>JBBMOL010000323.1:0-415818 GCA_037954665.1 Laguncularia racemosa | reverse complement strand
AGGTGCGACAATCCCCTAATCACTTAGTTCGCTCTTGGGGGAAAACGGTAATCCTTTAATTATTTTAATGTGCCCTATAGTAGTGATGACATTCAATATAATACAATGTCCTCGTGAAATGCATATCGAATTTTATTTAAGTCAAAAAAATTTAAATTTTTGTTATTTTGAGGAGTCACACAAGATAATAATCACACCAATAGCAAAAATGCAGGAAACATAAGCATTTAACAACCTCAAAATGAGATACTCATAATCATAAATCAAACAAGACAAATCAAAGAAATTCTAGATTTTTATTCAAAATTAAATAAACCCTCTTTTTTTTACCTTTTAATGTAATATATAAATATATAATATATAATCATAAAATTAATTCTACATGGCACTTAAATTCCTTTCCTCCATCCACATTGCTTCTTTGTCGAAATTCATCTTCTTTCTTTTTTATTTTATATATAATAATATAAATTATATGCTCCTCGTGTCCACCTGACCCTTTTCCCTCCCTTCCACATCGCAATCCCTCTCGTCGACTTCCTTCACTTTCTTTCTTTTTTCTATTCATATTATATTATTATTATATATATACTTAATATACTTAATTGGTATAACTAGTCACCTTCTTCTTTGCATCACCATCGACTTCTTCACCAGATTCTTCTTCTTCTTCTTTTTTCTTATATATAAAAATTAATAATGATTTAACGTGCCCAATGTTATCAAAATCGTGAATTAACTCACAATTTTCTAACAATTTTACGAGTTAGTGAACACATTCTTAGTCAACTCACATGTAAAAACGTTTTTGAGGTAAAATCGAAAGTAGAAATCGTGATTTCACACGTGGAATCGGTAAAATCACGAGTCCACTAACATTTATACGTTTCTACTACAAGGTCTTATTTTCCATTAGCAAAAGGAGTGAAGAGGAAATAGCCTGGCCTAGTTGAAGATGTGTAACCCAAAAAACCCTAGCCTAGCCTAAAGAAGCCTAGTCTAGCCCAAAATTCAAGTAAATTTGTAAGCTATAGCTTTTATTCTTCAACTACATCAAGCGTCACAGTATGTATGTGTACTATTTCTAACTTTCTGTTTTTACTTTTTCCCATCAGCTCCTTTTGTTTAGTAGAAACTTGAAACTTCAATTTGTATTTTTTTTTTCTAATCTTAATTCTTGAGTGTCAATCTTGTGTAGGGTAAATGTCAACCTTCGGGAGTTGCTACTATTGTTGTTATATGTTCATCGGTCATCACTTGCCGCTTGTCGGTGTGTTTGCGTTATGTTGAAGTCTTCGTGTTTGTGTTCATCAATCATCGTCTTCCTGTTCCTGTTTGTGATCATATTCATCTTAAGCACTCATGTTTGATTGCTACAACTTTTCTATTTTAATTAATATTTTTGTAATAGTAAATAAAATAAAGGATAGATAACTTTAACTTTATAAGATTTTTTTAGATTTTAATTTATAGGAAAAGTATAAATGTATTTATATTTCTATCTTTTCAATATCTCATAGTTATAATACTTTTAAATATATATTATTAAGTAAATATATTTTGAATTCATAATCACGAATAGTACAAAAATTTACCTAGTAATATATAATTTTGAAGGTTTTTCTTGTTATAATACTTTTTTTATTATTTACTTTTGGTTAGTTGTTATTTGTCATTTTTTTTATATTACTCCTTTCTAATGGTATATCTTGTTATCAACTTTTATTTATTAATAATTTCTTAAAGTCACATTTGATTTTTAAACTTTATCTATTATTTTTTAGCTTTTGTATATATAACTAGATGAAACTCGATTTATAATATGATTTATCATTTTATAAATAAAATATCTATATTATACAACCTATACTTAATTATCTATATTATGACTTTTATTGCAAATTTGCAATTTATGGTCAAAATAAATACTGAATTTCCTTATTTCTATTATCCATTATATTTTTTAATGACTATTGTAAGTAAATTTACAATATTTGAAAGTTATTTTACATAGGTTATAGAAACTTACATTTCTACGTTCTGATTCAACGGACCCCTTAGCGATTCTACATAAAATCGCGATTTTGACAATCTTGAACGTGCTTGCTATTCATCTCCCATTCCATTCGTCTCCCTCGCTGGATTCACGTTTCTCATCTGCGCATTAGCTTTCCCATCATTTGCTACACCCCAGCACGCTATCCACCGAACACCACACACGGCGCACGCCACTCCTCGCATGCAATGGAAACACAGATACAAAACAAACATGACAATTAGAAATTCATCCACACACGAAATTCAGACACGATAATTTCATGCAAAATTCACAATATCAAATATATATGCATTGATACAATTAAACTACATATCACATTATAAACAAGCAATATATCATAGAGTTCCTACTCACTTTTACTCGTAATAATCTTCAAGTAGATATGCAAGAAGATTTTATTCTCCTAAAAACATAAAGAAAACTACACTTTTACATATTACTTATAACGAATATCATCTTATCTAGTGTATTTTAAGTTATTTTAATTATTTTCTAAACTAAATTCTATTTTTATATACATATCAAAATTGCATTTAAATCTCAAATATAATTTTTTTTTTCTTTGCATTTTCCTTCTGTGCGTATTCGATTTCCCTTCTGTCTAACTCCCTCTCTCGCGGGCTTTGGAAGTAACTTTTATAATCCGGAGAAGATCAACTCGGTTGCAACCTTTTTATATAAGGTAACATCACATATGGTAAGTTACTTAAATTTAGTAGTTTTTTGTATTTTAATACAAAATTTTATGATTAAGCTAATTAAATTATTCTGAGTATAAATATTTACTTAAAATTTTTATTTAATAATTCTAAATTATGATTTTAATTTATTTTATTATTTATTCTAAAATTTTCCATACTCTGCTTTCCGCATATTATTTCTTTTAATTTAAATTTACATATAGTATAATTAAGACTTTTAATATAATCTTGTAGCCATTCCAATATTATACACATTCGAATTTCGTAGGTTTACGTATAAGCATCGCCACAAGGCAAAACATCCAGCTTTTATCTATTCCTTTGACAACTTCGAATTACTCCGTATCCAATCTTGTAGAGTAAGTGAAAAGGAATTTGTAAAAAATATTTCTCCATTGATCTTCAGCCATTATTTATCATTAGTTAGGAGACTTAAAGAGGCAATCTCCAAAAAAACTGAATTTTTTTACAAGTTGGCAACTTCCAAATCCAATCTCAATTATACCTTTTACATTAAATAACAATTCATAGGTCAACCTTAGTTGAAACCTACCCATTTATTTTTGCATTCTAGGTTGACTTGTCCTCCTCAACTGCATCAAGGTCCAAAGCAACACTTTCGAGAACACTCTTAATCTTATCAACCACCAGATACCCAGTTTGCTTCTTAATTCCATGAATTGATGCCCAGCCATGCTTCAGCCAGACAGACACTATGAACATTCTGTTGTAATGGCCAGAGGATGACAGATTCCAGAGCACACCACCCACCCAAACCAAAACCCCCCAACCATACCACGCCCCACCGGCCCCATCCACCCCCACTCCCAGGGTCTAGTCTAATTCATACTCTAAAGCTTGATATGTGTAGAAATATTCTTTACATATTCTTTACCATTGTAAATATTTTCTTCCTATTTTTGGAACCAATTACGTTCCTGATTTGTAGCAAGGAATTGGTGATCTGTTACCTTTTTTAGTGTAGGTTTCCCATTGCTCTTCTTGTTATATATTGCTCTCTCTGTTGTAATCTCAAGATATATGAATAAGATATATTCATTGAAATTCTCTCATCTCTATTTTCATGTTGGTATCAGAGCGGGGTTTTGATCTAAATCATTGATTTGAAACGCTGTTGCGAATAAATGGATGATAAAATCTGAATCTTCAAAGAACAATTATGTTCCAGTTATAGTGCAATCTGAAGGGCGTTTAACGCTGGCATTACTTTGACTGAATCAAATTATGATGTTTGGTCACAGTTAATGGAGATGCACATTGCGGAAAGAGAAAAGCTCTCTTATATACGTGGGAAACCACCACCACCCAAAGACTCTGAAGAAGGATACGAGAAGTGGTATGCGGAAAACCAGAAAGTTAAGAGATGGTTGCTAATATCAATGACTCCTGATATTATGAAACGCTATGTTCGGTTGCCTACTGCTTATGCAATTTGGACAGCGTTGGCGAAAGCGTTCTATGATGGGAATGATGAATTGCAGATTTTTGCATTGAATCAAAAGGCCTTTGGAGCTAAGCAGAATGAAAGGTCACTTTCAGAATATTATGGTGAACTCACTGAGATTTTTCAAGAACTCGATCATCGAGACAAAGTTTTCATGAAAGATCCTGATGATGTTGAAATATACAGAAAATCCATTGAAAGATTGAGGGTGCACATATTTTTGGCTGGACTTGATGACCTCTTTGAACAAGTCCGTGGGAGTATTTTGCGAAAGGAGTCCATTCCCAGTCTTGAAGAATGTTATGCCTTGATCCGACGGGAGGCTAATCGGAAAATCACATTCAAAGGAGATTCTGAAACTATGGAAACTGTAGCTATGATTGCCAGAAATAAACAAAGAGGTAATCGAAGCACTAATAAATCAGCATACAAATGTACACACTGCAATGAATCTGGACATACAAAAGAACGTTGCTATGAGTTGGTGGGGTATCCAGATTGGTGGGATCATAACAAATCTCGAAAGAAGAACATAAATAAAGGTCAACCTACTGCTGCAGCGTGTTGAAGCGAAAGCAACTAATGAAAGTGAACAAATGCATTCAGTGATGATAGCCGAGGCAGGTAATAGGTGGTAAGTCCTTTTATGCTTCTTCACCTGTTAGTAATAACACATGGATAATTGATTCTGGTGCCACCAATCATATGACATTTGATTCTAACCAAATTGATAAAATTAAACCCTCCTCACAAAATTTTGTTACAACTGCTAATGGTGATGAAGTTCCTATTATTGGTGAAGGATCTTTAAAAGTTACAGAATTTTTAAATTTAGATTCTGTTCTTATTGTTCCTTCCATTGGATATAACCTCTTGTCTGTTTCTCAAATTACAACGGCCTTATCTTGCATTATTGTTTTTTTGGCCTACCTTTTGTTTGTTTAAGGACATCCAAACAAAACAGACGATTGGTTGTGGTACTAAGCACGGGAATTTATACTACCTGGATTTGAAAACAACAATTTCAGATAAATTACGTCAAGCTCTTGCAGTGGAATGGAGGCAATTCTGCTAGCAGTCAAAATGAAATCTGGTTACAACACCGAAGATTGGGACATGCTTCTTTTGGATACTTGAAGAAACTATTTCCTAGTTTGTTTGAGAAGATTGATATTTCCAGTAATGCATTGTGATGTATGTGAACTTGCAAAGAGTCATAGAACCTCTTTTTTACCAGTATTGAATAAAAGTCCATCTCCATTTATGATTATTCACTCCGATGTATGGGGACCATCTAAAATTCATACATTAGGGGGGTCTCGTTGGTTTGTTACTTTTATAGATGATTGCAGTAGAATGACATGGCTGTGGTTAATGAAATCTAAGAGTGAGGTGAATATCTTATTTCAAAGGTTTTGCAGAATAATCAAGACTCAATATAATGCACAAGTTCAGATCCTCCGTAGTGATAATGGTGGTGAGTATAAAAACTTGGAGATAAAAAATTATTTAGACACACAAGGCATCTTGCATCAAACCACATGTGTTGATTACGCCCCAACAGAATGGCGTAGCAGAGCGAAAAAATCGACATCTTCTTGAAGTGGTTCGTGGCTCTATTAATCCAAGCTCATATGCCTTTGTCTTATTGGGGAGAAGCTTTGTGTGCTGCAGTTTACTTAATTAATAGGACTCCCTCACGAGTTCTTGATTTTCAAACACCATTACACACTTTGTGCATGACTGTGAGCTATCCACCTATATCAAGTCTTCCCCTTCGAGTGTTTGGATGTGTTGTCTTTGTACATATTCATAAGCAACAACGCCATAAACTAGCTCCTCGAGCTTTGAGATGTGTGTTCCTTGGAAATGCTATACAACAAAAAGGATACAAATGCTATCATCCTCCCACTAAACAGATGTTTGTTACAGTAGATGCAGTTTTTCATGAGGAAAAAATGTATTTTGCTCAACCTGAATTTCAGGGGAAGAATTACCAGGAGACATCATGACACTTGATTATGAACTTCAGGAATACTACATGATTGATCCTATAACTGAACCTGAAAAATCTACTGCACAACCTGAAGAATTTGTTGAACAACAGTCTGAAGACGTGACTGGAGACTTGACTACTATAGAATTGCCACATGAAGATCTGGTAGAGAAGCAATTGGAGAAAATGATGTCCCGGATGTACCACACCAATCGTCTATTTTGGATGCTTCTAACATGCAAGTTGAACCTATCCGGAAACAATTGCCTGAACGTTCCACTAGAGGTATTCCTAAACCAACTTATGAACCTTCTCTTTCCAGTAAAGTTAAATACCCCATGAATAACTATGTTTCAACTCATAATTTGTCAGAATCAAATAAGGCATTTATAAATCAATTATCTTCTGTAGTTATTCCTAACAATGAACAGGAAGCGTTAGCTGATCCGAGGTGGAAAGCAGCAATAAATGAAGAAATGGAGTCACTAAAAAAAAATGGAACGTGGGAATTTGTTGATTGTCCACCAGGAAAGAAACCAGTAGGATGTCGTTGGGTATTCACTGTCAAATATCGAGCTGATGGTACAATTGAACGCTTTAAAGCACGATTGGTTGCTAAAGGATATACTCAAACCTATGGAGTTGATTATAAAGAGACTTTTGCTCCTGTTGCCAAAATCAACACAGTACGAATAGTGTTGTCGCTAGCAGCAAATTTGGATTGGCCTCTGCATCAGTTTGATGTGAAGAATGCTTTTTTGCATGGTGAACTAAATGAGGAGATTTATATGGAGCTTCCACCAGGATGTGCGATGCATGAAAGAATGACTGGAAAAGTGTGCAAATTAAAAAGGGCGTTATATGGATTAAAGCAGTCCCCAAGAGCATGGTTTGGAAGATTCACAAAGTCAATGATTGTTTTTGGATACCGTCAAAGTAATTCAGACCATACATTATTTCTGAAAAGAGTGGAGGATAAAGTCACAGCTCTCATTGTATATGTTGATGATATGGTTATAACTGGTAATGACCCTGATGAGGTAAAAGCTCTAAAAGAATACTTGTCAAAAGAATTTGAGATGAAGGATTTGGGCTATTTGAAATATTTCCTTGGAATAGAAGTCTCAAGATCAAAGGAAGGAATTTTCTTATCTCAAAGAAAGTATATTCTAGATTTATTGAAGGAAACAGGAATGTCAGGTTGTCAACCTGTTAATACACCAGTTGAAGAAGGATTGAAACTATGCATAGAAGAAGGTCAAATTCCTGTTGATAAAGGAAGATATCAAAGGCTTGTTGGGAGACTAATGTATTTGGCTCACACAAGACCTGATCTAGCATATGCCTTGAGTATTGTCAGCCAATTCATGCATAATCCTGGAGAGAAACATATGGAGGCAGTCATGAGAATATTGAGATACTTGAAGTTTTCACCTGGAAGAGGTATTTTGTTCAAGAAAAATGCAACTATAGAAGATATTGTTGTATATACGGATGCTGATTGGGCTGGAGCATTAGTAGATAGGAGATCTACATCTGGTTACTTTACATTCGTAGGAGGTAATCTTGTTACCTGGAGAAGCAAGAAACAACATGTGGTTTCTCGCTCAAGTGCAGAAGCTGAATATAGAGGAATTGCACTTGGATTATGTGAAGCTATATGGCTGAAATTGTTACTACAAGACCTGGGTTATCCTTTACAGCGTCCAATTCAATTGTACTGTGATAATAAGGCTGCTCGTGATATAGCTCACAATCCAGTCCAGCATGATAAAACTAAACATGTTGAAGTTGATAGATTCTTTATCAAGGAGAAGCTGGATAATAAAACTTTGGAGTTACCTCAGATACGATCAGAAGACCAATTGGCAGATGTTTTAACTAAGGCAGTAACTAGTCGTGATTTTCTGAGATGGATTGACAAGTTGGGCATACATGATATCTATGCACCAACTTGAGGGGGTGTGTAGAAATATTCTTTACATATTCTTTACCATTGTAAATATTTTCTTCCTATTTTTGTTCTTCCTATTTTTGGAACCAATTACGTTCCTGATTTGTAGCAAGGAATTGGTGATCTGTTACCTTTTTTAGTGTAGGTTTCCCATTGCTCTTCTTGTTATATATTGCTCTCCTGTTGTAATCTCAAGATATATGAATAAGATATATTCATTGAAATTCTCTCATCTCTATTTTCATGTATATGCTTGCCATTCCTGGGCCTAAATGTACACAATAGTTCTCTACTCATGCCCTTCTAAGTACAAATTCGTTTCCAACCCGTCGATTTGCTTATTATCTTTTCTAGGATAAAAGCCGCATTTTCATGTTTAACATTCCCCATTTCTCTTTATGGGAAATCCCAAGCATATTCCAAATTCTTCTCTTGCAGCAAACCCCGTTACCTAGCAAGTCTGTTCTTTTTTTCAATTTTTACACATTACTTGGAAAGATAATCTTCCATTTCTCTACATTCACCTTATGCCCTGATGAGCTTCCAAAGTGGTTTAATAAGTTCATTATTTAAATTTTTTATTATTTATTTTAATTTTATACGCAAACTTTGAACTTGCCAAATTATACAACCAATTGAAATTTTAATTGTCAACATCACTATCTTGGTTAACTCTATTATCCTTTGTTATCTTGTGCAATAATCATCTAATGACGCATATTAAGTCATCAAAAAATAAATAAAAGCTCCAAAGTAATATGCCACTCTCAAATGCATATCCTACTCGGCATTTTAGCTAATAGCAGTGTCACTTGTAAATAAAACGATTAAAATAATATTTTATAATTGTAAAAAATAATAATAATAATAATAATTTCAATAAATCGTATAAAAGGGAGAAATAAAAAAATTAAATAAAGTTTAATTTCTAAACAAGAGTAATTTAATTAAAAAAAAATTAAGGAACCTAAGTTACACATATGATGAGGATAAAAGAGTTAACCGAAATGGTGATGTTGTCAATGAAGTTTTATTGAGTGTACTCTACCAACCTAAAAAAAAAAGCGATGAGGTTAAGACAATGAAGATGATACTGCCCCTTTTCCTTTTTTATAATCTTAGTATAGTTTTAATTATGGAAGGATTTGAGTGTTGTGATGCTTAGATTAGTAATAATTGTGTGGTTAGAGATATTTTGGATCTCATATATTCAAATCATTTACGTATTGGCTTTTCCAATATGCGATTCAATAGTAATGACTATTTTAAATGGAGTAGTACTATTAAAATCACATTAAGTGCAAAATCCAAATAAAGCTTTATTGATTGTTCTTGCTCGAAACCTGCAATTAGGGTTGTAGATCATCAAAGATGAATTCAATGTGATTATATAATTAGATGTTGGTGGTTGAATTTGATGGGTCTTGAATTGTGAGATGTACTTTTGTACGCTAGATCTGCCGAAATATTGGCAAATGAAGTAAATGAAAGTTATAGGTAGTCTAATAGGCATTTGGTTTATCAAACCCAACATGAGATCTCTTCTTTAAGCAAAATGTCTCCATTGCAAAATATTTTAATGACCACAAAAGATTTTTGGTTGAATTATAATATCTTACTGGCTTTCCTACGTGCTCTTGTGGAGCATCGAGCAATTGTGTACTTGTAATGGAGTTAATAAGTACTTGGATTTGGTGATATGGAATAAACTAAACCGATTTCTTATGGATTCAAACTAAGCACGTAAAAGTGTGAGAAACCATACGTTTGCTAGGGAGTAGGGACCCATTACCATCTTGAATAAAGGAAACCCGAAAGTACACTGACTGTAGCGCAGATGGAGGGAACCTTATGAGCAATGTTTTGAATAGGTTAAATATATTTAGGTACCGTTTGGTTACTGGTACTGAATAGAACAAGAGTACTGGACAGTACTAAAAAAGAAGGACTGGACAAAAAATATTTTTGTACCACGTTTGGTTTGTTTAGTACTGGACAAGGATTTTTGTGCTGTCTAGTGTTTGGATTGCAAAGTACTGGACTGGACATAGTAAATTTGACAGTTTTGCCCTTTTTAATTACTAGAGAAGGCTTTTGTGTTATGTAGTGTTTGAAATTACAAAGTACTGAACTGGACAGAGTAAAATTGACAATTTTTTCCTTTTATTTATATCATAGTTATTTATATATATTTGATATTATTATAAAAAAAATGACTTAAAGGTTTAATATATTATATTAAATATTATAGGAAAAAGAATTTCGTTTTATTTTTGGAGTCGACACCTAACTGTTGTTGGGAAAGATTGAATTAAGACTAATGTAGCAGATTAATCCTAATTTGGACCATTAGTCGTCGTGATTTCCTCTTCTCGTTTTTTTGTGAAAAGAGGAAAGGGACAAACCGGAGTTTCTAAGTTTAGAGGCTAACCTATTAAAACTCTAAGGTTACCACCTAATCTCCTAAAATTTACTTTATCTCAAAATATCTTTTATTTTATTTTGTTGTCTTTTGTTGTGTTTTTAAGTGAATTATGCTAGGAAAATATTTTTATTCCTTTTTTAGGGTTGTCCCAAATGGGTGCCTACATACCTGCTATTCAGGATCAAATAAACTGTAGTTCGCTTTTCTTGAAAAACTTTAGTGTGTTTGTGAATTTTAATTATGAAATTTCTTTTAATTTATGTTTTTACCATTTTAGGATTTTTCTAAAAAATCTAAATCTAGGCTTGATAATTTGATTTTTTTTTAAATGATAATTTTAAGGAAAAACACCAATTTTGGATTTATTTAAGAAAATGATTTTTCTAAGTGATAAAAATTCATTTTTTTTATTTTTCAACTCATTTATACTATTATAAATTTTTATTGCTTTTTTACTTAATTTATTATGATTTTTATAATTTTTATTAACTTTTATTAATTTTCATAATTTTTATTAAATTTTTATAATTTTATTAAATTTTTATTGAAAAATTTTCTCCTAGATTTTTATCTATCCTATTTCAAAATCTAAATCTTTATTTTTATTTTTCTAATATTTTTATTTTTTTTATGAATTTTTACATTTTTATCATTTATTATTATACTTACTATTTTTATTTTCTTTCAAGGTAAGTATGAAGGGCAAATCCGGAATTTCAGAAAAATTACATTTAGTCCAGTACCTAATTTTTAGTACCGAATTACATGTGGTACTAAAATTTCTGATTTTATCCAGTACGTAATTGGTCTTTAGTCCAGTACTTCCTTCATGTGTGGCAACCAAACGAGGGACAAAAAATTTTGTCCAGTCTAGTGCCGAATTTCAATGCCAACCAAACGCTACCTTAGTATTTTAATTTTATTTATTTTTATAATTAATTATTTAAATATTAAAATATTAATTTATTATTTAAATTATATTTATTTTTATAATTAATTGTCTAAACTTTACTCCTTATAATTAACTACGTGAATTTTATTTATTTTTATAATTAACTATCCAATTTCATAATACTTATAGATAATAAATTAATATTTTTAAATTTTAGATTATTAATTATAAAAAAATAAAATTTAAATGTGACATTAACTTTTTTTAATTTATTAAATGCCGAAATGGTATAAATGAAGGAGGAAAAGAAAGTGGAAAAGGTTGTTGCACAAGGTTTTGTTGAACACATTGGACGTTATACCGATAATCTTATGGAGTTACATAAGCAGAGAACAATGGAGGCTTGACACTCGTCATGATTTTGGGGCTTCAAGGGTCACCATCAAATTTCAATAATATGAAGGGGAATGCCTAGGCTGCTTTCATTAGATGATACCTAGTGAAACTCAACCAATTAGAGTTTGGAAAAAGAGGCAAGTATGATTTTTTTTTATTTTTACCAAAAATTATTTTTCATAGGTTGCATAAATTATAGTTTTTGGGCCTTAGGGTCATCATCCTATTCCTATATACCCATTTTCTAGAAGGCTAATAGCTTAGAAAGTGTTATTACTTGATTTAGAGCAAAAACCAATTCATCTTGGAAAACTTAAGAGCCAAGAGTATGGATTTCTGAATCACTGCTTGTTTTGATAAGATATATATCATGGTTTTTGGACTTCTAGGGTCACTATTAGAACGTAACATTTTTTTGGAAGGAGAATTAATAAGGAGGTTCCTTTAAATTACTTGGAGTGAAAAACTAGTGGATACGGCTCTCAAAAGCTGCGTAGGCACAAGCATGGAGTTTTATTTTTATTTTTATTTTATTTTAATTACCAGTTTATGTAAGTTATAAATTATGGGAATGATTATTATTGAAAATAAGTTAAAAAAATTTAGTTAGCATTTACTTTATGTAAGTTTGTATTTACGTTTTTTACTTCATCCTATTAATTATAGTATTAAGTTAGGAATACAAATCAAATTATTAGGTTACCTATATTTGGTCATTGATTGGAGTATTAATGAAAATATGATAAACATAATATTTAAACTTATATAATATCTATTTTTAATGAAGTGAAAATAAAAAAATCTCGAGAATTAAAATTCTTTTTTTTTTCAATAAATATGATAATAAAAAGTTGAAAGGAAATTTCTCTACTACCTCTTCATAAAATTCTTAAACTGCCACAGTGTTACGTTATGGTTAATTAGCTCTAACTGTATTCATTCTGCTAAATTAGGCACACCTATTACTACCAAATTAGCGTGGTCTCATCAACTCTCTGTATTTAGACATTTCATATATTGAAATTCATTTGCATTTGAAGTCTTTTTCACTGGATCATTTACTTTCTTCAAGAACTTTCACATTTATAGTTAGATGGATGCACCCATAACTAGGCAACGAGTAAGCTTTTCCTTCATGTAAAAATGGGCAAGAAAGAAGCCTAATCTTGTCTTGTCCTTCCTTTTTTTCATTGTATGATTTATGGAAAAAAAATTTGTATAATCACTTAAAAACTACTATATAGTATAGTCACATTATATTATCTTGAACTATAATATATAAAATTTATTACCGGTATAAATTCTATAAAAACTATTAATAAACCTTATACACTATAGTTCGGGATAACGTACTGTAATTACATTATATAATTACTTATTATACCTTAGAATTTTCCATAATCTATTAAAAAATCTTATTAGCGTATTTAACATAAATGCCATAAAAGCAATAAAACAACTAAAATTAGTACTATATTGAATATATACTTCCATTATATTATTGTATTGTCTAAAAGAATGAGTATAACTGCATACTTCCACTATATTATTGTATCGTCTAAAAGAATTAGTACAACTGCATGAACACAATACTAAAACACAATTATAAATAATATTAATAAAAAAATCCCTTTTTCTTATATATAGCAAGCATCAACTAGAAAAAGAAAGGCGATGGAAAAATCAAACCTATGTTACAAGCAATCTTTCACACACATCTTTGAGGTTATCTCCATCATTTCACTTAGTTAATTAATAATATGAGCGCTCTTAAGGTAGTCGTATGGATATTAAAAATCCTTAAGGTGGGATATTTTCCCATTAGTATACTCAAGATACTTGCCTCGACTACCTATTAGGAAGTTAATGTAATAGCTTATTTGTGCTCATTGCGCTTGGAGTCATAAAATTCTATTACAAGCAAACCATGCATCAAGTAGCAAATTTATTGAAATTAAAGATTCAAGAATACTTTGTGCAATAGAATACACTACGTTAACAGTTAGAAATAACGGTGTAGTGCATCCACAACAACCAAATATCAGTATAACCTTGAAAACAACATTTGCAAATAGCAAGAAACTGTTAATGTTGACAGGAGTTAAAAAGGGAGAGTAAGAACATTAATGCATAAGGCAAAACACACATCACTAGTAATAAGCCTATGACAATTTACACAAATATCCAACATCATAGTATGATCAAATTCACTTAGTTAGTATCAAGATGTTAACTTTTTACATCCAGTGGATAAACCACAAATCTCAAAAGAGCTCCCTACTTTTTTAGTTGGTACACAATAGTAAACTAGATAAATGGCGCACAAAAAGAGTAAATCTTTATGCACTTGATGACATTAATCTCTACAACAAGATCCAAGGTTTTGTTCATATCCAATTGAGAGAAATAGTATGAATGATTGCTTCATCGGCATATGATGGCCTTTCGAGTTGAGGATGCTTGAATTCATCATATGTTGAGTTAGAAGAAAAGATAATGGCTTCTTCTAAAATGTCTAGACTACACATCAACAAGACTAGTTGACAATCCCCTACAGAACCTAATCCTTTAGAAAACTTTCTACCTAAATAAGAATTTAAACTCCTAGGTATGAGATGTCAAGTGTCAAATTTCTTTACCCAAGATGTTTTGCCACCATATTCCTTCATTACCCAATTTTGTAATTTGTGTTTCAAAAGCTATATTATTAAGGATGCAAAGAAACCCTCTTAACATGCTCAGATAAAAATCTATTAAGTCATATAGACGATTGGGTGTTGATATTGGCCTAAATTTCTCGTCAGCCAAGATAAATGAGATTATACCGAGCAAACTTTCCGTCCAATAAGTCCAATGGACTTTTCTATTGAAAAGGCATGCGGGACCATCACTAATAAAAAGAGTTGTCTTCCCTATACTCCTTCAATTTGTCCTCCCACCACTACCCAAATCACATATCCTAACCTCATAAATATGACTATTATCACAACTCCCATTAACCATGATCACTTTAAACAACATAGTGATTTCATCAAATCCAAAATCATATGGAAGACAACCCATCGATAATCTCTATTATAATTTAACAGCGTGGGGAAAAAATATCATTGACGATTAAACGGGTTCATGATGAAAATCCAATCTTCGCTGCCTAAACATAGTAAGCCATTACACGAACCAAAGAAATAATTATTATAAGGACAAGGATTGCTTGGCAAGTCGATTACTATTACCAGAGAACTCGTTTTATCGATTAAGTCCACCAAGTACAACTCGAAGCATCGTTTCAGTATGGGTACTCGGCTTTCATCAGGTTTAGACATGGAATGACAGTAATGCAGTCGACGAAATAGTGGGTCTTTAAAGATCTGTTACTCCATCTTTTGCAGACATTCCTTAGATTTGGCAAATCTAAGGTTGGAACCCTTGGTAAAATGATCATGATCACTTTAGCTAGGAGAGACTCCATCGTAATGTCGAAGCATTCTACAGCATGTTGGAATTGAACATTCAACTTCTTCTCTTTCTTCTCCATGAGGAGTTGAACTAAACTTTAGCGTAATCTAAAACCTTTTATCTTGTTATAGTTGAAAGACAACAAAGCGTAAGTGAAAGTACAATCGTGTCAAACCCAAATGACCGTTTTTCGCTTAAAAATAAACCAGTCGAGCATGCATCCGCGTGCACATAAATATATATATACATATATGAGATGAGATTACCAAAAGAAAAATATAAAACTAATTTATGATACTATCTAATCGATTTCAAAGATGTCTATACCAATAAATTTAAAATTTTTGACATCATATTCAATTATTGAATATATCCTATAATAAAAATGGAAAACAATCATTTTAACGCAATATATAAAACTTTTATCTAAATTTTATCACGGCCTACCGTAATAAAACAATACTATGGCATTCATATTCGTGTAAAAAATTTTGACTGTCCATTGGCTCTTATTTCTTTTATTGCGTAAGCTTGTTAGAACATAAAATTTTGGTATCTTAAGGTCAAGTGACATTGTAACACTACAACAATTTTGATATTTAGTGACGTTTATTAAATATCACCAAAAATAAAGTAAATGTTACAGAAGATATTTAATAACATTTATTAAATGTCACTAATAAACATCATAAAAGGTTTGTTACGGAAAGTATTTTATGATATTTAAAAAATAAACATTACTAATACTATAAACAACAGCAAAATTCAGTAATAGTAATGCTTAAATGCCACTAATAAGTAATATTTAGTAACGTTTAAATGTTACTAAATGTTAACAATTTGACGTCAAAATTGTTTACCAAAATTTATATTTTTAGTAACGCTTAAACATCATGAAAAGCATAACATTTGATAGAGTTTAAATATTATTAAAAAAAAAAGTTTAAAACGTCACTAATAAGTAATTTTTTTATAATTTTTAAATGTTACAAATGTGTAATATTTGGTAACATTTAAGTAACAAAAATACAATGTTTGATAGCATTTAAACATCACAAAAAATAATTGTTATAATATGATAAATCTATTTATAAATGTATTAATTTAAACCTGTAATAAAAGAGTATACAATTAAATAATAATAAAGGTCATAAAAGTGGACATTTGCATATAAGCTTATAATCGTCTACTTCCAGCATCAACTAAAAGCTTTAGAAAAGTTACAAAAGTGGACATTAACATATCCTAAATAATATTGTCCAAACTTTACAGAACTTAGTGGTAAAATAAACTCTATTCATAGCTTACTCTTGCCCAAATTGATAATCAACTTCCAAAAAGTGACCATATAATAAACTGTAATTCATAAACTAGCTATTCTATTTTTCAGTCTAATTATCATCTACCAAAAAGTCAATAACAAAATAAATCATTATTCACAAATTACTTTCTTCCCCACTTTCATCACCCTCTTCGAAAAGGTTACAACCAAAATGAATTCCTTTCACAAGCTATCTTCTTCATCACTTTCACTATCATTATCATGATCAGGGGGGATTAAAGAAGGCCTAAACTCTCCATTACTTAGAGATCCTGTCACATAAATGTATAAAAGGCGTAACATAACTTAATTAATATAACGATGTAATAAACATGATTGTAATGTTTAATAAATCACCTGAATTAGATGAGAAGTCCAAATAAAACCTTTGCAAAACTTTAAATAGATTGTTTAGCTACAAAAAAGATTATAATCTAGTCAAAGACTAATCTTATGGGAAAAGAGAGATATAGTACTCTACATGGAAAATAGAAGATTCCATCAACTACAAATATCATTACTTCTTAAATAATAGAAATATCAACATCATCTAAAACAATAGGATTGTAACTTAAATCAATTTTTACCAAGAAAAAACTTATTTAAACAACATAACAACTAAGACACCATTCGAAAAATAAAATAAGCCTTCAAGAAAAATAGAAAAAATTGAACTTCAAATTAGGTCAAAAAAAACAAGATATACCTTATCTTCTTAAGCCCATTGTAAATTTTTTAATTCTTTAAACTGAACATCTCGCGTTTTGCTCAATTATTTCTTCGCATCAAGTTCTTCTCGCAATCTTTTATTTTCTTCATTTTTGGACACCTGATTCTACATTGATTTTCCAATAGCCAGTGGTCCATAACCATAACCAAGATGGTAATTTGTCCTAGAATTTGCATTCATATATTGATCAACAATCTCTGAAGAAGACTTTGGTTTGTCTAAACTTTGTGACTCTTTAAATAATTAAACCATTTTAGCCTATATTATTAATAACAAGGACAAATGTTAAAAACATTTCACCCCATAGTATATACTAATTTTGTAATGTAAAAATGCATCCTTTATACTGATATATCATTTGCAACTTGTTGAGAGACCCAACCACTAATATCATTTGATCTAATCTCACAAAATAAAGTTTGCTTGAAGAATTCAATAACATCATATGCCTCTTTGTGTTGCTCAATCTAATTGAATAAATGACAAAATATTAAATATCTAACCAATTTCACTATCAAATATATAACATTATCTAAAATACTTACATACTCAAGCTTCCTACTTTCAAAGGACTTACTCCCAACCCTATGCAGATATTTTACACAATTGTGTGCATATTTTCTATTCATTGACTTTGTTTTCTATTAGTCAAAATAAGAAATAAATTATTGAAATCATTTTCTCATATTATAAAGAAGTATTGCTTAATGAGAACTTACCTTTTCAAATGGATCATCTAATTCTAGAATATTCATCTCTTCCAAGCACTCATGATTCCACATATCTATGACCATTTTCCAATCCTCATCACTACAAGTCCTTGGTCGTGCATTACCACCCTCCTTTTTTCCACTTTTTGTGAACATCACATCAGAGTTTCCTATGAAGATGTCCCATCGATCTATCAGCCTCATGGAATTTATCTGGATCACTCATAATATCATCAATGTTGAGTCAATTTTGCAAAACAAAGTTTAAGTTATGACAATTGAAAATAGAGAATAATTTTCATATCATAATTAATTGATATAAAGACGTCCCAACTTGTGCTTTTGCCCAAGCCCGCTTCTCTCTGATGCTGGAAGTGTTCTCCAATCACCCTTAAGATATAGTGGCAATAAGTCCCTACAAGCTTTCCCAATCTCATATGCTAATTTAGCTTACTGGTCTCTCGTAATTAGATGGCCTATGGAAGCATCAAACTCTATTACCATCCTAACATTTCTTCTATTATTCTCCTTCTCTGGTGCTTGTCCTTTATATAAACTTCTTCTATTGGAATAGGATGATGTGTTGGCATTAACTACAACACAGGAAAAACTATTTAGTAACATTCACTAATTTTTATGTAACAAGTTATATGAACAATTAAGCTACACGCAATTACCTAAGCCAATAATAGAAGTAAGTGGAGAGTTATCCAATGGATTTGTATGTACACAATTGTTGGTGACAACATGAGTATGCATGGGGAGAGCATCTGCTACAATTGAATCATGAGCTAAGGAATTTAATATATGTTGAGTATCTTCAGGAGATGGATGTTGCTCTACTTCAGGAGATGGATGTTTCTCCACTGGAGGCAATGGATGTTGCTCTTCCTCAACATCTTGAGAATTTGATGGTGTATTAAAAATGGTTTGAGCCTTTCGTATAGTCCTTACTCGCCTTCTTTGTGCAACCTTTCATCTTCTAACCATTACGATCCTACAATTGAATATTAAGATCATTAAGTAAGTAGTTATGTAAATAAAAACATGACACAAAAATGAAATGAACAGTTCATGTGATTCATGTGGATAAAAATATGATAAAATAAAATCAAGACTTAAAAAGGATAAAGTAACATTGTATTTAACTTAATTATGTTTGTTAGCTAAGATTTGGTAGCATCATGATGATACAAATATCATTAGAGTAGCATCTAATTTACATGAATATAATTAAAAAACTCACAACCCTCATCACTATTATCGTAATCCATAAGTGTTTCATCCACTTCATCATCTTCATCTTCATAGTAATCGAAATCATCATGATGTTGTGTGTCATTTAAACCTTGGACAACCCTCTCTACATCTCCAACAATAGTCTCAGCATATACATATGTGTAAACACTCCAATTTTGTCCTCTAATCATAATTAATGTTTTTTTTTTCATTTTTCTTCTATTTTTCATATAGGAAGGAAAAATAATGACAAAAAATAAAATAAATAGGAATAATACACCAATATTGGAAAATGAAGGTAAAAATAACAATAAAAGATATTTAGGGATTTTTATAAAATTTTAGAACTTCAAAATAATATAAAATTAATAAAAATTGCCACGTTTATATACAATTTGCATTAAATACAAAACTGAGATTTGAGCCAGCTCAACTAGCTCAAGTGCACACCTAGGATGCATGTGAAGAGGCGAGATCGAGGGTTTAAATCCTGGGAAGGCACTTTGTGCCATTTTGCGTTTTTTTTTTTTTTTTTACCAAGCTGCCATGTGTCAACAGCTGATTAGATGACATGAGCGCACGCGCCTAGCGCGTGCTTGTCTTCTACCTCCATCGAAGATCGACGTCAACACAGGAAGAACGGAATCTAGCTGTTTTGATTCGAATTTTTACATGAATCCAGTAGATCTTTAACTAAAAGAGGATAAACATCATCAAATTAACATTAATCCTAACAGAAAATCAAAGATTTACACGGAAAAAAAAAAAAAAAAAAAGAGGATGAAGATAGGTCTCAACCGTACGTTAGATCTAAGCATATCCAGAGGATTTTCGTGAGTCTATAAATAGGACTCAACAAAAGGAGGAAACACAAACAATTGGAAGGAAAAGAAGTAGAAGAATACACGAGAAAAACCTTCGCCGAAGTTCTCTCTCTCTCTCTCTGTCAAACCCTCACCATAGCCACTCGAAGGTGGTTCTTAACGAAAACCACCACCACCATTGGATTCCTCACCCTCAAAAGCCTTGGAAACACACCCACCCCCCCCCCCCCCCCCCCCCAATCGATGAAAACAACCACCAGAAAGACGTCGTCGAAGAGCTCTAGTTGCCGTGTACCTAATCTGACCCGACTCGACCTGAACCATGACCTATGTCCAGGTTAGTCGGATCTCTCCATTTTTTTATTTTTTTGTTTATATATATAAAAATAGAAAACCCTGTTCTTATTAATAATAAATAAATAAATGCTAGAATAGAATAGAAAATAAAAAATATATAAAGATGTATTTTTTTTTAGGAATGTATTAATAGGACCAGGTTTGGAGTTTTTTAAAAAAAATAAATATATATGTCTATTATAATTAATAGATAATTAATAAAAATTAATAATAAAAATAATAAATACTTTTATCACTTAGAAAACTTCTTTTCATGAAATAAATGAATGAAAATAATTGATATTTTTTTTCAAAATTAGAAGTTTTAGTTTTTTTTTTCAAAATTAAGAAATAAAACCTAGTTATAGAGATTTCTTTAAATAAATTTAAATAGTAATAAACATAAACCTAGCATGTTTTCGTAATTAAAATTAACTAACCCACTAAAGTTTTATAAAAAAGCAAACTACGGCATATTTGATCCCAAATAGCGGGTACGTAAGCACCCTTATGGGGCAACTCTAAAAAGAATAAAAAAATTTTCAAATCATTGTTAGTATAATCATTATATCAATTTTTCTAGTATTTTCTTTTTATGCTAAAAGAAGATATTTTAACATAATTTAGATTTTAGAATGATAAGGTGGTAACTTTAAGGTTTTAATAGGATAGCACCCGAGTTGAGAATCTCTGGTTTTTCTTTCTTTTCTTTTTTTCTTTTCTAAAAAAAAAAAGAGAGAGATTTCGTTAACTAGTTGTTCAGATTAGAATTAATCCACTCAATTAATTCTAATTCAATAATTTTTTCCCAACTCCAGTTGGATGGCGACTCCAAATAAATAAAAACTTCCTAATTCAAGTCGATGATTTATATTGGATGAGCATAGAATCTAATATGAATCAAATTAGGGAGGTAATATAAAGTTTTAAATTAGACTCAACAAGATGGCAACTCCACTGAGGACCCATAGTGGGTTAGCCACCTAAACCTTCCGAAATCATCATTTCTAGATATCTTTAATTAGCTCTTATGTTGTGAAATATTGTTTACACTAATGTTTGTATCTATTCGTGATCCAAGTATTTAATAAGGATTAGTTCTTTTTAATTCTATTGAGTTTTCATCCCAGGTCGTCTTAAGACCCTATGATAGGGAGCCATTGTGTAAGTTCCAAGTGAAGTGAAATAATCATCGCCCAAGGCTGATTAGGCTACCCCATTCAATGCTTTGATAGGGCCTGAGATCCATTTCTTCGAAAATGTGGGAGGCCATAGAGCTTGGGAACCTTTAGATCCCACCATTTTGCATACATGAAATCATGAACCGGCAAATGATTAATGATGTAATTTCTTTCTTTGGAGTTCAGATGTAGTCGCTTGTAAAAGAATTTTTATGGTGTTTTGTAAGACATTTGTTTGTAATTAGGAATTTTTATTGTAATTATGCTAGATGGCTAACGATGTAATTGATTGCCTCCTTTGCAAAGAAATTCGGGTTTGTAAACCTTTAGATCCTAAACTAGTATTAGACCATTGGTTCACCTTATACAGCCCTAAAGACCAAACCTTCTTCTAGAGCAAAATAGGGCCCATTCTCTCGCTGATGAAAATGGATGTCAACCTACCTTTAATTTGGGCTATATTACACTACTAGGAAATTGAGCTCGTAGCTTACTTTATTGGGCCACATGAGATCACACTAACCATAGAGGGATATACTCAGCTTCTCCAAGCCCCTCCACTTTCTAATGGGGTGTATGTACCAGATTTAGAGGTTGGGCTAGTGAGCATCTTCAGCAAACTTCTAGGAGTTCGCAAAGCAGTGATTAACCGAGCATTGGAAAGCTGCAACAGGTATTGCCTTCGAATGGATGAATTGGAAGCTTGGTTTGTGGCTCGATGTGATGATGGGAACAAGAAGGACATCTTATGTGGAGATCCCAAGAGCTACAGATAAAGACGGGTTTATACTTTCATCTTAACAGCATTTGCAACCATCCTCTTCCCTACCGGGATTTTCCACATTCATTATAGTCGTAGAATTGGTATTCCAGTTCTTGGAAGGGAAATCTTACATCTCGGCCCTACTAACTAAGCAGATTCAAAACCTAAATTTTGTAAAAAAGAAGGGTCATGGAATTCACCGCTCGAACATCAACCTCATCCTAATCTGGTTCGTAAGCTATCTCAAATGTTTTAGGCTAAACATGGTTAGGAAATTATTAACCCAACAAGTAGATCTCATAGGTTCTTCCATAGAGAGGATGAAGGTGCCAGATGATCTTTCCAGCCACAATTGGGTGAAAGTGCTCAAAGGTTTCAGTGCTAATGATATTCTATGGATCGCTAGGTGGAGCTACTGCAATAAGGTTATCCTAATGTGTGAGAACTTTCAAGTTGTTCCATTGATCGGGCTTAATGGGTGCACGGGCTATCATCCAAATTCAGTGGTCCGTCAGTTCAGCACTATTCAAGACATAGTTTACAAACCATCATTAGAAAAAATCACGTTTGAATACCAAGACTCGAGCATGTTAGTGGCCAAGAAAATCGCCAAGTTAGCAGAGGTCAAAGCCCTATAGGAAGCCCAGATTGAGAGTCCCAATATAGACCTTGGAGATTTAGATGGGAAAGTAGGCAAACATTGAGTTACTAGAGATTTTGTGATCAACCAACTATATCAAATAGGAGAGAGGGGGTATTGAGTGCTAGATGTCACCTAGCTTATGCCAAACAACCCAAGTCCAAAAATAAATCTATATGGAATAGGTTAAGGCTCGGATGGAGGTCCATTTTAAGATTGCGGACAATAAGAAAGATGTATGGGAGAGTAGATTCAAGAAATCTAACTAAAGAAATAAAGCAGTGGAAGCCCAATTAAAGAAGACTCAAATAAGGGTTAAAGCACTAGAAGTCATCGTCAATGGGTAGTCGACACCTACGCAGCCAAAGAAGAAGAAGCTTAGAAACTAGGAATTTAGATGATAGCATTTTCTTTTCTCTTATGTTTTCAATAAAAGCGTTGAACTCTAAGTTTTCCATATTAATAAAATTTCGGTATTATTACATCATTAATCAAATGCTGGTCCTTTTCTTTTGCATCCGTGTGAGTATCTTGTTTGCATATTTACTAAAAAATAATAACAATAAAGAAAAGAACAAAGCCAAGAAAATTGAAGAGTTGCTAACAATAAGAGATCCTTTCATGGTCCTAAAAGTTGCTTTTAAATGGTTAACTTAATCCAAGGCTCACAATTACTTACTCTGAACATAAAGCCAAAAACCTCTATAACCTGCTCTCAACTTGAAAGACCCCATTCACTTCAAAAGGTCTCATCATATGTTGATTTAGCCTCGAAACACAAAACCTTCCAACTCTCTCTAATCCTAAGGGTTAAACTTGAACTTTCTCTTCATCAAGAGTTATATAAAATAGACACAAAGACAAGTAATTTTTTGGCACTTTTTTGAAGTGGCTATGGTCAATTACCAATGAGAGCATAAAGAAGACTATCTTAACTAGCTTCCCAAGAGAGCCAAGTTAAGACTAAATCACTTGATAGGGGCACATAACTCCCAAAGACATCATGAGACATGGTGAATATGGGCAAATCTGGTAAAATGGAAGGATATCTCATTTGTTCGAGTAGTTTAAGATAACAAGAGGCAAACCACATCCTAAACACTAACCTTTAAATGCTTGAGAGTTAAGTGTTATTAATGTGAGGTTTTTGACTCATTCCTTAAAGGAAGTCTATTTTGAATTTGATACGTTAATCAAAATAATGTTAGGCATTCATTTTTGCTATCTTAAACACAATAATCATTTGCCAACCCCACTTGAGCTTATGTAAAAAGAGTTTCAAATTTTAACCATGTCAAGAACTACCCTACAATGGGATGATTAAGAAGATAAAGACATCAATCAAGAAAAAAGGAATTAACTAAATAGTGCTTGCCCTAGTTAAAACAATTCAAGAGTAATTTTTGCCGTTGATAATTTATTTCTTTTGATAAAGAAAAGTCTACATTTTGAAAAAAAAAAAAAAAAAAACTACACATGACCCATAAGAGATTATCACCATTGGGCCCAAAAGAAAAGGAAAAAAAAAACAGAGAGAGAGGGAGAGAAATAAAAAGTAAAAGAGAGAGAAGAAAAAAAAAAGAAAAAAAGAAAAAGAAGGAAAATAAATGAGAAAAGCCAAAAAAAAAATGAAGTTAAACTTATACACAATAAAAAAGCCCAACAATACTTGAAAATACTAGGGGCAAATACAAAAACCCAAACATTACAATTCAAAGATATACCACCCTTCTTTGAAGACTCCTCCAAATCATTGAAAATAATTTATCTTAAGCAAAAATTGCTAGGGCAAGTATTATTCTAGTTTTCTTAACTTGTAAACCTATGTTGAAATGATGATTCTTTCAAAATAATACCTTAACATAGGTACTTTTTTGAAACCAAAAGCCTATTGCATTACAAGTCCCAAAAAGGCCTAACAGATTGATCAAAGTATATTACTTACAAGAAAGACCATAATTTTTTGAATAAAAGTCAAGAGTGACATCTAAACCGAGAGATTGTAAAGAAGTCCTCTTAGATTAAACCAATTAAGAATGAGATATCTGTTTCCAAATGGAATGAGGAAATTTAAAGTTATTCCTTATTGGCGTTGTTTGGTCCAAATTTTAAATATTGATGCCCCTAAGATGTATATATAAGTCTTAATTACAAGAAACCCCTCAAAAGATAGTTAACTAAACCAAGACACCACTTTTTTCAAGATTAAACCAAATCCTCCAAGCAAAATGAGGCAAAAAAGTAAGTGATTATTGAGTAATAAGGTGGGGCTGCCCTTTATTTATATTTTTAGGAGCCCTTGTCATACTCTTACTTATTAGCAATGCTTAAAAAAAATAATAAAAAAATATTTCTTTTAGAGAAGAAAAGGAAAATTTTCAAAGTTTGCTAGAAAACACTTTGCCACCTTATCCTTAAGTTTCAAAAGAACATTTGTCTTGAAAATTTTTAGAAAAATTTTAGTTATCATTTGTTTAAAAGTCTTAAGTCATTCTAAATTTAGAAACTCTTAACCGTTATTAGAAAAATAAGATTCTTACTTAAGAATTCGTTCCTACTATCGGTTAGTTAACCCACAATGGGGCACATTCCTAGATATCCTCTCTTAGGGTTGCAAGTCTAAAGAGACACTTCCAACTGTTAGTCAGCCCATAATGGGGCACTTTCCTAGATATCCTCTCTTATGGTTGCAAGTCCAAAGAGACACTTCCCACTATCAATTGTTAGCCCATAATGAGGCACTTTCATAGATGATTTCTTTTTAAGATTTTTAATCTTGTAAGACGCTTCCTATTATTAGTTAGTCAATTCATAAGAGCACTTTCATAGATGATTTCTTTTTAAAGGTTGCTAGTCTAGTGAGACGCTTCTTATTTTCAATTAGTTAGTTCATAAAAACACTTTTCTAGATGATTTCTTTAAGGTTTCTAGTCTTGTAAGACGTTTCCTATTATCAGTTAGCCAGCTCATAAGAGTGCTTTCCTAAGTAATCTATTCTTTAAGGTTGCTAGTCTTAAGATGCTTCCTATTATCAATTAGCTAGCTCATAAGAGCACTTTCTTAAAAATATCTTCTTTAAGGGTGCTAGTTTTGTAAGACGCCTCTTATTATCAATTAGCCAGCTCATAAGAGCACTTTCCTAAACAATCTCTTCTTTAAGATTGCTAGTCTTGTAAGACACTTCTTATTATCAGTTAGTTAACTCAAAAGAGCACATTCCTAAACAATTTTTGTTTAAAGTTGTTAGTCTAGTGAGACACTTCTTATCATCAATTAGTTATCTCATAAGAGCACTTTTCTATATGATTTCTCCCTTAAGGTTGCTAGTCCTGTAAGACGCTTCCTATTATTAGTTAGTTAGCTCAAAAGAGCACATTCCTAAACAATCTTTGTTTAAGTTGTTAGTCTAATGAGACTCTTCTTATCATCGATTAGTTAGCTCATAAGAACACTTTTCCAAATGATCTCTCCCTCTAGGTTGCTAGTTTGGTGAGATGTTTCTTGTCTAAAACCACTTCCCCAAAGAGTATTAATCATCATAAAGTCATCATCCTTTTTTTTTTTTTTTGCAACATGGGATCGTTAGCTCATGGAGCGTTTTTCCTACTCAAACTGATAATCAAACAACTCCCTAGTAAAGCCAGGTTCAGATAGCCAGCCAACTATAGCGTTATCCACCCAGTCTATTAGGCAAAAATGGTGTTTTTGTTATCTTTGCAGTTAAGTTTTTCAAACTTTACTATAAAGAGGAGCAACTGTAAACATCCCATTTTTGTCCTCTAATCATAATTAATTTTTTTTTTTCATTTTTCTTCTATTTTTCATATAGGAATGAAAAATAATGACAAAAAATAAAATAAATAGGAATAATACACCAATATTGGAAAATGAAGGTAAAAATAACAATGAAAGATATTTAAGGATTTTTATAAAATTTTATAACTTCAAAATAATATAAAATTAGTAAAAATTGCCACATTTATATACAATTTGCATTAAATACAAAACTGAGATTTGGGCCAGCTCAACTGGCTCTGTGCACTCTTGGGACTCGTGCAGGGAAGCGAGGTCGAAGGTTCGAATCTTAGGACGGCACTTTGTGTCGTTTTGCATTTTTTTTTTCACTAAGCTGCCATGTGTCAACAGTTGATTAGACGACATGAGCACACGCGCCCAACGCGTGCTCATTTTCTACCTCCGTCCGAGATCGGCGTCAACGTAGGAAGAACGGAATCCGGCCATTTTGATTCAAATTTTTACACAAATCCAGCAGATCTTTAACTAAAAGAGGATAAGCATCATCAAATTAACATTAATCCTAATAGAAAATAAAATATTTACAAGAATAAAAAAAAAAGAGGATGAAGATGGGTCTCAACCGCACGTCAGATCTAAGCATATCAAGAGGATTTTCGTGAGTCTATAAATAGGACTCAACGAAAGGAGGAAGCATAAGCAATCAAAAGGAAAAGAAGTAGAAGAATACACGAGAACAACCTTCGCCGAAGTTCTCTCTCTCTCTCAAACCCTCACCATAGCCACTGGAAGGTGGTTCTTGATGAAAACCACCACCACCATTGAATTCCTCACCTTTGAAAGCCTTGGAAAACACCCCCCCCCCCCCCCCCCCTCAATCGACGAAAACAACCACTGAAAAGACGCCGTCGAAGAGCTCCAGTTGTCGCATACCCGATCCGACCCAACCCTACCAAACCGTAACCCGCATCCAGGTTAGTCGAATCTCTCCATTTTTTATTTATTTATTATTAATAAGAATATGTATAAAAATAAAAAAAATGATATAATAGAATAGAAAATAAAAAATATATAAAAATGTATTTTTTTTTTTAGGAATGTATTAATAGGACCAGGTTTAGAGTTTTCTAAAAAAATAAATATATGTCTATTATAATTAATAGATAATTAATAAAAAATAATAAATACTTTTATCACTTAGAAAACTTCTTTTCATGAAATAAATGAATGAAAATAATTGATGTTTTTTTTCAAAAGTAGAAGTTTTAGTTTTTTTTTTTCAAAATTAAGAAATAAAACCTAGGTTTAGAGATTTCTTTAAATAAATTTAAATGGCAATAAACGTAAACCTAGCATGTTTTCGTAATTAAAATTAACTACTCCACTAAAGTTTTATAAAAAAGCGAACTATGGCCTGTTTGATCTCGAATAGTGATAAAGGCATATTTTACTCATAATTCATTAAGCAATTTGCAAGTATTCATTATTGATTTTAGAGAAATCACAAGGAAATCGTACTTAATCATGTTTATTTTTACATTTCAGATGTTGGAGGACTTTGAGTTCAAAGCTTAATCAATTTGAAGAGATGGCATACAAATTGAAACATGAAAAGATTGAAGGATGGCAAAATGACATTCAAAGCAGCCGGCCTTTATGGCCGATTTTCCATGCAACACCACCGGCCTATATAGCCGGCTTAAATGAAGGCTGCCAGCCTTTGGCCAGCCTTGAGCAGGCCTTGGGCCGATCTTGTTTTAATTGCATCTCCACGCCTCCCCTTGCATATATATAGGTCCTAAGTCGACTTGTAGGGGATCTTTGGTCAATTTTTCTTGTTCTTAAAGTAGTTTTAACCTAGTTTTAAGGGAAAATTGTGGAGATCAAATCTTGGAGAAAACTTTGTGATCTTGGTGGAGATTATCATCCTTTATGAAGGATTTGTGGAGTTCCTTGCAATTAAGGTTTTATTTGTATTGTTGAATTGGTGATTTCCGAACTTTATCTCTTATATGCAATTCAAGTATTTGATCCCACTATTGAATATGATTTCTTTTGCACGAATCTCCTTGAATCATAATCATGTCTTTATCTCCATGAATTGCTAAGTCTTTTCCTTGGGAAATTGGATGAAACCCTAGAATGTTAAAAGGATAATTGTCGCCACGTTATATGATTAGGAATTATTAGGATTATTCATGATTGCAATTCCTTTGATTTCAATTATAATTGGTCTTTGATTATAATTGTTAGAAATCCTTTTGATACGAGAGTTGATTAGGATTTGTTAGGAATTCTTAATTAGACTGATTGTCAATACGAGAGTTGCGATAATTGGTTTAATTAGAGTTTATGGAGGGCGCAATGCAATGTTTCTTGTTAATTAATCACTAAGGGATTAGGGTTAATTGATTTAGGGCATTAGTTGTTTGTAGCATCGGGAGGTGTATGAACATAATTTTGATTCCTTGTTAATTGGGGACGTGGAAGCTGACTAATTGATTTAAGGTTAACTTCCCTAAAAAGGATTTTCTAAACTCACTTGAATAACCTTATAACTACTAGTTGATATAACATTGTAGTAGTTTGATTAACAAATCTAGGGTGAATTCTAATTTCCTCGTTCATAATTGATAGATTCTTCATAAAATTCTCCTTGTTTGCTTTAAGTTAAATTTTTAGCTTAGACATTTCAAAACCCCTTTTTAATCACCTAGATATTGATAAGAATTACCATAGGTCTAGTACTCTATTGTTTCTTGAGGGATCGACAACCTTACTTTTCACCACTCTATTACTTGATACGACCAGTGCGCTTGCTGCTATTGCGCTTATATACATTCTGAGCGTATCAAGTTTTTGGCGCCATTGCCGGGAACTAATAGATATTAGATTCCGTAGTTATGTTGGTAGTCTAGGTGCAATTTTACGTTTTTCTTGGCTTTTGGTCTCTTTGTAGGTGTTACATGCGTAGGAGTAGGAGTGCTGATCTCCTACCATTCGATATTGAGATTGAGCGTACTCTACGCCAGATTAGAAGAGACAACAAGCAGAGAGAACAAGTAGAAGAGATGGCGAATGAGGATAATCGCCAAATTCAGGGTGTTCAGCAAGCACTTAGAGATTTCTCTATTCCTAGGATCAGGAACCACCCATTGTTAGACCAGCTATACAAGCCAACAATTTTGAGCTTAAACTGGCACTCATTCAGATGGTGTAATCGAGTCAGTTTGGAGGGTATTCAAATGAGAGCCCTAATGATCATCTTGTTGGGTTCCTTCAATACACAAACTGTCAAATAGAATGGTGTCACCGATGATGCCATAAGACTACAGCTTTTCCCTTTCTCATTGAGGGATAAAGCTAGAGCTTAGTTTTATTCATTGCCCCAAGGATCTGTCACTACCTGGGAAGACCTATCAATCAAGTTCTTGAGGAGATTCTTCCCACCAATAGGACCGCCAAACTAAGTGACATCACTAACTTTACAAAGTTTAGTGGTGAATCACTTTATGAGGCATGGGAGAGATTTAAGGAAGCAACTAGAAAATGCCACATCATGGTTTACAGACAATCTCCTTATTCAGATCTTTTACTTGAGTCTGGATGAGACATTGAGGTCTCTTGTGGATACTGCAGTGGGGGTGCACTAATGGGAAAAACTTACTTAGAGGCCAGTGCATTGATAGAAGAGATGGCCTTTAGTGCACACAATTGGCAAAATGAGAGAAGTGGTACAAGAGTGGCTTCAATGAATGACAATGTCAGTATGGCTCAGTTGACTACTCAGATAGCTGCCCTCACCACTCAGGTAAGTAGACTCGCCTCTTCAAATTCTTTTAATGCTAATCCATCTTCTAGTTGTGAAATTTGCTCAGGACCTCACTCAGTTAGTTAGTGCATGGCTGGAAAGTCGTCAGCTCCATCTAGTGGAGAGCAGGTAAACTTTGTAGGCAACCTCCAGAGAGGTACTCAAGGACCATATTCGAATACATACAATCCTGGGTAGCGCAATCATCCAAACTTGATACAAGATCGGTTTGATCAGATTCCTAACTGATACGAACCACACCAACGTGTGACGAAACCCAATACCAATATGTTCGGAATTCGTTACCTAAGATACCAAACACCCTCAAGTGGAAACCGCGACCCGTTGTCTATAAGCGAGACAAGAACCTTGGTATAATATGAAGACGCCACAATCAGGATGAAAGACCGATTGATAAGTCGAGATGAACGCCACGGAAATAAAAATCCGATAAGTTCTAGGTTAGTTCTTTAAAGAACCAAGAGAGGAATTCTCTCAAAAGTGTTTTCTAACTTTCAATGTTTTATATGTTCTATATCTATGTTCTAAACCCTAGGAGCTTTATACTAGGGTTTACAATTCGTAACAATAAAGCCTAAAACGACATCACTTCAATAAGTTGCGTAAAAATAACAAAAACAGAACATAAAGGCCGGCGGTGTAGACATGAAGGCCAGCGGCGTTGGAATGAAGGCCGGCGGCCTTAAGCCGGTGTTGGAGACATACACGGCCATGTACTTCTAGACGTGTATCTTTCTGTGGATTTTCTTGACTCCATACACGGTCGTGCCTTTTAGCCGTGTATATGACCGTGTATAATTCTGTGTAACCTTGAGATCCTACACGGCCGTGCCTTGTAAAGACACGCCCTCTTCACCCCGTATCCGGTATGACTTCTAAAGAGCAAGGGCCTTCCCATGGTTGTTCCAATCCTTTCCAACTTCATGATTGCTCCAATCCTTTCCGGCTTCATGGACATCCTTTATCAACCCGTTAAGTGCTTCCTTGAATTGTTTCGCTCGATTTCTTGTGATCGGTCCCGGTGGCACTTCAAGAGGATCCACATTCCTTCTTCCGGCTTGGCTCTCATCATTCCCCTCCTCTTGAAAAGGATTTGTCCTCAAATCATCACCTACATCAAAAGGACTCAAATCAATAACATTAAATGTGGCACTTACTTGATACTCACCTGGTAAATTATCTTGTATGCATTATCATTTATACGCTCCAGAATTTGAAATGGTCCATCGCCTCTAAGAAGTAGTTTAGATCGACGCTACACAGGAAACCGCTCTTTACGCATGTGAACCCAAACCCAGTCTCCAGGTTCAAAGACAGCTTGTTGACGACCTTTGTTGGCTTGTTTCACATACTGCTCTGTTCTTCGCTCAATGTTTAGCCTTGCCTTCTCATGGATCTGTTTAACAAATTCTACTTTCTTCTGGCCATCTAGATTAACATACTCAGAAATAGGCAAAGGTGATAAATCCAAAGGAGTTAGTAGATTAAAACCATACACGATTTCAAAAGGAGTAAATTTAGTAGCAGAATGCACTGTACGGTTATAGGCAAATTCAACATGCGGCAAACAATCTTCCTAACTTTTAATATTCTTTTTAATTACGGCCCTCAACAAAGTAGATAAAGTTCGATTTACTACCTCAGTTTGACCATCAGTCTATGGATGACAAGTAGTAGAGAACAATAACTTAGTTCCTAACTTAGCCCACAAGGTCTTCCAGAAGTAGCTTAAGAACTTAGCATCTCTATCCGATACAATTGTTCTAGGCATACCATGTAATCTCACAACTTCCCTAAAGAACAAATTAGCAATATTGCAAGCATCATCTGTTTTGTAACAAGGAATGAAATGTGCCATCTTAGAGAATCTATCCACAACTACAAAAATAGAATCTCGACCATGTCTAGACCTAGGTAATCCTAACACAAAATCCATGGAAATATCTACCCAAGGCTCATGAGGAATGGGAAGTGGGGTATAAAGCCCTTGAGGTTAGACTCTAGATTTTGCTTGCTTACACGTAACACATCGCTCACAAATCCTCTCAACATCTCGTTTCATGTGAGGCCAATAAAAGTGTTCATGCAATACCCCTAAGGTTTTAGCTACTCCAAAATGTCCTATTAAACCTCCTCCATGAGACTCCTCACTAGTAATTCTCTTAAAGAACAAATGGAATGCATAGTTTACTCTCCCTAAACAAGAATCCTTCATGTTTATAAAATTTACCATGCCCACTCTTCTCACAATGCACATACTCCTCACAAAAATCTCGATCAGCAGCATATAATTCCTTAATGTACTCAAAACCAAGCAATCTAGAACTAAGAGTAGAGATAAGAGCATACCTTCTAGAAAGTGCATCAGCAACGACATTCTCTTTACCTTGCTTGTAGTGGATGACATATGGAAATGTTTCGATGAACTCCACCCAACGAGCATGCCTTTTGTTCAGCTTGTGTTGCCCCTTTAAGTACTTTAACGATTCATGGTCAGTGTGGATCACGAACTCTTTTGGCCAAAGGTAGTGTTGCCACGTCTCCAGGGCTCGAACCAATGCATATAACTCCTTGTCATAAGTAGGGTAGTTCAAGGTTGCCCCACTTAGCTTCTCATTAAAGAATGCGATTGGTCTTCTCTCCTGCATAAGCACTGCTCCAATACCTAATCCTGAAGCATCACACTCAATTTCAAACGTTTTAGCAAAGTTAAGTAAAGCAAGTAATGGCACCTAAGTCAACTTATTTTTAAGCATCTGAAAGGCCTTCTCTTATTGCTCTCCCCATCTGAACCCTACGTTCTTCTTAATTACCTCAGTAAGTGGTGCTGCAATGGTGCTGAAATCCTTCACAAATCTCTTATAAAAGCTTGCTAGTCCATGGAAACTCCGCACATTACTTACATTAGTTGGACTAGGCCATTCTTGGATCGCACGAATCTTTTCTTCATCAACCTGTATCCCTTGTGCACTAACAACAAAACCAAGAAACACAAGTTTGTCTATGCAAAAAGTGCACTTCTTAAGGTTAGCATATAATTGTTCCTTTCGAAGAACTTCTAAAACATCCCTGAAGTGAGATATATGATCTTCCAAACTCTTACTGTAAATAAGAATATCATCAAAATAGACAACCACAAATTTGCCAATAAAAGTCCTCAAAACATGGTTCATAAGTCTCATAAAAGTACTAGGTGCGTTAGTTAATCCGAAATGCATTACTAACCACTCATACAATCCATATTTCGTTTTGAATGCGATTTTCCATTCATCACCTTCTTTCATTCTAATTTGGTGATATCCACTTTTCAGATCAATTTTGGAAAAGACACTAGACCCATGTAACTCATCTAACATGTCATCTAAGCGAGGAATGGGATGACGATACTTTACCGTGATGTTGTTGATGGCGCGACAGTCAACACACATTCTCCATGACCCATCCTTCTTAGGCACCAAAATCACAGGCACTGCACATAGACTCATGCTTTCTCTCACGTACCCCTTCTCCATTAATTCATCGACCTGCCTTTGGAGTTCCTTTGTCTCCTCCGGATTGCTCCTATAAGCTGGCTTGTTTGGAATCGATGCTCCGGGTACAAGGTCAATCTGGTGCTCAATACCACGAATAGGTGGTAATCCCTTTGGAATCTCCTCAGGGAAGACATCTTCAAAGTCCTGCACAATAGACACAACCACACTAAGCAAAGAGTTAGATAGTTCGTTAGTATTCAGACATGTTTCCTTAAAAACCAGCAACAACATAGGTTGCCTCATCACTAACACTCGCTCTTGCCACACAACTCTCCTTTTGCAAGGTTGCACTCTCCTTTTCACTCACCACCAAAGTTGACTTCCCTTCAACTTGGTCTCTCACACTCTTTCCAGCCTTCCTCTCTTTTTCCTTTTGAGTTCAACTTTTGTATTCCTTTTCTTTCTCATTTTCTTTTGCTCTCTCACTCTCCCTCTGTTTTTCACTCACCTTATGTTTTGCAAAAGACTATTGTAGCTGCAACTGATCCTCATACACCTGTTTAGGTGTTAAAGGTTTAAGATTAAAGTTTTTCCCCTTATGAACAAGCGTATACTTGTTAGAAAAGCCATCATGAACAACCTTCCTATCAAATTGCCATAGCCTCCCCAACAACACATGACACGCTTGCATTAGCACTACATCTCATAACACCTCATCCTCATACCTACCAATGCGAAAACCAATCAAGGCTTGCTTACTCACCTTAATCTCACCACTATCATTCAACCACTGCAATTTATATGAACTAGGGTGTCTAATAGTTTTGAGTCCTAGCCTCTCAACAATAAAATTACTCACCACATTGGTGCAACTTCCTCCGTCAATGATCAAACTGCAAATATGATCTCCCGGATAACATCTAGTATGAAATATATTCTCTCTTTGCACCTCCTCTTCTTCCTTCACTTGCACATTCAAAGCTCGCTTCACTATTGCCACTAACCTCCCTATTGTAGGCTCCTCATCATCACTAGCATCCTCTAATGGAGGCATATCATCTTCCTCACTATCCCCCTCAGTCTCATACTTACCATCATCACGCAAAATCATAACACGCCTATTTGGACATTGACTAGCAATATAGCCTCTACCTTGGCATTTAAAACATCTAATGTCACGATTTCTAGAAGTAGAAGAATCAGGGTTACCTTGGTTACTAGGAGTAGAACCCGCTTGTCTCAGCTCTCCTTTTGGTTTGGTGGGTAAAGGCTTTTCTTCCTTCTTCCATTGGTTAGTTTTCCAGGTGGATGAACCAGTACCTTGTTGAAACCGTGCATTACTACTACCTTTCCACCTGTGTTAGTTCTCAACCTTTATAGCCATATGAACCATATCCTCTAATTCTACATAATGCTACAATTCAACAACATTTTGAATTTCTCTATTCAATCCAGCAAGAAATCTAGCCATGGTAGCCTCTCTATCATCCTCTACATTCGCCCTGATCATCGTTACTTCCATCTCCTTAAAATACTCATCCACACTTCGGCTTCCTTGCCTAAGAGTTTGTAATTTGTTGTGCAATTCACGATAGTAATACGCAGGCACAAACCACTTCTTCATCACCCTTTTCATCTCTTCCCACGACTCAATAGGTGGTTCGCCATTCCTTATTCTATTCAACATTAGTTAATCCCACCACACTATAGCATAATCCAAAAATTCAATGGCAGCAAGTTTCACTTTCTTTCTCCCACTATAGTTATGACAATCAAATACCATCTCTACCTTCTTCTCCTACTAATAGAGCCATTTTATACTCAATCTTTATAGTATAAATTGTGTTAAATTATTATTGATTTTATAGAAATCATAAGGAAATGGTACTTTAATTCTATCATCGTGATAAATCAGGTTAAATGGAGTCAAGGATGCTAATTCAAGTATTTTAGAGAAGTCATCTACAACTTGGATCAAGACAAGAAATTACACCACCGGAGGAAGCACGGTTGGAAGCACGGCCAAGGTTCAAACCGTGTTACACACTGGACAACAAGGCGAAAATGAGGTCTTTGAACAGAGAGAGACACGGCTCAAGGCACGGCCGTGGTGGAACCCGTGGGATAAACCGTGCTTGAAGCCATGGTGGAAGATAGATGTGCCAAGGAGAAGAAAGTGTAGAACATCAACCAGATGAAGACACGGCTTGAAATCTAGCCGTGGGTGTAACCGTGCTACACACTGGACACGGATGAAGACTTGAAGATTATGCACAGATGAAGGCACGGCTTGAAATCTTGCCGTGTGCCTAACCGTAGTTCACACTGGGCGCGGTTGAAGACTTGAAGAATATGCACAGAGGATGGCACGGCTTAACCCACGGCCGTGTGGTGGGGCATGCCAGGCAGACGTATCTTCACTTCTCGAAATCTACTTGAAAAAGGAAAGATATTTTCGTATCTTGCTAGCAAAAGATCACATGCTATCCATCTAATAGTATAAATAGAGCCAACCCTAGAGGGTTAGTACAACTTTTGAACTTTGGAATCTTGGATCTTGAAGAAGGAAACGCGGAGGCAGAGCAAGCAACCGGGTTCATTATGTTCCTATCTTTTATTTTCCTTTTATTGATGAACATGTGTAGCTAAGCTACTTTTCTAGCCAAAAGGTCATAGATGTTTAATTCTCCACGAATTGTGAGGTCTAATTGACTTGTATTTATTCTATTCTTTGCTTTCGGGTATTCATATATCTTCTAATCGTTTTGTCATTATTATCTTTGTTGATTGGTATGAATAGAGCTCTTCTACTCAATTAGCAAGTTAATATATTGTCAACTAGCACGTCAAATCCGTAATTGTTTTATTGTTCTAGTCTTAGTGACGCAATAACATGTTTGGTTATAAAAGAGATGATCGAATTCATGTTATGGAGGTGTGTGATCATGTTTAAATAGGTTATCTTATAATCTACTGGCATGAATTGGTCGTCTCTCTAGATCTTAATGCTATTGATAGATTAAATCCTAAGCGCTTGTCTAAGGGTTGTTTAATCAATAAGAGAAATAATTCAAAGCGCTTGTCCGAGGTTATCGAGAAAGTAAGGAGAGATAGGTTGTTAGAGCTTGTTAATAACCATAACCAATTTATCTAGAACAAGAATAGAGAACATTTGCATCGATGATCAATTCCTAGAATTAAACCATCTTGATTCCTTTGGCTAGGCTTTTACCAATATCTGATTTTCTTACATTGTTTTACTTTATTTGATTCACAAACAAAACCCCCCATTTTCCTTTTTCTTATTGTTCTTTTTGAATAGAAATATCTTTACCAATCTCTGTGGATTCAACCCTACTCACCACTATATGCAAATCATATAATTGTCTAGGAATAGGTTTTATTTTTGTTGGATTCGACACCCTTCACCCACTCTAAGTACGCCTCGGGATCATTCTTCCCTTGGAAAGGAGGAATCTTCATCTTTATGCTACTCAATTGATTATCCCCTCTATTCCTATCTCCTCTATCTTCCCAATCCCTAGTTCCTCTATTCCGACCACTATATCCTCTATAACTCCCGACAGAAGGCTCATCAAAGTCATCACCCGACATTTCATCTCTACCCCTTTGTACTCTCCTAGAACAACTCTCCCTCATATGCCCTTAGAAGACGTTTGTAGATTGCTCTAGTCTTTGCTCTACCGTCTCATGAATTTGTTCCATTCCCTCCTGAAACATTCTCTTCATCTCACCCCTCAACACCTCAATCACTAACCTAGCATCAAACCTTCCCCTCTCACCTTCAGGAGAATGTTGCCTCGACATAGTTCCTACAGAAAAGATTAGTACTAACACAAATATGTTTCTCTCAAATGATGATATCACACAATCACTCGTGTAATCTCACAAACAATGATGATATCAACTCGCCAATTCCTCTTCTCAATTCTCTTGGAACTAACCCAAACTACACCAATTCCCTTCCGTAGAATTCAAAGCAACTCTAGGGTTCGTAAATTTCCTCTCTTTTTTTTGTCTTTGTTGTTGCTCTTGATCACGTTTCTCTTTTCTTTTCTTTTTTTTTTGTGTCGTGATTCTTCTTTTTTTTTTGTAACAAAATTGAATAGTAGGTACTACACTTTCAATAGGCAATTAATATTATGAAATTGAATACTAACAATTGATATGAATGATTGGAGTTAGGGTTTTGATGTTACCTTCCTCAAACCGAACTGATGTTTAACAAACCTAAGCTCTGATACCAAACTGATGCAAGATAGGTTTGATCGGATTCCTAACCGATACGAACCATGCCAACGTGTGACGAAACCCAATACCAATACGTTCAGAATTCGTTACCTAAGATGCCAAACACCCTCAAGTGGAAACCGCGACCCGTTGTCTATAAGCGAGACAAGAACCTTGGTATAATATGAAGACGCCACAATCGGGATGAAAGACCGATTGATAAGTCGGGATGAACGCCACGGAAATAAAAATCTGATAAGTTCTAGGTTAGTTCTTTAAAGAACCAAGAGAGGAATTCTCTCAAAAGTGTTTTCTAACTTTCAATGTTGTATATGTTCTATATCTATGTTCTAAACCCTAGGAGCTTTATACTAGGGTTTACAATTCGTAACAATAAAGCCCAAAACGACATCACTTCAATAAGTTGCGTAAAAATAACAAAAACAGAACATGAAGGCCGGCGGTGTAGACATGAAGGTCGGCAGCGTTAGAATGAAGGCCGGCGGCCTTGAGCCGGCGTTGGAGACATATACGGCCGTGTACTTCTAGACGTGTATCATTCTGTGGATTTTCTTGACTCCATACACGGCCGTGCCTTTTGGCCGTGTATATGACCGTGTATGATTATGTGTAACCTTAAGATTCCTACACGACCGTGCCTTGTAAAGACACGCCCTCTTCACCCCGTATCCGGTATGACTTGTACAAGAGCAAGGGCCTTCCCATAATTGTTCTAATCCTTTCCAACTTCATAATTTCTCCAATCCTTTCCGGCTTCATGGACATCCTTTATCAACCCGTTAAGTGCTTCCTTGAATCGTTTCGCTCGATTTCTTGTGAACGGTCCCGGTGGCACTTCAAGATGATCCACATTCCTTCTTCCGGCCTGGCTCTCATCATGGATCTCATCAAAACTTCTCATGGAGGAATGAGAATCAAGCACTTAACCCGCCCCTTGGATTTCCCAAACAAGCCTCTGCTCAGAATGCCTATTCTCAACAGCAACCCACTCAGATGGAAGAGCTCATGAGGAGCTACATGCAAAAGACTGACACCCTCCTGCAAAACCAACAAGCTTCTATTAGAAACTTGAAGGGTCAACTCGGTCAAATTGCACAGCAGCTAAGTACTAGACCCTTAGGGTCTTTGCCTAGCAAAACTGAGGAGAACACCCATCATGTCAACGCCATCATGCTAAGGAGTGGTAAGGAGGTGAAGAAAGCTGAAAGGCAGGTAAAAATTTAAGAGAAAGATCCAGAGAAAGGTAAGTAAAAGGAGGAGGAACTCACATCCAAAGCACCATGTTGCAACCTTATGTTCCACCTATCCCCTTCCCAGGAAGACTCAAGTAGAGGGAGTTGGAAGCCCAGTTTACCAGGTTTTGTGACATATTTAAGGGGCTTCAAATCAATATACCTCTCTTAGAGGGCTTGAAGCAAATTCCATCCTATGCCAAATTCATGAAAGAGCTGCTCTCTAACAAAAGATCCATGGAGAGTGTTAAGAAAGTAATGCTTCTTGGCGAGAGTTCAGTTGTCATAGAGAAGAAATTTGCTCAGCTACCTAGAAAGCTGAAAGATCAAGGAAGTTTCAGTATCCCTTGCACCATTAGTAATAGATTTTGAGAATATTTTGATTGATTCTGGTGCAAGTATTAATTTAATGCCACTTTCAGTTTTTAGGAAGCTTAGAATAGAGCCACAAAAGTGCAAGAGGAGACCAATCATTGTACAGCTAGCTGATAAGAGCTCAAGGTTTTCCAAGGGTATGGTAGAGGATGTCTTAGTCAAGGTCGATAAATTCATATTTCCAGTGGACTTTGTCATACTGGATGTGGAAGAAGATGAGGACATTCCACTCATTCTAGGTAGACCATTCCTAGCCACGGGTCAAGCTCTAATTGATGTAGGACAAGGTAAGCTCACCCTTAGAGCACTAGATGACCAAGTAACATTTGATATATATGATCCTGTGTTTTTGTCTAATGAGAAAGCAATGTATTCTGACATATCTGCTGAGGGCGAAATTACTAACAATGATGTGGAGGAAGATGTAGGGCAAAGCACTCTTGAAGCTGTCTTGAATGAGATAGATGATTGGGGGGGTGAGGATGAGCAAGAAAACAAAGGCTGTGAGCAAGTACCCCAGACTGAAAATGTTGTTTCTTTCGAGAAGATGGACCACTATGAGAAGCCACCAGTGCCGACACTAATGCCCATGTAGACACTTGAACCTAATGTCTTTTTTAATCAATTGTTTGATTATGAGTGTCTGAATTCAGGAAATCCATGGCCTCACATTAATCCAGTGCCTATGACAAGAGAATTGCAGCAACAGATTCAATGCTGATGGGTGTCGAATCCAACAAAAATAAAACCTACTCCTAGACAATTATATGATTTGCATATAGTGGTGAGTAGGGTCGAATCCACAGAGATTGGTTAAACTTATTTCTATTCAAGGAGAATAAAAGGGAAAAGAAAAATGGGGGGTTTTGTTTGTGAATCAAAATAAAGTAAAACAAGGTAAGAAAATCGGATATTAATAAAAGCCTAGCCAAAGGAATCAAGATAGTTTAATTCTAGGAATTGATCATCGATGCAAATGTTTTCTATTCTTAGTTTCTAGATAAACTGGTTATGGTTATTAACAAGCTCTAACAACCTATCTCTCCTTACTTCTCGATAACCTCAGACAAGCGCTTTGAATTATTTCTCTTATTGATTAAACAACCCTAGACAAGCGCTTAGGATTTAATCTATCAATAGCATTAAGATCTAGAGAGACCACCAATTCATGCCAGTAGATTATAAGATAACCTATTTAAACATGATCACACACCTCCATAACATGAATTCGATCATCTCTTTTATAACCAAACATGTTATTGCATCACTAAGACTAGAACAATCAAACAATTATGGATTTGACGTGCTAGTTGACAATATATTAACTTGCTAATTGAGTAGAAGAGCTCAATTCATACCAATCAACAAAGATAATAATGACAAAATGATCAGAAGATATATGAATACCTGAAAGCAAAGAATAGAATAAATACAAGTCAATTAGACCTCACAATTCGTGGAGAATTAAACATCTATGACCCTTTGGCTAGAAAAGTAGCTTAGCTACTCATGTTCATCAATAAAACGAAAATAAAAAGTAAAGACATGATGAACCCGGTTGCCTGCTCTGCCTCCAAGATGATCCAAGGTTCTTCAAGATCCAAAGATTCAAAAGTTCAAAAGTTGTCCTAACCCTCTAGGGTTGGTTCTATTTATATTGTTAGGGAGATAGCATGTGATCTTTTGCTAGCAAGATACGAAAATATCTTTCCTTTTCCAAGTAGATTTCGAGAAGTGAAGATTCGTCTGCCTGGCACGCCCCACCACACGGCCGTGGGTCAAGCCGTGCCATCCTCTGTGCATATTCTTCAAGTCTTCATTCGCGCCTAGTGTGTACCACGGTTACACACACGGCCAGATTTAAAGTCGTGCCTTCATCTGTGCATAATCTACAAGTCTTCATCCGTGTCCAGTGTGTACCACGGTTAGACCCACAGCTAGATTTCAAGCCGTGCCTTCATCTGGTTGATGTTCCACACTTTCTTCTCCTTGGCACGTCTAGCTTCCACCACGGCTCCAAGCACGGTTGCGCCCACGGCTTCCACCACGACCGTGCCCTAAGCCGTGTCTCTCTATGTTCAAAGTCTACATTTCCGCCTTCTTGTCCAGTGAGGGGCACGGTTTGCATCTTGGCCGTGCCTCAAACCGTGCTAGTTCCTAGTTAGCTACACGGCCGTGTACTTCAACCGTGTATCTTCCTGTTGATTCAAAACCAAGTACACGGCCGTGTACTTCAATTACACACCCATGTACTTCCCTCCAGCGGTGTAAATCCTTGTCTTTGAACCAAGTTGTAGATGGCTTCTCTAATTTACTTGAATTGGCATCCTTGACTCCATTTAACCTGATTTATCACGATGATAGAATTAAAGTACTATTTCCTTATGATTTCTATAAAATCGATAATAATTTAACACAATTTATACTATAAAGATTGAGTGTAAAATGGCTCTATCAAATGCCAGTTGGATGAACATAGGGAAATCCTAAGGTGGTCAAAGGCAAACATCCAGCAGGTAAGTTTGTTGATATCCACCTATAAAACATTGGTGGAAGCTGAAAAGAAGGACACCATACCATGGAAGGAAGCATGGAATCCTAATCTGAAGACGATGGTGTTGGAGGAGTTGTTTAAACTCCTTGATTTAAGCTAAGATGACAAACCCTGATAGTCAGGCTGATGACTATAAAACAAGCGCTCTATGGGAGGCAGCCCATATTTACGTTTACTTTATTATGTTTCGTTGGTTTTCTTTTAATTGTTTTTAGGAAAATGCAACATGAATTTTCACAAGGACCAATCTCTCCAAGTTCAACTTTGATGGGATTTAAATATGGCTTTGATGGACGATCTGACCATTCTAACAACTTTAACCCTCTACTCAATCCTAGCTTACGATCAGTTCTCAAGCAAGTGTACCTATCGACTAGCAGTATAGCATAGAAGTACAGGTATCGATCCCACGAAGACTTATAAGTACTAGTACTAACAATTTTCCTACTATTTAACTTCTCACTATTGATGATCTCAACTATCCTAATTATTGCTTAAATATGAAAGAAACAAATAAAAATGAACAAAGTAAATGTATTCAAACACTCCCTTAATTAATTTAATGATCTAAACATACCTTGCCCAAGATCCACCCCTAATTCTCATGCAACTTTTATTCAATTCCGAACCGTCCAATGATTAATACCCAATCTCTGATCTGCGGAGTTTCTTACACTAGATTAGAGTCTTTCTCAAGATCAATAATCTCTAATCCTAATTAAGTCAATTAAGATCTCTCTTCAATTAACATAATTAAGATTGCAATAAAATCCCAAGACTCTCAATTGAACCAGACCACAATGATCTCGTTCAATACAGAAAACCTCCTATAACCTATCTCTAGGATTATAAGGGGTCTTTTTATCCATGCCAGATCCACTTTATTAAACGATTTCTCAATCTTAATAACAGAGATATAATTCCATCCTAATACTGCGCACATATCAAGATGAATAAACTATGATTGCAACATGAATAAACTCAAAGATTATAATTATTTATTAAACATCAACAATTCTGTCGCATGACAATCAAGGGTTTCTCAAGGGAACAGGTATGAAACAATTAGTCACTCATGAATCTAATAAGAAAAGCAAAACAGAAAATAATTGAGTACATAAAGAAAATTCAAACACGAAATATCTTGGCTTCAAATCCGAAAACTATTCTGGCAACAACTTCTCTTCTCTAGGGTTTCTCTTGTGCCGCCTCCTCCTTTTTCTCAATAAGGTTGTTCTATTTATACTTCTTAAGGCATGGCCGAGCATCTTCAGCTGAAAAGATATGACTGTATCTTTCCTTTTCCAAGTGAATCTCGTCGAGTGAATAACAGTCGTCTGACACGTCTAACAGCACGGCCAGATTTCAAACCGTGTCTCCCTCGGGTCGATAATATGTAACTCCTCAATCTTGCTCAGTGTTTGGCACGGCTAGGAACACAGCTAGGAACACGGCTAGCAACACGGCTATCAACACGGCTATCAGCACGGCAAGATTATAACCCGTGCCAAGTTCTAGAGCTTTCCACGTCTTCGCAGTGTCTGCCACGGCTTGAAGTACACCCCTATCACAAGCCGTGCTTCCTTTCCAAGTGACGCTTTCATCTTCAGGTGTGCCCATGGTTCATGACACGGCCGTGGCTTTCCCTGTGTTGTCCATGAGTAACTTTAACTTGATCTTTTAAGCTTCAATTATGCTCCTTTTGTGATCTTTCTCCTTCTCTTTGGTATTATACCCTAAAACATATATTTATCTGTTAAATACCGAATCCGCATTGATTTTATTCAAAAGACTATATAAATTCATCATTAATGCCCATGATTTACAAGGGTTAATTTACTCTTATCAAATTTCCCCACACTTAAGGTTTTGCTTGTCCTCAAGCAAACACGGATTAAGAAAACCCAAAGGACCAGTTCTCATAAGTTCCCGCAATCAAGAAGATATTTCAGCATCATCGATTTCATGCTACATCTCAATCATTAATAATCTTTACTCAATCTTACCGTTAGTTGTATACAAAATACAAATACTAAAATTCCCAAAGCTAATCCAAGTGAATCAAACTATTACCCTTATCATTTAAACTAAAATTCCCAAAGTCAGAATTGCCACAAGATCGAGACTAGTAAAATAAAGTATACCATCCATTTAACCACTGTTGTAAGCAACACAACAGGGACTAAAGGCATGTTGTATCCACTTGTCTCCTAGCTCTTCCTTTCTGTTTCATCCAATTCTTAAGTTGACCTTAAGAGTTTACCATTAAAGCACTTAACTAAGTTAACCGACCCATGTAACAAACTTTCGATCAATAATCCCGAGTTCATCACTCGAGTTAACAGACGTTATTCCCTCAGCGTAGAAGGCGTCCCTCGGATTTACTTGTTCGAGTCTAATTAACTCATTTACTTAATTAATTAATTAAGACGGTTTCCTTGGTCAGTAAGTCTCAGACCAAGCGATCTTAGGCTACTAGGTTTTAAAAATACCCCTTCGAACCTCTACCATCAACTATCATTTATATAAGCTCTTTTAAGTTCATTTTTCTCAGACTTTTCTCATGACCCTTGTAGCGAGCTTTCAGCCATTGATCCCAAGTTCGTCACCTGAGTCAATAGATGTTATTCCCTAAAAAGGCATCCCTCAGGCTTAATTACTCGAGTCTATGAGGCCCACTTCTGAACTATTTACATTTTTTTTTTCAAAAACGTCTTCAAAAAAAAAATCACCAAGTTACAAGTATCATTTACTCCTTCACTCCAAGTTATATAGCTTACCTACTGGGCAAAAAGAAGAGCATACTAAATTCACTAGTGACCTTAATCCAGTCTCACTTCCCGAAAGTAAAGGTTAAATAACAAGTAAGTTTACTTCACTTGGATTTCATCTTGTAATTTTAGCAACGTATCTCTAATACATAATAAGAGAGTATAAATTGTTAAAGATTTTCCACGGGGGTATAAACAAATCTCAGCAGTCCTTGATTGTCAAAAGTCATCATCGATTATACCTTAATTAAGAGGAAATTACATTTTTGATTGCACAACCCTTGTATCCTAGTTTCGTTTTCCTAGCCCCTTTCCCCACACTTATAATAGACATTGTCGCCAATGTCCTCGTGAAATGCAAAAAGGGAAACAAAGAATAAAGCAAAAAAGAAAACAAAAGGAAAACGAAAACTTCCTTGAACTCTCTTACAACGCGGATCTTTAACGGAAAGTCAAGCGACGCACAAGTAGAGTCATGAGAACCTCTGCTAAACGTAACGGGTCGATGTACTTTGAAAGCCTGTATCTCACAACAACAAAACAAAACAAAACAAAAGAAACTTATAATTGATTGAAAATAAAGCTAACTATCATCAGCATTTTCTATTTCAAACATTAGTGGTTGGTTAGTCTTCCATAATCAAACAAATCAGGACAGTAAAAAAAAAAAAAAAAGTAAAACGGCTGTTCTGCACAATGGGCCAAATCTCTCGGGTTCAACTTCCATCGATCCACTCGCGAGATCAGCTACTGCAGTCATCATCCGATGGCAATGGTACAGTGCTCGATCGCCGAGGAGAATCAGATCCAATCACCTCAGTATCCTGCTGATTGCTCGCTTCGACAGTAGCAACTGCGGGACTTTCATGTCGTGCCCTAAAAGTTGTACCCAAGGATTCTCCAACATGAAAACCGGGATCATATGCACCACTCGAGTGACGATCTCCTCCAGAAACAACCCGAGTAGCTTGTGATGCTACATCCTCATCGCTAGAGCCACCACATGGGGGAAGATCTACCCCCAATTTCTCACCAATACGGGGATAAACAAGTGACCAAATAACTCTTCAAGCCCTTCACCCACTTTGACTGCCTGGCTTGTTCTCTCTTAATTTTTTCTAAATCCACAGTCAATCTCTTTACCGAATCTGCTAGCTCCTGGTTTTGGCCGGCCTGCTCTTGAGCTTGCTCTTGAGCTCGCTCTTGCTCCTCATCCTGCTCAAGTTCTATATCCGGCTCTTGTTGTTCATCAAATGCGTCCAGTATGCGAAACCTCCACCTCCACAAAACACTCTCGGGGAGAGAGGCACTCCTTCCACAACTGTCCCTGGGAACCCGGGTTGGGAAGATACCATAATTTTTCAAAATACAGGTAATCCAAGAGCCGACAAAAACCTTGTGGTGGCCTAGATCGCACTGTTTTTTCAAACACCAAACAACTGCTAATCCAACATTAACCCGGGTGCCCGTGATCATACTCCACAGCTGGTACGGGTCTGATGCATTCACAACCCCTTGAGAATCGCCTCTACCAGTGGTTGAACGGGCCAGAATGTAATGAAGTAACCGCACGGCAGGATCCCTTAAATGGCTCCCCTTAGATTTGGAGGGATCATATCTACCATCTCCCATACTGTTCCACACTCCATGCTGCAGTAGGCCCCTAGGAAAGGCATTTGGAAGCTGCGAGAATTCATTGGAGTCGACAAACTCATTGCCGTAAATACCCAGGCACTTGATGAAGTCTCTCATTTCAACACGGTGGTAACTCCCTTAGCAGTAGAAGGAGACCACGTTATCAAGCTGGGTATGCCAGCCGAAACTAAGCTTGAATGTGGCAACAAAATCATAGCTCAGCGAAGAATACACGTCCTCCTCAATGCTCAGAAGTGCTCTCCAAGCGGGATCGTTCAAGAAGTGATCAAATCGTTCCACCAACCCATACCTAGCCAGCACGTCCCAATCAACTACTACATTAGGCATGAATACCTTCTTTTCTCGCACTATATCATACTTACCTTCGTCCTCCCTCCGCAAGTTAGGAGGGTAGCGTCGCGTGGTCCTAGAGGAACCCCCAGCGGAACGAGGTTGAGCATTCTTACGCGCCACGGTCTTAGTCCTAGGCATCTTGAATATATCACGCTTAAGAAATCTCTAAAGATTGATGGATGATGTTCTTCACCTAGTGGAAACAACAGAGAGGAAAGAAAAAGAACGACGATGCAGAGAGAAGGAATGTGGGAATGAGGAGAGAAGTGTAGTGCAAGGTGTTTTATTTCTGAAAATCGTGAACCCTAAAAGGCTATTGACAACACGGTCTCAAAACTGGGCGTGTTATAAGCCGTGCCATACACTGCTCTGTATAAAAGAACTTGGAAAAATCTTACCTTGTAGCACGGCTTGTGGCACGTCTTGTGACGTGGCCGTGCCTGTAACCGTGCTATCCGCTACTCTGTATAAAAGAATTTGGAAAAATATTACCTTGTGGCACGGCTTGTAGCTTGGACGTGCTTGTAACCGTGCGATCCCCTGGACTGATACACCTTTCACAAATGCCCGTACACTTTGGTGTGGCTTAGACCATATCGTACCCTCTTTGTTAAAAGCTTACTTGCAAAACCACCACTCACAAATGTAATGATGATGACAGTAAAAAGAAAAGAAAAACTAACCTAGTAGATGCATGGGTTGCCTCCCAGCCAGCGCTTTTTTTTAACGTCGTTGGCTCGACCTAAGGAATAAACGATGAACTTAACCAGGATCTTCAATAGAGGGCTTCAATCTGGTAAAATCTCCTGCATCAATATTCTCCCTCTCTGTTTTTATCCCATGTTCATCTTTGCCATCAAAGTGAGTCAACATTTCTTGTATTGCACAATCTTCTGTCTCTTCAATATCGCATACTCTCAAACTCAACTCTAATGGATCCTTGCATAAGATATCTTCCACAACGGTATCAGTTACATCAATTGCATAACAAATATCATCAGAATCTACCGATTTCTTCATCACAGCTGGGATTTGTATCACTAACTCGTCTCCCCCAATACGCAGCACTAATCGGCCCTCAGCCACATCAATGATTGCTTGGGCTGTGGCTAAAAAGGGGTGTCCCAAGATCAGAGGAACTTCAATGTCAACATCTATGTCCAGGATCACAAAATCAACCGGAAAGATGAAAGTTTCTACTTTTACTAATACATCTTCAATAACCCCTCTAGGAAACTTTACTGATCGGTCGGCCAATTGAAGGCTCATTCGCGTGGGCTTTGGCTCCCCTAATCCCAGCTTTTGAAAGAGGGAATATGGCATCAAGTTTATGCTAGCCCCTAGATCTTCTAATGCTTTTTCTACGGGTAAATTACCAATGGAACATGGTATGGTGAAACTTCCTGGGTCTTTCAATTTCTTTGGAAGCTTGTTTAGTAAAATCGCAGAACAACTCGCACCAATTGTTGCAGTAGAGATCTCTTCCATCTTCTTCTTATTAGATAGTAAATCTTTCAAGAACTTGGCATACCGGGGCATCTGAGAAAGGGCTTCCATAAGTGGTAAGTTGATATGTAACTGTTTGAACACATCCAAAAACTTACCGAAATGTTCCCGATCCTTGTCGTTCCGCAACCTAGCAGGATATGGCAATGGGGGTTTATAGGGCTGGACGATAGGTGTTTTCTTAGCTTCCAAGTCTTTTGTTCTTTCCTCTATAATTCTGCCCTTTTCTGCTTTATTAGTGGTTTCGCCTTTATCAACAATCTCATTCCCCTTCCTACTAACGGGGGTTTCCCCACACTTGTCTGATTTCACTTCCTTTCCACTCCTAAGAGTTACTGCCTTCACGTGTTCCCTTGGGTTGGTCTCTGTATTTCCAGGAAGAGACCCTTGTGGTCGCTCAGCAAGCGCTTTAGAGATCTGCCCCATCTGATTTTCCAAGTTATGGATTGAGGCTTCATGATTTCTTAGAGTGGCCTCAGTGGATTGTTGGCGTTGCTCCGACGCTTGAATGAACTTCGCAATCATATCCTCAAGGCTGGATTTCTTTTCTTGGAAGGGAAGTGGAGCTGGTCTTTGGAATCCTGGAGCAGGTGCATTACCCCTTTGAGATTGCTGATTACTCCAGGAGAAGTTGGGATTATTACGCCACCCTGGATTATATGTGTTGCTATAGGGATTGTTCTGTGGTATTGTGGGATTCCCTACATACTCAACACGCTATGTCACTTCAGATACCACATTGTTGGAATGAGGTTCAATTGAGCAGTATTGGGATGGTTGAGGTAAAGCCATCCCTTCAACTTTTGAAGCGAGCGCATCTACTTTTGCTGCAATTGATGTCATCAAATCGACCTCATAAATGCCCGCTACCCTGTGCTTTTGTCTACCATGGCTCGATTGGTGATTATTTTTTGCCATGTTCTCAAACAAACTCAACGACTCTTCCGGCGTTTTCACATTCAAAGTACCCCCAGCCGCAGCATCAATTGTCTACCGAGTTGCATAGTCAAGCCCATTATAGAATGTGGAAACTTGCAGCCAATTAAGCATTTGGTGATGTGGACACTGCCTAAGGAGATCCTTGAATCTGATCCATGCTTCATGTAGGGGCTCGTGATCTAGTTGGGTAAATGATGTGATATCATTTCTCAACTTGGCAGTTTTCGATGGTGGGAAATAATAGTCCAGGAAAGTCTCCGCCATCTGGGTCCAAGTGGTTATGGAATCCCGGTTTAGTGAACTAAACCACTGCCTTGCTTTCCCCCGGAGAGTAAAAGGGAAAAGTCACAATTTCAGTGCTTCCTCAAATACTCTGTTTTGCTTGACAGTTACACAAATATCCAAGAACATCTGAATGTGCGCATGAGGATCCTCGTCAGACAAACCATCAAACTGGCATTGGTTGTGAATCATATGCATTGTAGAGGCCTTGATTTCGAAGTTGTTGGCCTCTATTGCTGGTTGCACAATACACGACCCAGTGCTGCTCAGAGTAGGTCGAGCATATTCAACCATCGTCCTTCGTTCATCTGCCATTGGCCCAGTTTCTCTCAATCGCCTTCTAAAAGTTTGGTCAATCTCAGGATCAAAGTCAAGAAGCTTAGATGAAGAGCTCCTTATCATAAACCGTGACAGACAGACGATGAACTTAGTTTCCTCAACAAATTTGAATGGAAGCACGAATGAAGTTGATGTAAATAACTAAAAAAAAATTATAGCTAAAGAAGTAGGCGTCAAGTTTTCCTAATATTACAAGTCCCCGGCAACGGCGCCAAAAACTTGATGGACGATCTGACCGTTCTAACAAGTTTAACCCTCTACTCAATCCTAGCTTACGATCAGTTCTCATGTAAGTGTACCTATCGACTAGCAGTATAGCATAGAAGTACAGGTATCGATCCCATGAAGACTTATAAGTACTAGTACTAACGATTTTCCTACTATTTAACTTCTCACTATTGATGATCTCAACTATCCTAATTATTGCTTAAATCTGAAAGAAACAAATAAAAATGAACAAAGTAAATGTATTCAAACACTCCCTTAATTAATTTAATGATCTAAACATACCTTACCCAAGATCCACCCCTAATTCTCATGCAACTTTTATTCAATTCCGAACCGTCCAATGATTAATACCCAATCTCTGATCTGCGGAGTTTCTTACACTAGATTAGAGTCTTTCTCAAGATCAATAATCTCTAATCCTAATTAAGCCAATTAAGATCCCTCTTCAATTAACATAATTAAGATTGCAATAAAATCCCAGGACTCTCAATTGAACCAGACCACAATGATCTCGTTCAATACAGAAAACCTCCTATAACCTATCTCTAGGATTACAAGGGGTCTTTTTATCCATGCCAGATTCACTCTATTAAACGATTTCTCAATCTTAATAACAGAGATATAATTCCATCCTAATACTGCGCACATATCAAGATGAATAAACTATGACTGCAACATGAATAAACTCAAAGATTAAAATTATTTATTAAACATCAACAATTCTGTCGCATGACAATCAGGGGTTTCTCAAGGGAACAGGTATGAAACAATTAGCCACTCATGAATCTAATAAGAAAAGCAAAACAGAAAATAATTGAGTACATAAAGAAAATTCAAACACGAAATATCTTGGCTTCAAATCCGAAAACTATTCTGGCAACAACTTCTCTTCTCTAGGGTTTCTCTTGTGCCGCCTCCTCCTTTTTCTCAATAAGGTTGTTCTATTTATACTTCTTAAGGCATGGCCGAGCATCTTCAGCTGGAAAGATACGACTGTATCTTTCCTTTTCCAAGTGAATCTCGTCGACTGAATAACAGTCGCCTAACACGCCTAACAGCACGGCCAGATTTCAAACCGTGTCTCCCTCTGGTCGATAATATGTAACTCCTCAATCTTGCTCAGTGTTTGGCACGGCTAGGAACACAGCTAGGAACATGGCTAGCAACACGGCTATCAACACGGCTATCAGCACAGCAAGATTATAACCCGTACCAAGTTCTGGAGCTTTCCACGTCTTCGCAGCGTCTGCCACGGCTTCAAGTACACCCCTATCACAAGCCGTGCTTCCTTTCCAAGTGACGCTTTCATCTTCAAGTGTGCCCACGGTTCATGACACGGCCGTGGCGTTCCCTGTGTTGTCCATGAGTAACTTTAACTTGATCTTTTAAGCTTCAATTATGCTCCTTTTGTGATCTTTCTCCTTCTCTTTGGTATTATACCCTGAAACATATATTTATCTATTAAATACCAAATCCGCATTGATTTTATTCAAAAGACTATACAAATTCATCATTAATTCCCATGATTTACAAGGGTTAATTTACTCTTATCAGGCTTCTACATGTTATACCAGGGGAGTACCAGTTCCTTTTGTCTTATTTCCTTTCTATTTTGTTATTTGCATTCATGTGAGACAGTGTGGACACTGTCTATTCTCAAGTGTGGGGAAGGGAATGTAGGTATTAAAGTTGAGATGAGTATTGCCTGTTCTGTGCTTTGATGATCATACTCTTCCATTATCTTGAACTGTATTTGTCCCTGAGTTATTTGACAATTTTTAGGCCAATTTTTTCAAAAAATTTGATTGAAATCTAGAGATTATACCAAAAAAAACAAATAGCCTTTTACATCTATTTATGATTTATTAAAAATAATAACTCATTATTATGCCCTACTCACCACTGTTGTGATTCTTGTACTTAGTTAAATTAATGAATAAAATCTTTAGAAATCAAATTTACCTAGTTTTTAGCCTTATAATTTGAAGTTTAAGAGTCTATTGAGTCCTCTTGTGAAAGATAAACAGGCCTACTGCGGGTCTCTTCTCTAGCTAGTATATCTTCTTGAAAGTTGCTTTGAAAGCTTTTCAACATCTAATGAAAGAGGTAAGGGAAACTCCTCACTTAGTGATCCCTTATAAAAAATTCTTAATTCTGTATAGCATTCAAATGAAATAGGTTGTCTTACTCCAATGACTCAAGTAATTGAGTTAAGAGTATCCAAACTTGAATGCTAGAGTGAGGGAGAGTTCGATGAGGTCCCTTTAAAACCTGGTCACTTGGGTGATGAGCCCGGGATGTGCCGAATTAATGATCTCACTATAGCGATAAAGGCGGTGAAGCAAAAGTTCAATACACGAACTTATTTTATAGTAAAAAAGAGAGAGAGAGAGAGAGAGAGAAAGTAGAGTTTTAGTGGATGCTCATCAATAAGTTACATTGGACTTATAATAAAAAGGGAGAAAATCTAGGAAAGGAATTGATACCATATGCTTTCATTTTATGCTAACATGTTTAAAGAAGTGATGGGAAGGATCATATGCTTGCTAAGTGCTAGTGAAGTTTAAATGGGTGTTTTTCCTTTAGGAGTGAATATCTACTTTTGGGGCACCCTTATGGGGCAACTCTAAAAAGAATTAAAAAAACATTTTCAAATCATTGTTAATATAATCATTATATCAATTTTTCTAGTGTTTTCTTTTTATACTAAAGAAGATATCTTAACATAATTCAGATTTTAGAAGGATAAGATGGTAACTTTAAGGTTTTAATAGGATAGCCCCCTGAGTCGAGAATCTCTGGTTTTTCTTTCTTCTTTTTTTTTCTTTTCTAAAAAAAAAAAGCAGATTTCATCGACTAGTTGTTCAAATTAGAATTAATCCACTCAATTAATTCTAATTAGATAATTTTTCCCAACTCCAGTTGGGTGGCGACTCCAAATAAATAAAAACTTCCTAGTTCAAGTCGAGGATTTATATTGGATGAGTATATGATCTAATATGAATCAAATTAGGCAGGTAATATGAAGTTTTAAATTAGACTTGACAATATGTTCTCAACAACACATCTATATCACAATCAACTATAGGAGACACCAAATTTCCTCTATCCTCATCTTGCAAAAGTAGATCGCCCATATTGTCATTGCATAAATGAGCTTCCACATCACTAAGTAAATTCATATTACTAGTAAGACAGCTTATATCATAAATATGATGATGCTCAAAATGCTGCACCAAATGCCAGTCGTTGCCTAATTTCAAGTCTTCTAAGTAATATATTTGTTTAGCTTGCGATGCTAATACATATGTATTACTCTCATACCATGTACGTGTTACCTTGATAAATATGAATCCATCACCAACTCTTACATTAAGATGGTGCTCGTTGGTGTCCCACCAATTACACTTAAATAAGGAGACCCGTTTATTTCAAATATAAGAAAACTCATATATGTCAGTTAAAACACCATAAAACTCCATTGATGAGTTCATGTCTCCTTGGTTTCCTGCTACAAGTACTCCATTATTTTAGGTCTTCTTTCAACTATCAAAATCAAAAGTGTGATACCGAATGCTATTATATATTAATTTGTTGTATCTCTTGAAACACAAGTGAGGTCCAATTGATAATGCATATAAGGCACTTACAATTGGATCAGGACTTTCATATAACATGCTCATCTGCAACAATGTCAAGTAATTTAACATCATAATCCACTTACAAGAAGTTCTCTTATCTAAGAGTAACATTTACCTTTTTTCATGAACCATTGACCAAATTCCCGTTTGTGGTGTTGATCAATGTCATCATCATATTGTGCACGTAAGATACTTATATGTTCCCTATAACACACATCAAAATTTAAATGCAAAATATTTCACATTATTCCCCAGAGTTTAAAATACACTAATCCATGCTTACTTTAAATAAGGTTGAACCTCGAAACAAGTGTTAATGATATACCACTTAGTTACTTTTACCTCTTCGTCTAATAAGCTTACGTATGTCGAAGAAGAAGAAAAAAAAAACCTTATTTCTAAAGACACCTATGCCACCTTCTTCCATGGTATCGCAATTCCTATTGAGATGATTGAAAACTGTCTCAACACCTTGTAAATGGAGGGAACACCATGTCAAGCATTCATGTACAATGTAAGCTTCTACTACAAAGCCCTCTAAAAAAGTCTTGTTTCTAACAAACTCCTTGAAAGAGCTTAAGTATCTAAATTTAACAAAATAAATGAATGATGAAGGGTTGAATAACACTTATAAAAGATTACCTTCTACATATACATTCATACCTTTCTATAGGATACATCCATCAATATGCAACAAGTCTGGCAAGCAATACTTCGTTAGGCAAGTGTATAACTAAATGTACCATCACATCAAAGAAGGCAGGAGGAAAGATCAATTCTAATTTGCACAATATGGTAACAATATCACTTTGCATTTACTTTACCTCATTGAAATTGAGAATCCATTTGCATAACTTCTCAAAAAATGAACCAAGTTTAGCTATAATCGTTGCAACATCATTTGGCAACATGCCATGAACACCCACAAGTAACAACCTTTGAAGCATCACATGGAAATCATGGCACTTCATCCCAGAAAGCTTTATGCTCAACTCATTCACACACCTACCAATATGTGATGCAACTCCATCAAGTAAGCTAACACCCTTTAAGAATGGATAGAATCTTCTCCTTTCTATAGGACTCAATGTATAACTAGCAAATGGCATTAAATACTTGTCATTACCTTGCTTCACCAAATGTAATTCCTTCCTAATACCAAGATCCTCCATATCAAGTCTAACCTTGTAAGTGTCCTTTGTTTTACCATCAATCCCGAGTATAGTACCAATAACATTGCCACATATATTCTTCTCAATGTGCATGACATCTAAATTATGTCACAACATTAGCTTTGACCAATATGGAAGTTGAAAGAATATTGACCTTTTTTTCAATTAAGCTCTTCAGGATGACAAACCTTACTAACCTTACTTGGATGCTTACCCATGCACACATCATTTATGAATTGCAATTGGTGGACAATTTCCTCACCAAAATATTCTTGCAAAGTTTCACGAATGTCACAACTTCCATCAAATTTTAAGCTACACCTCCGTCTATGGTCCTTAGGAAGCTATATTCTATGACCAATATATCTAATCTTTCCATTGAGCCTCATTGATAGTGTTTGATCTTGGCATACTAGACAAGCAGTATACCCCCTTGTGCTCTACCTTGATAGGTTTCCATATGCTGGAAAGTCATTTATAGTCCACATTAAGGCTACACGCATGTTAAATGTTGTCTTTGAAAATGCATCATATGTGCGCAACCCATTATCCCAAATATCCCTCAACTCATCAATCAATGGTTGCAAGTAAATGTCAATCTCATTACGAGGTGCGTTGGGTCTTGGAAATAACATTGACATCATTAAGTACTCTTTCTTCATACACATCCAAGGAGGCAAGTTGTATGCCAAAAGCACCACCAACCACATACTATATGATTGGCCCATATTCCCAAATGGATTTAATCCATCGCTAGCTAGCCTTAATCTAACATTGCAAGCATCCATCGCAAACTCAAGAAACGCAATGTCAAAATTCATCCAAGCTAACCCATCTACAGGATGACTCGTTAAATTTTCTCTTCTCTTACGTTCCTCCTTATGCTAACACATTTTCTAGACAATTTTAGAATTCATGAAAAGGCGTTGCAACCTAAGCTTTATAGGAAAGTAACGTAAAACTTTATGAGGAATGGCTTTCCCAACTCCACTAGACAACTTATACCTCAAGTCACCACAAGTGGGACATTGCTTTAAATGCTCATTATCACCCCACAATAAGCAACAACCATATTTACATACATGAATGTGATGACAACCCATGCGTAACCCATGCAAATACCTATTTGCAAAATAGTAAGACTTAAGAAGAGACTCGCCATTGGGCATTGCATCTTATAGAAGTTGGAGAAGCATGTCAAAGGACTTGTTGCTCCACTTATTGTACACCTTCAAGTGGAGAAGCTTTACTATAAATTCAAACTTAGAGAACTCGCAACCTGAATAAAGCTCTTCTTATGAGTCAACTCTTAACCCATCTAGAAAATCCTGTAGAACATCAATAACACCTCCAACAAATGAATCTTTATCTTCATTGTTGATGAAGGTTTCCACATCTTCAAGTATCTCATCAAGTCTACCTTTATCATCATATCCCACCCCTACACATTCCTTCTCCATAGGTGGTCCTACTTCCCATTCTCTATGTCGCCTCCTACCTTGATCTACTAAAGTTAATTCAATACTTGGCTCCTCTCCATTATAAATCCAACACTGGTAGGTTATATCTACCCCATCTACAAGTAAGGGAGCTCTGATCACATGTGGAGGATGCAAGTTATCATTCAAGCATTTCTTACATGGACAATTTATTCTCGTGTTCACCCCATACTTCAAGCACACGTACGCAAAAAAATACTCCACACCAAGTTGATACTCCTCAAACTTAATGTCTTGAGTCATCCAACTCTTATCCATGCAAACAAATATGACTCCAAAAGAATGTAACACTATGACACCTAAAAATGTATAGATAATGAATGAGAATAGAGTGAAATTCTAGCATTTAATCATTTGATTAAATATCTATAATTGGGCACCTACTTTACTCAAAACATGTATAAGGAAAAGTGAAAATTTCTTCAATGTAGTAATTGTAACAGACTATGCTCTAACTGCTTATATTATTGTCAATTATCAGAAAAAGTAATAATAATAATGATCAAACTAAGGCTTATTGTAACAAGAATAGTTGCATTAAGTCTACTACACAAACAAACATGCAGTAGCCACCACAATATATAATTGACAGTAATATAATTTCCTGGTTAAGTGAAAGAGGAAAATGTGTGTAGAACCTGTATACGCCTAAGCCCAAACTCAAGTAGAATTTTTTTTTCCCTACAACTTTTCAATGCCTTGTTCAAGAAATTAAACAATCTACCATATATAGCTATTCTTCATGGGAATTTCTATTAATGTATATGAACTAAACAAGGGGAGAGCAAACACGTTTGGGGAAAAAAAAAAAAAAGTTACATGCGAAGCTGATTGTCCAAAAGCAAAACATCAAAAGATATACTAGTTCAAAGAAACTAGCTAGCTCATCCTTGAACAAAGAAACTACAAGTACAGTGGAAATAAGTAATCTGAGTTTTAGCTAGAAATATGTAAGTTCTACTTAATAATTCATTAATAAATGTGATAAAAAAATTTCCAATGTCCTTTTTTTTTTTTTGATATTAGGATAGCAATAAGCAAACACAAGCACATATTCAAAAAAAATCAATGTAAACTAATATTGTCTTCAAAAATTCCTTTTATTCTCCAATATCTTCCTTCATTAGCTATAATTGACTCAAAAACTATCTTCATTATAATTTAAAATGACTTTTAAATTGTTGAATATAGTGTGAAAGAGAAAAAGATAGTGTATTGTGGTAGTTTATTAAGAAAAATAACAAAAGAAGTGGGTTGTAAGGGAATGCACCTAGCTGTAAGGGAATAAAAAAATTATATATATATATAAACATACAAAATATTATTCTCCAACAAGGGGTGGAAATTTTGTAGAGGGATGAAAAAGATATGTGAGGCATTATCTCAAGATTACCTAAATGGGAGGTGATATGTTTGTGATTAAAAATGCAAAGCCACCAATGCCTTGAGATTGCAATATACTAAGTACCCTAAAATTGTCTAATTGATCAACTCTATATAATATGTGGTTGTCTCATCATGCATAGACATAACTCTCTTTCTTCTAAAAGAAAATAATTAACAAGTGACATAACCATAGAACTATAATATATATATATATCAAATTAGTAGCCATACAAAAATAGCTAACAATGGTTTCAATTCAACAATTAGCGAGCAATATATTCAATAAAACATGAATCGTTTTAATTAACAAAATAGCATGACATTAACATGCATTTACATACTAAAATCTATAAAGTATGTGGCGATGGTTTGATATGACCTATACATGAACTCCAATTGATAGAGTTAACAATCTTCATAGCATAATCACACCTTTAACGCATGTACCAAATGATTTCTAATTAAATATATAGAGTTGAAATCTTGAAACAACACAAACCTTTGATTTCGCCTGGGAAGCTTTTAAAGTCTGCAACCTTGTCCTTAGTTCTAACCTTCTCAATCAATTTTGCTAGACAAAATGGAACCTAAAAGGTTTGAACTACACCATCAACCATACCTCTAAGAACAAAAGAGAAGCAAAATGTACACTTTATTCTAATGCAACAGCAAATTATAAAGATGTAGATAAGCTAACCAGCTGCATGCATTACCCCATATTTCTAAAATAAATAAAATATTTACATGTAAATATGTAGGAAATAATCAGTTACCAACTATTAGAATGATATTCAATTGAACTTGACATTAGCTATTTCTCTATGCTCATGCATTTTAGCATTAGTACAAACCAATTCATCTCTTACCCCAATTAACTCCTCCAATGTGCTTGTCAAGAGCAACATGAGATTCTGAAACTTCTCTAATTTAAGTTGCAACTTTTAATTAAAATATGAAACTAGTCTAGAATAATTAAAAGGAAACATATATTAAAACAAGTCACTAAGAACAAAATATGAAAGTTGTCGATCTAATTTTTTTGAACTTCCCATTCCTAATCCGATCTATACTAGACCCTATGCTCATCTAATGTAGATCCTCGACTTGAATTAGGAATTTCGTTTAGTTTTGGAGTCGCCACCCAACTATTGTTGGGAAAGATTGAATTAAGACTAATGGAGCGGATTAGTCCTAATTTGGACCACTAGTCGTCGTGATTTTCCTCTTCTCGTTTTTGTGAAGAGAGGAAAAGGGAAAACTAGAGATTCTAAGTCCGGAGGCTAACCTATTAAAACCTTACGGTTACCACCTAATCTCCTAAAATTTACTCCATCTAGAAATGTCTTTTATTTTATTTTGTTGTTTTTTATTGTGTCTTTGAGTGAATTATTCTAAGAAAATGAATTTTTTATTCTTTTTAAGGGTTGCCCCAAATGGGTGCCTACGTACCTGCTATTCAGGATCAAACAAGCCGTAGTTTGCTTTTCTTGAAAAATTTTAATGTGTTTGTGAATTTTAATTATGAAATTTCTTTTGATTTATGTTTTTACTATTTTAGGATTTTGTTAAAAACCTAAGCCTAAGCTTGATAATTCGATTTTTTTGAAAATAATACTTTTAAGGAAAAACACCAATTTTAGATTTATTTAAGAAAATTATTTTTCTAAGTGATAAAATTCCATTTTTTCTATTTTTCAATTCACTTCTACTATTATAAATTTTTATTTATTTTTATTAATTTTTATGATTTTTATTAATTTTTATAATTTTTATTGAAAAATTTTCTCCTACATTATTTATTTATCCTATTCTAAAATCTAAATTTTTATTATTATTATTTTCTAATATTTTTATCATTTTCTTTATAAATTTTTACATTTTTATTATTTATTACTATAAATATTATTTTTATTTTTATCATTCATCTTAAATTAAATCCTAAAAAAATAATCTAATTTTTAACATTTTTTCTATTTATTGAATTGTAAATAACAAATAAATAAATTCAAAATAAATAACATAACTAAATAAATAAAATTAAATTTAAATTAAAAAAATCGAAAAATCCGACTTACCTGGATCCGGGTCGGTGCGCGGGTTAGGTCGATCGGGTCAGATCGGGTCGAAGCGGGTCGGGTCGAGTCGATCGGATGCGACGATTGGGAGTGCTCGTTGACGGCGTTCCAACGGCCTTTTGCAGCGGTTGAGGTGTCGATTCCTAGGTTCTCGGGGGTGAGAAACTCAACTGTGGTGGTGGTTTACTTCAAAAACGCCTTCTGGTGGCTGCCCAACACTTGATCAATGGTCGCAGTCTTGAACAACTCTGGCGAGCATCGATTCTCTCTTTTTTTCTCACTTTTGATCTGTGATTCCGCTTCTCCACTTCATCCTCTATTTATAGGCGTTCGAAATCGAGCTGGATAAGCTCAGATTTCTACCGATTGAAGCAAATCGGATTTGCGGTTAAAAAACCAACTCCAGTTCATGTAAATCCATCAATTTGTTGAGATTTGATTCCAATTGGATGATGTTTATCGTATTTCCGTTGAAGATTTGTTGGATTTGTGCAAAAAATCGAATCAAAATGGCCGAAATTTGGATTTTTCTCCTCGTCGACGATCTCGGACAGAGGTTGAAGATGATCACGCGCTCGGCGCGTGCATTCGCTCCAACCAATCAAATGCTGCCACGTGTCCCAGGTAAAGAAAAAATTTGCAAAATGCGGATTCTGCTTCCCCCGCGTTTCGAACCCCTAACTTCGCACCCCCGCGCACACGCCTGACCTTGGACCAGACCAGCTGAGCTAGCCTACTTTCGCGATTTTATTAATTTCGCAAATTGCATATATGCAATACGATTTTTTTATTTTTTTGTATTTTTTGAAATTTCAAAAATTTGTAAAAACCATTTAACCCTTATTATTGCCATTTCTGAAATTATTTTCTACGATTGATGTATTTTCCTATTTATTTTTATTTTTTGAATATTTTTCCTATTTTTACTAAATTAGAGAAAAATATGGAAAAATCGGGAAAAATTGGAAATTACTTTTTATTGATTATTATTGATCCTTAGGGCAAAAATGGGGTGTTTACAAAAGCATGTATATTCTAAATGAACCTTTATGTTACTTCTTATGTTGAACACAAAGCACTATCAAGACAAGTATAAACAACTTGAAAGCCTACTGCCTCTTGTTAGGAATCAATGTACCACTTCACTACAAATGGATTATAATTGGCACATATTTCATCCTTGCTATGACTTGAAAAATCAAGATACATAGTTTTGAATGTCTATGTTGACTTTAGCTTACTAACTATATAACATTAAACTTTCTAATTAACAATAGTAGAAATTGAAAGCCTTTCAATCCTCTCTTTTAAAAGCAAAAAAAATTACCATCCCTTGCCCAAAAACTGAGAAAATACCTAAACAATAGCAAGTTCATATAAATTAGATAGCAAGTAGAGTACTATGCGCAATGGAATTGCTGCCATACTTAGACCCACATGGTTGACACTATCCATATCCATATGAAGAACCTTAAATAAATAATGAGATCTTGGAAAGTGGCCCCCTTGTCGTGAATATCAAATTAACAAAAACCCTCGAATTATTCTGCAAAAATTAAAAAGGAAAAAACATAAGAAGGTAAAATTAAGGAATGGCAAGCAAGAGAAACTGAATGATTAAGGACAAGCATACTAAATATTAGCAAGAATCCTCATATATACAAGGCAAGGGATTGAGAAACAAGGGCAGGAAGGGAGCATAGGGGAGGTATGGTAGAAGAAGGCTTCAAAGGGAGAAAACAAAATTGTTTGATGGATTTTCTATTTAGCCGATGGAGAGAAGCGATGGGTAGGTGTTTTGAGGGCAATGGGAGAGAGAGAGAGTTCGGATGATGGGTGCTATTTTGTGCTGGCAATAGGTGGTCTTCTAAGGGCGATGGGACAGAGAGAGGCTAAGGATGATGGGTGGTGTTTAGGGGGAGATGGAAGAGAGAGAGAGTACGACCAATGGGTGGTGTTCTAGGGCGATGGGAGAGAGAGAGAGTATGGGGATGGGTGTTGTTTTCAACCGATGGGAGAGAGAGAAAGTCCTTTTGTGTGTGGAGCATGCTGAAGGATAAACGAAATGATGCTTACCTAGAGTTTTAACAGGCCGTTGCTTAAAAAAAAAAAAAAAGACAATTAGTGCGAGAATTGAATCAATTCTAAATGGGAATGGCAGGTGGCCAACTTTGGAGTACAAATTACTTTTTTTAATTTAAACATTATTTGATTTTTATAGAGTATAGAAAATATTTAATAGGATTGACTATAATTAATTTTAGAAAAATGTTATAAATCAAATTATATGTATATGTTTTTTAAATTTATTTATAAACGTTACTAATATTATATTTTTGTAACATTTAATAAACGTTACTAAATTATATAGAAATCGATAACATTTGCAAAATTTGCAAATGTTACCAAATGTCAAAATTCTTATAGTGTAATTTGAAAATAATTTTACTAACTACTACATAAATTTCTAAAAACATGCCCATTTGACTTTCTAGAATATTTTTTCCTTCAAAAAATTATGTCAATATGAAAATATAAGAATGATTATCAAAAACAGGAGTAACATATAACTTGGAATAAAGTTTAACAATATAATACATTTTAATTTTAAGTGTACAACAACATATATATTAAAAATAATGGGTGAAATACCTGAATGTATTTAGAATAATTTATTTCCATATTTATAATACCCATATTATTTTTGCTCTGTATTTATTTTTTCGTTTCGTTCAACGATTTATTTGCACCTATAACAATTTTTTCTAAAAGGTTAAAAATTTATTAATTCCATTCTTCAAAGTATTGAAAATCATCAAGTTAAAACTTTATAAGGTTAGAACTTATTTGCGGTTAGAACTTTTGCGGCATGTGATCTAAGTTTATTATATGTGTAACCCAAAAAAAAAGTACTAAGAATCATACTATAACGCTTCAAGCAATTTTAAAAGATTTCAATTTTATGTGTCATTATTCTTGGCACCTGCCATCTGTTGTGTTTTATTAGATACGTATTCAATTTCATAAACTCGATCCAAAATCTGCAATGCAAATAGAAACAATAGAACAAAATAAATATTATATATGCAAATACAAAAGGAGTAATTATGTGAAATCCTGAAATTAATTGCAAATTTAATATCGGATTAGCTTATAAATTATTTTAAAAACCTTATTTATAATTCTTATAATTTTAAAATAATAATAATAATAATTTAAAAAGTAAACTACATAAAATTCTAAGATAAATGATAAAATAAATAAAAACCATAGGTTTATGATAATTAAATAAAAAATTCGAATAAATATTTATACTCAGAATAATGTATTTAGTTTAATTATAAAAATTCATATCAAAATTACTACCCCTAAATAAATTATCACGCGACAAATGAACCCAAAAAATTCAAAAATTAATTTTATATAAAAGGCCTCAGTAACCGACCTCCGGAATTTCGATTCCTTGGTTTCTTCGTCAAAATCCAGTCCACCAATCGTCGAGTGATGGAAAACATGGGAGTGAGGATAAGAAAAGAAAAAGGAAAAGAGAAAAAAAAAAAGAAAAATTACTATAAATTATACGTACTACATCCAAATTTTAATCCAGAACCATCCACACAATCCTTAATATGAGTCCTACAAAATTATATTATACTTTTACAGAAAATTTTTAATTTTAAAATATATAAAAACAAGTTTTAAGCTGAAAAAATAGTGGAAATCACTAAGATTATAAAAAACAAAATGATATTAGCATAAGTAATAAGTAATAGTATCATTTTCTTATACTTACGAGAAAAATTTAACCCTTCACGAGTACTCAAGGATTACTTCATTTCTTGAAGAAAAATGAGATCCAAATAAATAAAAATTCCATGATGTACTACTTGTTTATAATGTAGTGTGTGGTATGACTATGTACATGTGTTTATATATTCATTATTGTGAATTTCGCTTGAAATTATCATGGCCAAACTCCACATGCATATAGGAATCGGTGTTGGCCGTGTTCTGTGTAATGTGTGATTGTGGAGGTGCTCGGTGGTGGATAGCTGACGTGTGTGGTTACATGGAATGCTCAGGGTGGCAGGTGTTGTGTTGTTGTTCTGTTTTGGTGCCCTGTTACATGGTTGATTTACAAGTGTGGTGTGTGATTGTGGAGGCGCGATGGGTTGCGAGTTCTGCATGCGTGTGTGGGTAATGTGTAGGATGTTTAGTTGTGGGGTGCATGATGGTTGCTGGTGCATGAGTGTGTGTGTGGCGTGATGCATGATCATGTGCTGCTGTTGTTAGTTTATGTGTAGATTGTGTGTGCTGGAGTGTTGGTCTGTGCATGGAGTGGCTTCTATTGTCTGGAGTGTTGCGTGGAGTGGGTGCTGTTATGTGGAGTGGTGTGTGTGCTGGTTCATGGAGTAGCTACTGTTGTGTAGAGTGTTGCATGAAAGTGGGTGCTAGTGCATGGCGTGGTGTGTGCATGGTGTTAAGCGTACATGCCGAGCTGGTGTGTGTGTCGTAGGTGGTGCCGAGAGCATGTGCTGTGTGACCTGTGTCCGTGTCGCGTTTGTTGTCCAAGTGTGTGTTGCGTGTGAAGTCGTGTGTGTTCATGTGTCCAAACCGTGTGTGACATCGTGTCATGTGAGCATGGGAAGATGGTACGTGCAGGCAGCAAGGGAAGTAAGACAATGGAGAGAAAAAAAAAAAGAAGAAAGGGGTGTGTGAAAATATATATATATATATATATGAAAAAAATTAATTTATTATTAATATTATTACACAAAGTATCTATATTATTTAAATTTGAATTTTTACAATATGATTCTAAGTGTGTCATTCTATGATTGTAAATATCTACAGTGTTTTGTATTTTGTTGGTAGTGTACATTTATAGCTTATGTGATCACCTTGAAACATTAAATTGATTATTATGACTTAAATAAAATTCGGCATGCATCGCACAATATATTGCATTGTGATTGAAGGTAATCACTGCTATAGGACACACAAGAAGTAATCGCGTAGGGATTATTGTTTTGTCATTGATGAACTACATAACTAAGAGAGATTATCATGTCTTTGACGAAACTAAGTGGGAGAGTCTTACATATCCTTGAGAGTGTATACTCAGTGTACTAATTGATACTAAAGCTTAAGACTTTTAACTTATAAGATAATCAATAATAAGGAGATAAGATGAAAAATAAGTAGTATAAGATACTCGTGCACTGATGGTAATAAAAATCTCCAACCTAAGGTTAAAGGGGCTGTTAAGCCCTAAACTTCACACTGGCTACCAGAAGGTTGCTTGTGACGTTGCGTTACATATGGATGATCATGCATAGTATATGATTGAAAAGTTACGTGATTTGTTTATACGTGTGCAGTATTAAGAATATTGTTCTCTAATCTCACTAAGCGACAATGGCTCACCCCCTATAGATTTTTTAATGCAAGTCGCAACTACATAAACTTACCGAGTAAACGCACTACCCAAGTAAAAATTCAACGCGATAGTACTGGATTGGATAGCAAGGTTTTGAGAAATAAAATAGATTTCTTGTGTAAATTATGTTAGGAAACTGAATGACTATCTGTTGTAAATATTTTAATTCAAATTAATAGAATTGTAACTTATGGTGTTATGGGACCTGGATGAGATCTACGTTTGAAAGACATGTTTTATATATTCTAATAAATATTAAATAGTCTAAATGAAATTGAGAAATGCTAGAAGTATTCAATTTAGTTATTTAAAATTTAACAAGTTAGTTGATGTGATGATTGAAATGCTTTGCGGTTGCCTATTGAGGTTAGGTAGCCATAGCGGGTTGTCGCAATTAAGGTCCCCTATAGGATGTGATAAATTAATCCATTAACCAACAAATTTTAGAAATAATGCAGAGGAAACCAGTGGGTATGTTAACAAAAATAAACATAAAAAGAAAAAAAAAAGGAAAAGAAAAGAAAACAACTGATTGAATAGCGAAAGAGGATGTCAACAATGAAAATGTTGTATGAAGGATTTATACGCATTAAATAGGGATAAATATAGTTTTTGTAGATGTTCATATTAAAAACAGAACAATAAGAACATGGTTTGAGGAAATCTTTTCCCTTTTTTTTCTCTTGATTCTCTTTCTTCCATATGTTGAATATATATATATATATACACGAGAATGTTATCTATTCATTCCTAAACTTACTCCTACACATTAGCTAAGTCAATAACAAGAATATCTCCAAATATCTATCTACCTAAATTACAAAGATTACAGATATCACAATCGTGGAGAGCCGTCAGGAGATACACGACCGTGTACACGACCGTATACTTTGGCCGTGTACTTTATGTACGTTTCTGTGCATATTCTGGTAGGGTATACACGACCGTGTATACGACCGTGTACTTTCTGTACGTTTCTGTGCACATATACACGACCGTGTACTTTCTGTACATTTCTGTGCACATATACACGACCGTGTACTTTGGTCGTGTACTGTTCTATGCACTTTCCTACCACATACACGATTGATATCAATAACATCATTCTCAATACCCTCCCTCAAGGTGGAGCGTGAGGATTACGAATGCCTATCTTGCGAAGAAGAAACTGAAATTGCTCTCGTCCTAAAGCCTTTGTCAGAATGTCTACCAACTGCTCATTGCTGCAAACATAAATTGTTTTGATCAGTCCAGCTTGTAGTTCATCACGTACGAAATGACAATCAACCTCAATATGTTTTGTGCGTTCGTGAAAAACAGGATTTGCAACAATATGCATTGCAGCTTGACAAAACACGGTAGCAGATTGACCATGATGCACGCCTAAGCACAACAACAATCCTTTAAGCCATTTTAATTCACAAACCGTGGCTGCCAAAGATCGATATTCTGCTTCCGCTGAAGAACGAAAACAGTATGTTGTTTCTTGGTCTTCCATGAAATTGGAGAGTTTCCAAGGAAAACAAAATACCCTATAAGTGATCTTCGAGTCAATGGACAACCTCCCCAATCCGAATCACAATAGGCAGTCAACTCAAGATTGCTCTCAGCTTTCAGAAGAATACCTTGTCCAGGACTGCCTTTCAAATATCAAACTATACACAACGCTGCATCCCAGTGTTCTTTTCTTGGTTGTTGCATAAATTGAGCTAAAATATGAACACCATACGACAACTCAGGTCTAATGATAGTTAAGTAAATCAAGCTTCCTACCAGCCTTCGATATTGTTCAGGATCACACACCAATTCACCTTTGGCAAGTGCTAGGTGGTGATTTTGCTCCATCGGAGATTGTGAGGGCTTAGCACCTAGCAACCCAGCTTCATTAATGATGTGTAAGGCATATTTTCGCTGACACAAAAACATGCCTTTGTCATTTCTAGCCACTTCAATACCCAAAAAATACTTCAAAGCACCTAAATCCTTCATATGAAAACAACGATTCAAATATGCTTTTAACTCATCTATCAAGTGTGATTTACTTCCAGCAATAATGATATCATCCACGTACACCAAGACAGCCAAGTGCACTTTATCTTGTATCAAATTAAACAAAGAATAATCTGAACGAGATTGACAAAAACCATACTATTTTAGTGCTTTCAGCTAATTTTGCAAACCAACATCGCGGTGCTTGTCGTAAGCCATAAAGAGACTTCTTCAAACGACATACTTTTCCAAGTTGACGAGTATGAAATCCAGGAGGCATTTTCATGTAAACTTCTTCTTCCAAATCTCCATGAAGAAAGGCATTGTGGACATCCATTTGATGCAGTCCCCAACCGTTAGCCACTACGACAGAAAGAAATGTACGCACCGTAACCATTTTTGCTACTGGAGCAAAGGTTTCATTGTAATCTATCCCTTCAACTTGATTATTTCCGAGAATAACCAAACGCGCTTTGTACCGCTCAATTGTGCCATCAAAATTATACTTAATCTTTATACCCACTTGCTACCGATTGCTTTCTTCCCTGGTGGTAAGTCAACTAATGTCCATGTTCTATTTTGCTCAAGGGCATCAATTTCTTTTTGCATAGCTTCTCTCCAGCGTGCATCCTTCACTGCCTGATGGAAGAATTTTGGCTCCACACTACCTGTTATGGCTACTAAGAAACCTTGATGACGTGGTGAGAAATTTGTGTAATTTATATATTGAGCTAAGTCATAGGGCATACCTGAGGATGATGTTGGTTTGGCTGAACCTACAGAGGGGCTATTACTGTGAGCAGCATAAGTCACACAATCTTTCAACCGTATAGAAACTTTCTTAGACCGAAGGCCACGACCAAGGACCGACGAACCTTGTTCTACACTCTCCAATTTGACCTCTGGTGATATATCACCCTCCCTGACTTCATCACTAACATTTTGAGCATCATTCAACTGCTCAAGTGTTTCATCAGCAAGTTCTATGAGTTCCTTTTCTTCTGTCCCAATCAAATTAGTTTCTCCCTCATCAACGCACTCATTTATTTGAGAGTACACTGCAGTATCCTTGTTCATTTGTACACACGCATCTACATATGGATACTCATTTTCATGAAAAACTACATCCCGAGACACAAAGTGGCATTGTGTTTCCAAATCATACAATCTCCTACCTTTCTGTCCAAATGGATATCCCACAAAAATACATTTATGACTTCGACTAGCAAACTTATCCTTTTCACGATTCAAACTCCTTGCATAGCACAAACACCCAAATGTATGAATGTAACGATAATCAGGTTGTTTACCATACAAAATTTCATAAGGTGATTTTCCTCCTAACACCTGAGAAAGAATGCGATTGATCAAATATCCAGCTGTCAACACACATTCCCCCCAAAACTCAATTGGCAAATTAGCTTGAAATCGCAATGCTCGAGCTACGTTAAGTATATGTCGATGCTTTCTTTCTACTTCGCCCATTCTGTTGTGGTGTTCCAACACACGAAGTTTGATGTATTATCCCATTGTTCAAGAAATAATCTTTCAAGCTAATGAACTCGTTTCCATTATCGCTTCTCACTATCTTAACGTTCTTATCAAACTGCCTACGAACCATAGCAACAAAATTTTGCAGGATGCATCCTACTTCAGTTTTAGCAATCAGCAAATATATCCACACACATCTAGAAAAATCATCAACAATTGTGACGAAGTAACTTGCATTAAAGGAACTAGAGATTCTATAAGGTCCCCATAAATCAAAATGAACAAGTTCAAACAATTCACTAGCTCTACTATCACTAGAATAAAACATACTTCTGGTTTGCTTTGCTTTGAAACAAGCATCACAAGTCTTATTTGAATCTAACTAAGTCTTATTTTCAGTAATTAAGCCTACAATCTTTGGTGACGGATGCCCCATTCTTCTATGCCAAAATTCATCAGAAGTCAGCGTCCAAGACTGAAGTGCATGAACTGGTGGCTCCTTCTTGAAAAAATATAGCCCCTTACAACGTTCACCCGCTCCAATCACCATCCTCGAAGTGCGGTCCCGTATCAAACAAAGCTTATCAGTGAACAATACATTACATTCCGATTCATCAACTAATTATGACACAGAAATCAAATTGCAATGCAATCCCGGAACATGAAGAACATTATCTAGTTGAATGTTCTTCCCTAAGCAAACAGACCCTTCCTGCAGCGCCAGCACTTATTCTCCATTAGGCAAGCCAATTGGATAGCCTGATATGTTTCTTAAGCTAGATAAACATTTTGAATTCCCTGTCATATGTTGCGTAGCTCCAGAATCAATTATCCAAACAGTATTTTCCTTACCAATCATCTTCTCACTATTACTCCCTGATTTGTAAGTGTTCAGCATGCTCATAACTCCTGCCCATTGTTCATTCGTCAACGTACCAGGAGTCGCAACTTCCTTTGTTTCTGTGTTTGGCTCCTCAATCACATGAGCAACATTAACTCGAGCACCGCTCCGTCCTCTTCCTGTCATCTTACCTCGACCTCTGCCTCCCAACTGTCTTCCTCGACCTCTACCAACTGCTTTAGGCCGATCACCCCACCAAGCGGGATAACCTATAAGCTGAAAGCATCCTGCAGAGTCATGTCCTTCTCTATTGCAATGTGTGCAGACAACGCTTTTGTCCTTGGTTCCTTCATTGGTTTAGACCATAAAACTAGCAGCCTCATTCTTAATCTCCTTTTCCTTGGAGATATTTCGAACCCTTTCCTCTAGGCACATTAACGAATATGCCTTACTTACACCGGGCAACGGTGTCGCGCTCAGGATATTTGTCCTCACAGTGCTGTAGTCATTGTCTAACCCCATCAGAAATTGATGAAGTTTTTCTTCTTCTCGTTTCTTAGTTATTTCAGTTCCGATATTGCACTTGCAACCCCCACATTTGCACGTAGATATCACATCGTAATTTGCCAGTTCTTCCCACAATTGTTTCAATTTGGCATAATAACTCATGAGTGACATTCCTTGTTGTCTGCAATTTGCAAGTTCCGTCTTCAACTGCTACACTCGTGCACCATCTGTCACAGAGAAATAATCTTTGATGTCTTCCCACAAGTCCTTTACAATTTCCATATGCGTCAATGTGGATCGCACCGTTGGCTCGATTGTATTCATTATCCATGATACAAGCATGGAATTCACAGTCCACCAATCTTCCAACTCATCTGAGTTTTTGTCAGGCTGAGTCACAGTTCCATCGAGAAAACCAAATTTCTTCTTGCCTCTCAAAGCAGTCCGAATAGCTCTAGACCATTCATCATAATTGTCTTCTTTCAATTGCACCTAGGTTATTATATTTCCAGGATTGTCATTCGCATACAATGTGTATGGTGACAATGATTTCTTTTCTTCTCCTGCCATTATTGTGTTCAAGGCTCTGATACCATATTAAAAACAGAATAATAGGAACATAGTTCGAGGAAATCTTTTCCCTTTTTTTTCTCTTGATTCTCTTTCTTCCAAATGTTGAATATATATATATACACGGGAATGTTATATATTCCTTCCTAAACTTACTCCTACACATTAGTTAAGTCAATAACAAGAATATCTCCAAATATCTATCTACCTAAATTACAAAGATTACAAATATCACAATCGTGGAGAGCCGTCAGGAGATACACGACCGTGTACTTTGGCCGTGTACTTTATGTACGTTTATGTGCATATTCTGGCAGGGAATACACGACCGTGTACACGACCGTGTACTTTGGCCGTGTACTTTCTATACGTTTCTGTGCACATATACACGACCGTGTACACGATCGTATACTTTGGTCGTGTACTTTCTGTACATTTTTATGCACATATACACGACCGTGTACTTTGGCCGTGTACTTTCTGTACGTTTCTGTGTACATATACATGACCGTGTACACGACCATGTACTTTGGTCGTGTACTGTTCTGTGTACTTTCCTACTACATACACGATTGATATCAATAACATCATTCTCAATAGTTCAAGCACCATTATGTTGACAATTATAAATATACATCATTTAATTTCACTATCATAAATCACAATATATCATTCAGAAATTGGTTTTAAAAGTTACATCTCAAATGCTAATTTTCTCTCTCTAAATAATCTGCAAAGTTCAATTATCAAAAATGAATTTGTAGATCAAATACTTCAATTACAATCCTTCCTTTTAAAAAATTTTACAAAATTGTCGAATAAGTAATAATAAGAGTGTCAATTGAATGATTTTTAGAACTCAAATAGAAGGATCAATTTCAGTCACTTGAATTACAGAAGTGGACGCTTGATGGACCATATAATTTTATTATGATATCAATTGTATTCTCAAAATAATAGGAGCTCGAGGTACACCGTCATTAAATGTAATCATAGTGACCCATTCATTTGTTATTTATGTATTGAATATATTCATTATAGGCTATTAGAGAAACATTTCCCAGTTGATAATTGCTCAATATATGGTACATTTTCATTTTTTTTTTCAATGTAAGTAATTTAAATTCTATTATAAAAGTCTAAATGCATTTGTCATAAATACACGAGTAAAAAAAAAAAAAAAGGAAATCATCAATACGGTTTTCAGTGCAACAATTTAAATGCCACAATGGTATAGGAATTTCTATTATACTGCATGGCAACGTAGAAATTAAATAAAATATCCATATTTGATATTTCATTTATACCTCCTCAGAAACAACAAATCAATCAATCTCCTCCACCGAAAGGTTGAAATTAATTTTAACCTCCACATTTTGGCTTATCAAGCTCTCAAGCCCACATGGATTACTTATGGCAGGCCATAGCTAGGAAAATATAGGGAGATCGAAAAAGCCGGATAAATATACTAAAATTACTCTTTATTTATATCAAGATTAAATTAATCCTCCGTATTTTAATTGAATTATTTAGGTACTCCATCTATGCTCACCGTAAAATACACTATAAGAATTTTTATATTATTAACGTTTACAAATTTTACAAACGTCGGTAATTATTATATGTTTTAGTGACGTACAAAAAGCTTATTATTAGTAATGTTTATAACTAAAGTTAGAAAATAAAAATACACAATTTGATTTGTAACATTTTCTAAAGGTAAATGTTACTAAAAGTATTAGAGTTTTACCTCATACTCTCTTTAGAAATTTATCGACACTTACTTCTAAAATTAAAACACTTAATTATTTAAATAATTCCACTATCAAAAATTATCTTTCTAACACTTTGAAATAAATAAAAAAGAACTTTAAGGAAAGAACCTAATATTTTGTGTGTGTGTGTGTGTATATATTTATATATAAGTATGTATGCATGTATATAATTTTTAAATTTTTTTTGTTTAAGAGACACATCTTTTTACCTACATGTTGTGAATTTAAGAATTATTGTAATTGTAACACTACAAAAATTTATGTACTTAGTAATTTTTGTAAATTTTACAAATGCTATTAATTAGTACATATTTTAGTAATGCTTATTAAATGTAACATAAAATATAATATTATTAACATTTATCATTGAAAATAAAATATATAAGAATATGATTTGACTATAGTGTCTTTTAGATAAAAGTGAAAACTTTTAAATTTTCAACACCTTTTTCCCTAAAAAATATACCACCCAATATTTAAAAAAGAAACCCAATACTCTCACTTTCACAAGCTAGTGACCTCTCTCTCTCTCTCTCTCTTATCACTCAAATGACATCGTTCCTCGCTATCGGTCTCATCGTAGCGATTCTCTCTCTTGCAATTTCTTCTCTTCCTTAGTATTGTTTCTACTCTCTTAGTTATCCATCTCTCTATATTTTTTATTTTCTATTTAGAAATCTAGGTACTTCTTTCCAATTTTCACCTTAAATTTAGGGCTTTTGTGTTTTGTAGTAGAAACTTTTGATTTTTATTACCTATTTGTTGTTTATTTTAGGTTTTTTATCTAGTTATGATGTCAATTTGGTCAATCCTCTTTACACTGTCGTTTTGTTATGGGAGGATTAAAGTTAAGGCTGTTAGAGATCTCATTTTTTTTCCGTATTTGAATTGTGTTGTGTAATTTCCTATCAATTTTTATGTGGGTTTGTTTTGTATATTGCCATGTGTTGTCCAATATTAATTGATGGTTGTGAATTGGTTAGTGTTGGGTAGCTATAGATGTTTCAGGGATCAGTTGACTCAAGGTATTATCTTGCTTTCTAAGATTAATCAAAGAAGGTTCTTTTGCTAGTCTATGCATCTAATAATGTCAAAAATAGGGTATTAATTTTTTCAGCAGGTGTCTTCTATGCTGCATGTAAAGAATTCGTCATTTTTGTGGTGCTTATCAACTTTCATGATCCAGCGAATACTCAACTTATTGCGAAGAATTTTTTTTCAGCATTAGACTTGACGATTATTTCTAAGTTTTAGTTCATTCAATCAACATTTTAGTTTGAAGTTTATACTTTATTCAATTAGGAATACCTACATTTAGAAAGGGGTTTAGATACATACAATAGTGATTTTAATTATAAGTTTATTGGAACTTGAGGCTTTAGGAAGTTTTTGTTGTATCTATTTAGTTTGCAATGGCAAGATCTCTTCCTCTTGATTTTCGGTTTAGTCCTACTGATGATGTGTTGATTATGTGCTATCTTAAAAGAAAAGTGATAGGCAAGCATTTGCCTATTGAGGCCATTTCTTAGATTGATATCTATAAGTTTGCTCCTTGGCATCTCCCTGGTATGTAGATTTTTTATTCTTCAACTTAATTCACTTTGGTTGCAGTTTTATTGCATCTAAAAGATACAAGTATTTCATATCATTTGTTTTCTTTTTCAAATAAAGCTTGCTTTGAGGACAAAGACTTCAAATGGAGTAGAGACTTAAAATGGTACTTCTTCTATCCTAAAGAGAAGAAGTATGCAAAAGGAGGTAAGATGAAGTTGAGATTATATTGCTCCAAAGCAAGGAAAGACAGATGAAGAAGTTGAGAGGAGGATTGTCTCGCAACTTCTCACACTTATGGATGATCTAAAAGCTCATGCCCACGTTATTGTTATTGCGGCTACAAATCATCCAAACAACATTGACCTAGCATTAAGAAGATTTGGAAGATTTGACTGTGAAATTGATATTGGTATTCCAGATGAAGTTAGGTGCCTAAAGTTCTTCACATCCATACCAAGTGCATGAAGCTTGTTGAAGATGTAACAAGAAGATTTTCTTTTTCCCTTCCCTATCCAGTGTTTACTAAATCAATTAATCCATATTTGTCATTATCTCTCGCAGGTTGATTTAGAGAGAATCGCAAGGATACACATGATTATATTCATGCTGATCTAGCAACACTTTGCATAGAAGCTTCTCTTTAGTGTATCAGAGAGAAGATGCATGTTATTAACCTAAAAGATGATTCAATTGATGCAAGGATCCTTAATTCTATGGCTATAACCAATGGACACTTTCAAACTACTCTTAGAACAAGCAATCCATCTGCTCTCCATGAAACTATAAGTAGTGGCCTTAAGTTACATGCAATATAAGCACGGAGGTCTATATATGGACATATAATCACAATTTTTCTATATACAAGTTGTTGAGGTACCTAATGTCAACTAGGATAATATTGGTGGCCTTGAAAATGTCAAGAGAGAGCTATAAAAGGTGCTTTCAATCATCTTATAGTCTTTTCTGCTTGGACTTGCCAGTTTAACTTGAAATTATATTTTAATTGAATTTCATTTCATGCAGACTATATAATATCCTATGGAGCATCCTGAGAAATTTGAGAAATTTGGGATGTAGAAAGACTCTTCTGGCCAAAGCTATTGCCAATGAATGCCAGGCAAATTTCATTAGTGTAAAAGGTCTAAAGTTTCTCTCTATGTGGTTTAGAGAGAGTGAGGCAAATGTTTAGGAAATTTTTGACGAAGTTAGGCAGTCAGCACCTTATGTTCTATTCTTTCTTGAACTTGACTCAATTGCTACCTAGGTTTGTGCTTTACTTATGTATGTAGTAGACAATGCAATGATAAGACTTATTTAACAATGGAGACCTGTAAGTTTGGAGATATTAGGGGATGACATGGTGGAAGATGTCCCTAACTTAGGACCATTCAAACAAACACATCCTTTATGCCAAGTGTCCAAGTTTTTGTGAATTATGTTGTTTGTTGTTTGTTGTTTGAAGATCCTCCTCTCTCCATCTATCTCAAACTGGTGCTCATGCTCTCTCTAACCTGTGTCATCTCCTTCTAGATTAATTTCCTTTTATGGCTATAATCTTAAACTAATTGAAAACTATTTATTTTGCTAGGTTAGTGTAACAAGAATACAAATACATTTATTATAGAAATGGCTTGAATATCATGGACCTTTTGAAGTTGTTGTAGATGGAGCTAATGTAGGCCTATTTGTCTTTTATTTTGTTTCTCTTGATTAGAACACTTTTTTTCATATATATAAGCATTTAATTGATCCAGCAAGATAAAATCATTTAGCATGGAATTGTGTATTTTAATTAGAAAGAATTATGCTAATGGCCCTTGAAAGTATTAACATAATGGAGTTCTCTATTTTGCCTATTAAAGTTATGATCCACTTTTTTACCACACAATTTTAACACACTTGCACAACTTTTGTCATTTCAATATTATTTATGGGGTGTACATGTAATGTGAAAGTTGTATGCATCAATTTGCCATGTTTTAAAAATAGTTTATAATCTTCTCTAAATATTAAAATAGGCAAAAGGACTTATTGTTGAACAAAACATGAAATCCTTCTACCTTCAAATTGAGGAATTTATAGGACATATTTCTAATTATCTTTCACTCATGCAGAAAAAAAGGTGTCTAGCTTAGTTCATACCAAAAACCCTTTCAGCTAATAAATTTGAGCAATTTAGAAGATATGTTACTTAATCATGTATGGCATTCAATAAATTTTAGCAAGTTTTAGCCGGTTAGACCCTAGTTAACCATATTTTAGTCAATTTGTTATAGTTCATCAACTAAAGGAAACTAACATAGAGTTAATTATATGGTTTCATTTTTCTTTTCCAATTTAAGAAGTTAATTTAATTTCATTTTTTACTACGCCATTCACTGTAGGGAATGTCCTGAAGATGCAAAGAGGTGATTCCATCTCTCATATATGTTGCTGCAAGATTTGCTGATCTGCCTGAATTCGTGAACTCCGAAGTTTGCTTACAAAAAAATATGGAAATTCTCTTGATCCATTCATAAATAAAGAGGTGATAGCTCAAGCTAAATTATAGATTTTCATGGTCTAAAATTATGGAAATTTATATGCCCCATTTTAGAACCATTTTGTTTGTAAATGACTTAGCAAAGATTTAAACTCTTGATCTTTTACTCAAATATCAAGCTAACACCATAACTAATTGATCTAAATTCTTAAGCTTGTAAATCGGCATGGATTTTTACATTTTATAATTTATCATTTTTATTATCATCAAATTAACTTTACAAATCATGTTCATGTAGTACTAATCCAATTGCTTTCTCTAGTTTAGTTCATGGAGAAGTTGGGGCTACAATCCCCTACTAGGGATACAAAGCTTCAATTGATGCATGACATTGCACAAGAATTTTCTGTGAATTGGGATTCCAAGACCTTGGAGTAGAAGCCGTTTATTCCATCTAATTAAGTAAGTCTATTTTGATTCATGGGGTTCTTTCCATTTTGAATTATCTTGGTGATTTCCTTCGTTAAGATTCTACATATTTGAATCATAGTATCAAAATGGTTATGAACTCCCACAAAATCAAGTTTGATAGGTACTATAATATACCCGAGTAGAGGATAAACTATGATGTATAGACGATAAGTGCACCAGAAACATTGTACCTTTTTTATTAAAGGGGATCATGTAGTGGGTGACCTAGCATTTAACTCAAGGAAGGGAAGTAGCATTTGAGAGAGATGAACCATAAAAAATACATATATTTTTGAAAATTTTCTAAGTTTTAAGGGATATTATGCTTTGAAAATGTCGAAGTTAAAAGCAAGCACAAGTTGTGGCCCTCCGCTTAGTCTGTCTTTGGACACATATGTTGTAAGAGGGATGATAGTAATCTAAGAGTGCTTATAAGGTATCTAGTGCAGTATCTTTTATTTACAAAGTCATTTATACTTGTCACTAAGATGCCATACCAATGTTGTTCTAGTTTCATACTTTACTTCTAGCCAATTCAAGCTAAGAAACATTTTACTTTGAAGTTTGTCACTAAGATCCCATCTAATTCAAGTGACTTATTAAACATTATAATCATGTTTATTATATAGTTATATTAATTAAGTTATGTTACGCCTTTTATACGTTTACGTGACAGGATCTACAAGTAATGGGGGTTTATTCCTTCTACAATTCCCTCTAATCTTGGTGATAATAGTGAAAGTGATGAAAAGATAGCTTATGAAAGGGAGTTTATTTTGGTAGTAACCTTTTTGAAGTAGATCGTGAAAGTGGGGAAGAAAGTAGTTTTTGAGGGATAGTTTGTCTTATTATTGACTTTTTTGTAGATGATAATCTGGCTAGGAAATAGAATAGCTAGTTTATGAAATAGAGTTTATTATCTAGTTACTTTTTGGAAGTTGATTATGAATTTGGGCAAAAGTAGGTTACAAATAGAGTTTATTGCACTAGTAAATTCTATAAAGTTTGGACAATATTAAGTGGGCTATATTAATGTCCTCTTTTATAACTTTTGTAAAGCTTGTAGTTGATGATGGAAGTGGACAATTATAAGCTTATATGTAAATGTACACTTTTATGACCTTTATTATTTTGTAATTGCATATACTTTTATTATAAGTTTAAATTGTTATATTTATAAACGGATTTATCATATTATAACAATGATTTTTTGCGACATTTAAACGTTATCAAATATTCTCTTTTCATTACATTTAAATGTTACCAAATATTACTTAATTGTGATGTTTAAACATTATAAAAAAAAACTATTTATTAGTAATGTTTAAACATTATCAAAAAAATTATACTTTTAGTAACGTTTAAAAATTATCAAATATTATATTTTTTGTGATGTTTAAACATTACTAAAAATATACATTTTTTTCAAAAAATATTGGCATCAAATTGTTAATATTTAGTAATGTTTAAATATTACAAAAAAATACTTATTTGTGACATTTAAATGTTACCATTGTTGCATCATTAGTGATGTTTATAGTATTGGTAATGTTTATTTTTTAAATATCATAAAATACTTTCCATAACAAACTTTTGTAACTTTAATAAATATTATGAAAAAATTTCTGTAATATTTACTTTAGTTTTGGTAATGTTTAATAAACATCATCAAATGTAAAAATTCTTGTAGTGATATAATTTAAGTTTTTAATATTTTAAGTAATTTATTTGAATTCCCTTTGTTTATATCTTAGCTCCAAATGTCCTCTACATTTTACACATCAAATATACAACATATATCATTTTTAGAAAGATATTGAGCCAAATATTTATTGGTCAGAAGGTAAACAATAAAAAGAAATATAGTAAATCTGATACGTAAAAGTTCAATTAAATAAAAAATTTATTAAGTCAGAACTTTAAATGTAAAATTTTAAAAAAAAAAAAAAAACCAATGTCTTGATAATAATTTTGATATTGTCCCAATAAAAACCGGAGACGAACATATACTGCTAAGAATCCCGTACTAGGTTACTGTCGATGTCAATGAGCTCTAACTATATTCGGTTTTCTTCCACCAAGAACAAATCCTGGACTAGAATTACAAAGGCCAATAAATCCCAGGAAATTGTCCTAAATCCCAAAGCAGAACGCACAACCCAACTCGGTTGATAAAAATCGATGCCATTAAGGTAGATTATCTAACTGACAGTAGTGAGGTTGGATTGGCATTTTGTTACTATGACACAGATTACCACACAGAAAAGAATAATAAATAGGTAAAGTTACTGCAATGCAGATTAGACACTTGACTGTGGACTACCTCATTAGTATATTGAATGTAACAGCTTATTAATGTTCATGACACCTGAAATCATAAGATTCTACCACAAAGTACAAGCCAAATATGCATCAAATAGCAAATTAATAGTAGCAGGAAACTCTTAGAATTGGTGGGAGAAAAGGAAAAACAAACAATAACAAATTAGGAAAAACACAAAATCACTAGTAATAAATCTCCGACAATTACATTTAACATCTTATTATGGCCCAAAATTTTACTAAGGTAGCATCCAGATGTTAGCTTTTCGCATGATGAGGATAAACAACAAAACTTCATTAAATTGGAATGTTCTTATCAATAATTAGAATAGATCAAGCTTTTGTCGTGTACCTTTTTGCACTGAAAATTTGAAAGTAGTCCATTTTCTACTCAAAAATCAAGTTTAAATGCAAATGTTCGTGCTATAGCGAACTAAAGGAATGTAATTCATAATTTCTACAGTGCCTTTTATGTGAATGGAAACGCAAAGGATTGAGATCAACGGGCATGGAGTGAAACCGCTATCACTCCGGTTAATTATTTTAATTCGAGTGCTCAATTAGAAAAAAAAAATTATTGGTACTCCTCAATTAGATTAATATTATAATTTTTTCTCTTAGATGTTGTAGATAGCTTATTTGGTAATTGGGTTTAAATCAATATAATGTTATGGACTAACTCTTTAGGCTATTGGTAAGGTCCAAGGAGTCGAATTCAAATTATTTAGGGAGGTTTTAAAAAGATCTATCTTAATAGTCTCAAAGTAAGGATTATCGAACCAATTCAACCACTCTTAGTCCTTCTCAATTGGCTTGCGTGTTTAAAAAAAGCCTTCCTCTAGGCTTATTTAGGAGGTTATTAGGCTTTAGCTATATTAAACCCATTAAAGAATTCATTTATATTAAATCTCAAAAGGACTTACCAATGTATTTATGAAGGCTTCATCTCATCCATTAAAAACAATCCAACAATGTTACAAATGGATCATCTCATCCATTGAAAACAATCATCTTTGAAGCCATCCCACGATTAAGAATGACTCCTAAAATCTATAAATAGATGTATTTTCCTCTTCATTTGACAATTTTGAAGATTTGGAGAATCAACATTACATTGTTGAAATCTCTTCACAAAAGATCAAAACTATGATTAAATAAAAAACAATCAAAAAGTGATTATGAATGCTCGAGGAATCTTTTGTCACATGCGCACTCTCGCCAATTGAGATTACTTGTTCCTCCTCCTATGCATCTCTCTAATCGTATCTCTCCATGTGTAATCATATTAAGGTTTCTCAAGCTCATCTAACATGCAACTTGCACAAGATTGGCCACCTACAACAAAAATCCCATATATTATCTAGCGACTCTATTAGGGAGAGAAGCACTTTATTCCATGGCAATTGTGAGAAAGAGAGCTAGACCGGAGGGAAATTCCTAGGATCCAGATACTCAACTCTACATTGTTAAGCAAGTCCCTCAAGCAACTAAAGATAACATTGCACCTATGATAGCAAATGTCAATCTTACTAATGTTTTACCATGGTGCATACCATGCAAAATTATATTTGTGCTCTCAATCAATTCCTAAGTACTTCCATGCAATTCCTATGAGGACTGGATGCTACTACAATTGCTACTATCGATGCATAACCTAGTGTGGCTCTATTGGCACTTGGATTGTCAACATCTAGATTTAGACTAGTGACCATTGCATCAAAAGCATTCACTAAAAGAAAACCAACCAAGTACCTATGGAAGATGAAGGTGCAACAAGAAGATAAGGTGCAACCACTACTATTGCTGACTTTAGCTAACCCAAGATTGGTTGCTAAAGATATAAGAACCCACCTAAAGAGCACAGTGAGTATATTTGATGATCATCATTTTATTTGTGGTTGTAATTTTAGCTATGCCTAACATATATATCTAATCAAGTTTGCCTATGGGGTTTACGGGATGTGTATGTGTTTGATATGTTTTGAGCTATACTTGAGAAAATATCCCAATCTACTGTAATCCACTGCTCATTGTATTAATTAGTGATTAGCCTATTGATTGTTTGAGGAATTGGTTGATAAACTAAAAGAAAACAAGCTAAGTATATTGAAGCTTGTATAAAATGAATCATGCATTTCAAGCAATTGCCATCACTATCACATAGTAAGTGAAACAAATCTGAGGAGAGATTTTACTCTATCATTTGCAAACTAAGTGATTATGAGGATTGATGCGCTTTTGATAGAGCTGAGTTCACTTTATTATTTAAGGATTTCATACATCTAGAGGTGTGGTGACTAGGAAAAATACTCTCTTTCTTTTTTTTAAGGTCTGTACAAAAGATCCTTCTCCCAAGCATATTGTATAGTCAAAAAATATATATATCATATTCGTTTTCCAAAGACCTTGTAAAAGAGATCCTTCTCTTAGGATATTAAATTATTAGCTTAGAGTGAATCTCTAAAGGCATTATTTGGGTAGCCAAGAATGACATGCTAAGAAAACCTTACAATATTTGGATAGCTCATACACTAATAAAACTAATTAAAGTCCTCAACCTAAGGTCATAAGGTGGAGGGGAAAATCTACACTTAACTTCATGATGGTTATCAAAAGATCTTGTGTGATGTTTACATTCCATATAGTTGTTACATGCATTACATATAGTTAATAACTTGTTTAAATTGCTTGAAAGTGATACGAGTTGATATCTCATTAAGCTAAATGTAGCTTACGTCTTTATAGACTTCCATTTTTTGCAAGAGACTTTCTGGACATATTCTAGCAAAACTGAACCTATGGAGAGTTGAAATGCACAAAGCAAGGGAATGGGAAGTGAGAGAAAGGAAGATAGATAGAGATGTTTTATTACTTATTTTCATATATTTCCATAGATATTTTAGATGACTATATTATTATTATTTAGAACCTTTTATGATGGATAATATTATAAAGACCACTCATGAAGAGGCAACTAGGAAATAGATATAATAGCTAAACTAATATATGAAATGAAACCATTACATTATGAATTATCACTACACAAAATAACATGATCCACGGTGTAACAAATTATATAAACGCTTTGTGTGCTATGTTGAAGTTATTGATTACGCTTAAATAAGGCTACTCATTAACTTTGATATAATATATGGCAAGTTGTTACAATTATGGAACCCTCTAGAGCTTGACACGCATATCTCTTCAACCTATCTGTGGAGGCATTGATTATTTGCTTGGAGCTTATTCAGGTATTGCTCTAAGAGGGCATATTACTTCTCAACAGTCAACTAGCCTCCAAGGTGGTTTAGGCATGATGTTCTTTGTCTTAACGGTGGGTGCCAAATGGTTGTCAGTGGATTCTCATCAAGGTGTTTGGACTATGCCCAAGTGTTTTGTGCATTTGGAGTGAGGAAATCTACATGAAAACAAACATAAGCTATAGGAGATATTGGAGGTTTCTCTAGCGTAAGCACTCAAATGCTCAAGTTAAGAGGAAGCATAGAGAGTGAGAGTATGAGAATGTAGCAACAACTAAAGAGAATTAGGGTTTATAGAATTCCCTTTACCTTATGCTTCTTAGGTATTTATAAGCGAGGGACATGCATGACTATTGGACTTTGGCCACTGTCCGATAATCCTCTGATTTCTACAGGCTTGAGTGGTAGTGGATTACAAATGCTATAGTGGGGATTGTGAGTATTATGGGAGCCCCCACTACACTGCCACCTATCCATGTGTGAATATTCTCATGGGGTCGTCCTTGGGCTTAGAGGCTCGGTTAAGACCATCAACACAATTCCTACTACAGACAAGTTGTTAGACGAACTTAAGGGTGCCTCGATCTTTTTTACCATAATTTTTGTAGAAATATTCTTTACATATTCTTTACCATTGTAAATATTTTCTTCCTATTTTTGTTCTTCCTATTTTTGGAACCAATTACGTTCCTGATTTGTAGCAAGGAATTGGTGATCTGTTACCTTTTTTAGTGTAGGTTTCCCATTGCTCTTCTTGTTATATATTGCTCTCCTGTTGTAATCTCAAGATATATGAATAAGATATATTCATTGAAATTCTCTCATCTCTATTTTCATGTTGGTATCAGAGCGTGGTTGATCTAAATCATTGATTTGAAACGCTGTTGCGAATAAATGGATGATAAATCTGAATCTTCAAAGAACAATTATGTTCCAGTTATAGTGCAATCTGAAGGGGCGTTTAACGCTGGCATTACTTTGACTGAATCAAATTATGATGTTTGGTCACAGTTAATGGAGATGCACATTGCGGAAAGAGAAAAGCTCTCTTATATACGTGGGAAACCACCACCACCCAAAGACTCTGAAGAAGGATACGAGAAGTGGTATGCGGAAAACCAGAAAGTTAAGAGATGGTTGCTAATATCAATGACTCCTGATATTATGAAACGCTATGTTCGGTTGCCTACTGCTTATGCAATTTGGACAGCGTTGGCGAAAGCGTTCTATGATGGGAATGATGAATTGTAGATTTTTGCATTGAATCAAAAGGCCTTTGGAGCTAAGCAGAATGAAAGGTCACTTTCAGAATATTATGGTGAACTCACTGAGATTTTTCAAGAACTTGATCATCGAGACAAAGTTTTCATGAAAGATCCTGATGATGTTGAAATATACAGAAAATCCATTGAAAGATTGAGGGTGCACATATTTTTGGCTGGACTTGATGACCTCTTTGAACAAGTCCGTGGAGATATTTTGCGAAAGGAGTCCATTCCCAGTCTTGAAGAATGTTATGCCTTGATCCGACGGGAGGCAAATCGGAAAATCACATTCAAAGGAGATTCTGAAACTATGGAAACTGTAGCTATGATTGCCAGAAATAAACAAAGAGGTAATCGAAGCACTAATAAATCAGCATACAAATGTACACACTGCAATGAATCTGGACATACAAAAGAACGTTGCTATGAGTTGGTGGGGTATCCAGATTGGTGGGATCATAACAAATCTCGAAAGAAGAACATAAATAAAGGTCAACCTACTGCTGCAGCTGTTGAAGCGAAAGCAACTAATGAAAGTGAACAAATGCATTCAGTGATGATAGCCGAGGCAGGTAATGGTGGTAAGTCCTTTTATGCTTCTTCACCTGTTAGTAATAACACATGGATAATTGATTCTGGTGCCACCAATCATATGACATTTGATTCTAACCAAATTGATAAAATTAAACCCTCCTCACAAAATTTTGTTACAACTGCTAATGGTGATGAAGTTCCTATTATTGGTGAAGGATCTTTAAAAGTTACAGAATTTTTAAATTTAGATTCTGTTCTTATTGTTCCTTCCATTGGATATAACCTCTTGTCTGTTTCTCAAATTACAACGGCCTTATCTTGCATTATTGTTTTTTGGCCTACCTTTTGTTTGTTTAAGGACATCCAAACAAAACAGACGATTGGTTGTGGTACTAAGCACGGGAATTTATACTACCTGGATTTGAAAACAACAATTTCAGATAAATTACGTCAAGCTCTTGCAGTGAATGGAGGCAATTCTGCTAGCAGTCAAAATGAAATCTGGTTACAACACCGAAGATTGGGACATGCTTCTTTTGGATACTTGAAGAAACTATTTCCTAGTTTGTTTGAGAAGATTGATATTTCCAGTATGCATTGTGATGTATGTGAACTTGCAAAGAGTCATAGAACCTCTTTTTTACCAGTATTGAATAAAAGTCCATCTCCATTTATGATTATTCACTCCGATGTATAGGGACCATCTAAAATTCATACATTAGGGGGGTCTCGTTGGTTTGTTACTTTTATAGATGATTGCAGTAGAATGACATGGCTGTGGTTAATGAAATCTAAGAGTGAGGTGAATATCTTATTTCAAAGGTTTTGCAAAATAATCAAGACTCAATATAATGCACAAGTTCAGATCCTCCGTAGTGATAATGGTGGTGAGTATAAAAACTTGGAGATAAAAAATTATTTAGACACACAAGGCATCTTGCATCAAACCACATGTGTTGATACGCCCCAACAGAATGGCGTAGCAGAGCGAAAAAATCGACATCTTCTTGAAGTGGTTCGTGCTCTATTAATCCAAGCTCATATGCCTTTGTCTTATTGGGGAGAAGCTTTGTGTGCTGCAGTTTACTTAATTAATAGGACTCCCTCACGAGTTCTTGATTTTCAAACACCATTACACACTTTGTGCATGACTGTGAGCTATCCACCTATATCAAGTCTTCCCCTTCGAGTGTTTGGATGTGTTGTCTTTGTACATATTCATAAGCAACAACGCCATAAACTAGCTCCTCGAGCTTTGAGATGTGTGTTCCTTGGAAATGCTATACAACAAAAAGGATACAAATGCTATCATCCTCCCACTAAACAGATGTTTGTTACAGTAGATGCAGTTTTTCATGAGGAAAAAATGTATTTTGCTCAACCTGAATTTCAGGGGAAGAATTACCAGGAGGACATCATGACACTTGATTATGAACTTCAGGAATACTACATGATTGATCCTATAACTGAACCTGAAAAATCTACTGCACAACCTGAAGAATTTGTTGAACAACAGTCTGAAGACGTGACTGGAGACTTGACTACTACAGAATTGCCACATGAAGATCTGGGTAGAGAAGCAATTGGAGAAAATGATGTCCCGGATGTACCACACCAATCGTCTATTTTGGATGCTTCTAACATGCAAGTTGAACCTATCCGGAAACAATTGCCTGAACGTTCCACTAGAGGTATTCCTAAACCAACTTATGAACCTTCTCTTTCCAGTAAAGTTAAATACCCCATGAATAACTATGTTTCAACTCATAATTTGTCAGAATCAAATAAGGCATTTATAAATCAATTATCTTCTGTAGTTATTCCTAACAATGAACAGGAAGCGTTAGCTGATCCGAGGTGGAAAGCAGCAATAAATGAAGAAATGGAGTCACTAAAAAAAAATGGAACGTGGGAATTTGTTGATTGTCCACCAGGAAAGAAACCAGTAGGATGTCGTTGGGTATTCACTGTCAAATATCGAGCTGATGGTACAATTGAACGCTTTAAAGCACGATTGGTTGCTAAAGGATATACTCAAACCTATGGAGTTGATTATAAAGAGACTTTTGCTCCTGTTGCCAAAATCAACACAGTACGAATAGTGTTGTCGCTAGCAGCAAATTTGGATTGGCCTCTGCATCAGTTTGATGTGAAGAATGCTTTTTTGCATGGTGAACTAAATGAGGAGATTTATATGGAGCTTCCACCAGGATGTGCGATGCATGAAAGAATGACTGGAAAAGTGTGCAAATTAAAAAGGGCGTTATATGGATTAAAGCAGTCCCCAAGAGCATGGTTTGGAAGATTCACAAAGTCAATGATTGTTTTTGGATACCGTTAAAGTAATTCAGACCATACATTATTTCTGAAAAGAGTGGAGGATAAAGTCACAGCTCTCATTGTATATGTTGATGATATGGTTATAACTGGTAATGACCCTGATGAGGTAAAAGCTCTAAGAGAATACTTGTCAAAAGAATTTGAGATGAAGGATTTGGGCTATTTGAAATATTTCCTTGGAATAGAAGTCTCAAGATCAAAGGAAGGAATTTTCTTATCTCAAAGAAAGTATATTCTAGATTTATTGAAGGAAACAGGAATGTCAGGTTGTCAACCTGTTAATACACCAGTTGAAGAAGGATTGAAACTATGCATAGAAGAAGGTCAAATTCCTGTTGATAAAGGAAGATATCAAAGGCTTGTTGGGAGACTAATGTATTTGGCTCACACAAGACCTGATCTAGCATATGCCTTGAGTATTGTCAGCCAATTCATGCATAATCCTGGAGAGAAACATATGGAGGCAGTCATGAGAATATTGAGATACTTGAAGTTTTCACCTGGAAGAGGTATTTTGTTCAAGAAAAATGCAACTATAGAAGATATTGTTGTATATACGGATGCTGATTGGGCTGGAGCATTAGTAGATAGGAGATCTACATCTGGTTACTTTACATTCGTAGGAGGTAATCTTGTTACCTGGAGAAGCAAGAAACAACATGTGGTTTCTCGCTCAAGTGCAGAAGCTGAATATAGAGGAATTGCACTTGGATTATGTGAAGCTATATGGCTGAAATTGTTACTACAAGACCTGGGTTATCCTTTACAGCGTCCAATTCAATTGTACTGTGATAATAAGGCTGCTCGTGATATAGCTCACAATCCAGTCCAGCATGATAGAACTAAACATGTTGAAGTTGATAGATTCTTTATCAAGGAGAAGCTGGATAATAAAACTTTGGAGTTACCTCAGATACGATCAGAAGACCAATTGGCAGATGTTTTAACTAAGGCAGTAACTAGTCGTGATTTTCTGAGATGGATTGACAAGTTGGGCATACATGATATCTATGCACCAACTTGAGGGGGTGTGTAGAAATATTCTTTACATATTCTTTACCATTGTAAATATTTTCTTCCTATTTTTGTTCTTCCTATTTTTGGAACCAATTACGTTCCTGATTTGTAGCAAGGAATTGGTGATCTGTTACCTTTTTTAGTGTAGGTTTCCCATTGCTCTTCTTGTTATATATTGCTCTCCTGTTGTAATCTCAAGATATATGAATAAGATATATTCATTGAAATTCTCTCATCTCTATTTTCATGTATTTTTCGGTTGCGAATTCTCTGATATCAATGTTTGGTAGTTTTGGTAGTGTAGAATAGGCTTGCCATGTCTTTAATTATATTAATGAACATGATATAATTTTTTGGAATGCAATTATTTCTGTTAATGCAAATAATGGCCTCTTGGAGGAGTCATTCAAATACTTTCAAGAAATGCATCAATGGTACGGTTGTTTTAACTCTACTATACTTTCAACTTTGTTAACTGCCTATGGCTCTCATGATGTGTTAAGGTGAGGGGAAGGAGCTCATAGTCTAGTATTACATCGAGACTGAGTTCCAATATGTCTTTGCAATACTCTTCGGAGTATGTATTCTAAGGCTGGGAAACTTAAAAGAGCCAGTGCTGCTGTTCAATGTAATACTAAAGAAAGATTCAATCTCATGGAACTTTTAACGTAGATGCTTTGGATTAGAAGAGTGACTGATTATGTAACATTTTCAAGCATATTGATCTTCTATTTAAGTCCTAAATTTCTCATTCAAGGGAAGACTGTTCGTGTCCTTATTATCACGATAGGACTAGATGACAACTTCGTAGTCTGTAATGCATTAATTTCTATGTATGGAAAGTTCCACTTAATGGAGGAGGTAGGAAAGGTATTCGAGAAGCTATAGGAGCACAATGACACAGCTTGGAATGCACTCCTCGGTGGTTATGGAGAGAATGAAGAATTTAAAGATGCATTTAGAATTTTCAAATCAATGAGACAAGTAGGTTGTGACACAAAGTATATAACCATTAAGAATATTCTTAATGCTTGCTTGGCTTCTAATGATTGCTAATACATGAGTTGCTGATTGATGGGTCATTATCCAATTGTATCAAATTATAAATTTATAAACCTAAAAAAAATTAATGACCTAGTTAGGCAAATGTACCTATCTAATATAGTATAAATTACAACGAGTATCATTAACGCAGCGCGGAAAGCGTAAATAATACGAGGCCAATTCTAGGATTGGTCTCACAACAGGCAAAGAATAATTCTGAGTTATTCTTGAAAAACCTCAATTGTGCACAATCGAGAAACAGAGAAAACTATTCTCTAAAAGTGTATATCTCACAAAAGAATCAAAAGCTAACCCTAAAATGACCTAGCAGCTATATATAGTCCCTAGGGAAATAATTAACAAGGAAATAAATATGTACACGTGAAAAAATATATGTATACACGTCCGTCATCTGCCTTATACACGGTTGTGTATCAGACCGTGTATGTTTCTGAGGAATCTTCCAGGCGCGTTACACGGCCGTTCCTTTGAACCGTGTATATGGCCGTATAGGTTTCTGGGAATCATCCTGACACAACACACGGCGTGCCTCCTAGCCGTGTATGTTTCTGGGAGCTGCCAAACACTTTACACGATCATGCCTTGTAACAGACACGCCCAATATCACCCCGTGTCAGCTATGATGCCCACATCATTCTCTCCCGCCAATGAAGAACTCGACCCCGAGTTCTCTTCTGGATATAATGGTGTGTCATCGGGATGGAAAAGAGATAGATTCGCTACATTGAAAGTGCATGAGATGTTCATATCTTTCGGAAGCTTGACAATATACGCGTTGTCATTGATCTTGCGCACTACTTCATAAGGGTCGTATTTCTTTGGTTGGAGTTTCCCATATCTACCCACAGGGAAACGCTCTTTCCGAAGATAAACCATCACCTGATCGCCCACGTCAAACAGTTTCTTCCGCCTATGTTTATCAGCAGCCCCTTTATACCGAGTATTGGCTTCTTCAATCTTTCGTCTAACTTCCGCTGTGGTGGCTTGGCATTGTTCAGCCATATGTTTAGTAGCGACGTCACCCACCATGCCCTTGGGTAACTTGACCAGGTCCAGCGCATGTTGTGGCGTTTTGGTGTACACTACCGAGAACGGTGATCTTCCAATAGTTCGATGGATGGAACTACTGTAGGCGAACTCAGCTTGAGCCAAAGCTTGATCCCACTGCCCAGGCTTCTCACAGCAAATGCTTCTAATGAGATTCCCAAGGGTCCGATTGGTTACTTCTGTCTGACCATCGGTTTGAGGGTAAGCTGTACTGTTGTAATTCAAGGATGAGTCAAACATGTACCAAAGAGTCCTCTAAAAGTGGCTGAGGAACTTGCTATCTCTATCGGAGGTGATGGACTTTGGAACACCATGTAGACGCACCACCTCTTTAAAGAATAGTCGTGCGATGGCGTGCATCAGCGGTCTTCCTGCAAGGAATAAAGTGCACCATCTTGGAAAACTTGTCAACTACAACAAAAACAGAGTCAGCACCTCGTTGGATACGAGGCAAACCAAGTACAAAGTCCATCGACAGGTCCTCCCAAATGTTCACCGGCACGGGGAGAGGAGTATATAAGCCAATGTTCTGAGACTGTCCCTTTCGACACTTGGCAGATATAACACCTTTCCACAATTCTATAAACATCCCTCCTTAACCGAGGCCAAAAGTACCTCTCGGCAACTGCAGCTAAGGTCTTGTCTCTGCCTAGATGTCCTGCTAATCCACCACCGTGCAGGTCTCGAATAAGTTTCTCCCGTAAGGACGACTCAGGAATACACAGTTGATTCCCTTTCATCAAGTATCCGTTGTGAACATGGTAGTCATCACAGGGCTCCCTGTTGGCGCATTTACTCCATGTCTCTTTAAAATCTCCATCCCCTTCGTATAACTCCTTTAGCCTTTCGAACCTGACAATCTCCGCACTCAGATTGAGTAGTACATCGGCTCTTCTACTCAGGCGTCCGCCACTTTGTTTTGCACACTCGAATTGTGCATCAATCTGAAAGGAAATCTTTGTAAGAACTCGATCCACCTCGCATGCATGTCTTTACTTATCCGAGTCTGGTTGCTCAGGTGTTTTAAAGCGCCACAATCCGAGTAAAAGATGAACTCCTTTCCAACCAAATAATGTTCCCACACCTTTAGAGCTCTTACCACGGCATAGAACTCCTTATCATATGTAGACCAACTCCTCTGGCTTCACACAACTTCTCGCTATAAAATGCTATTGGCCTTTTCTCCTGTGACAACACTGCACCAATCCCAACTCCACTTGCGTTACAATCCACCTCAAACAACCTGTCAAAATCAGGTAGTGCTAATACAGGGGCGCTACATAATCATCTTTTCAGGTTAGCAAAACTCACTTCAGCCTCTTCACCCCATTGAAAATTTCCCTTTCTTCAAACATTCAGTTAAGGGAGTGGCGACTGTACTGAAGTGTTTAATAAATCTCCTGTAGAAACTAGCCAAGCCTAGAAAACTTCTCAACTCAGTGACGGCTTTTGGGGTAGGCCACTCTCTGATCACTTTCACTTTCTCATTATCCACCATCACCCCCTCACTGTTGACTTTGAACCCAAGGAACAATAGTCGCCTCGACAAAAATGTGCACTTCTTTAAATTGGCATACAATTTATTCTCTTTCAACACAAACATAACACACCTCAAATGCTCAAGGTGTTCTTCCTCAGATTTACTGAACACCAAGATATCATCAAAATACACTACAATGAAGCGACCATTAAAGGGTTTCAGTACCTGGTTCATCACACGCATGAAGGTGCTTGGTGCATTACTGAGACCAAATGGCATCACCAACCATTCATACAGCCCCTCTTTGGTTTTGAACGCCGTTTTCCATTCATCTCCAGGGCGGATCCGAATTTGATGGTATCCACTCCTCAGATCATATCTTGGAGAAGATAGTAGCTTCGCTCAACCTGTCCAACATATCCTCCAGGCGTGGTATGGGAAATTTGTATCCTATTGTGATCTTATTGATAGCCCAACTATCAACACACATCCTCAGCTACCATCTTTCTTGGGAGTTAATAACGCTGGGACCGCATACGGACTCAGGCTATCCCGGATAAACCCCTTGTCCAATAGCTCTTGGACCTTATCTTGAAGAATTTCGGTTTCCTTGGGGCTCATCCTATAGTGTGGTAAATTTAGGAGACTTGCTCCAAGCACCAAGTCTATCTGATGCTGGATATCCCTCAAAGGCGGTAGACCCTCAGGTAGGTCATCAGAGCCACCTCCTTATACTCTTCCAGTAAACTCTTTACTGCTTCAGGTATTTCCACACTAACTTCATTTTCTCTAGCCAACACATCTTTCACTATTAGAGCATGAACCACCCGTGACTCCTTTAAATCTTCCACCAAGTCCTTCTCCGATTAGGTAACAGTTAAGAAAGAACGACTTTCTGCTCTCTTCTCCTTCGAGCGTCCCTCCTTCTTCAGCGGCAACAATGTATACCTCACACCCCCTTTCTCTAACCTGTAAACATTCTCCTTTCCCGCGTATTGTGCGTTCACATCAAACTGCCATGGCCTGCCAAATAAGACATGACAGGCATCCATGTCCACAATGTCACAAAAGACCTCATCACGGTACTTCCCTATTGAGAATGGTACCCTACACCTTTCTGTCACCTCGATCTTCTCTGCAGGTTTGATCCATCCTATGGTGTATGGATTTGGGTGTTTTTCGACAGGTAGCTGCAACTGCTTCACAACTTCACTTCCGATGATATTTTCACAGCTTCCACTATCTACTATCAGTTCAAACACCTTCCCACCAATAGTACACCTCGTGCGAAACAACTGGTGTCGTTACGTGATCTCCTCCTGTTTTGAGGTTAGCATCATCCGCCTAATCACATAAGTCGGTTCTGCCACTTCTTCCTCCTCCTCATAGTAATCATCCTCTCCATCAGGTTCACAGCATACCTCATCTTCATCCCCTCTATCAAGAATGTTAACACTTCTCCTAGCAGGGCATTCATTTGATTTATGACCAGGTTGATTACAATGGAAACATTTACCCAAGATCGGCTTGGCATATGGGTTACTCTATCTCTGGGTTCCCCTAGGTTCGATCGGTCTCTTTCCCTCAATCTTTTCTTCTTTCTTGGCGCTTTCCTCACTAGGCTTGTGTGTAGCACATTTGCTCTTCTCAAATCCCAACTTACTACTACTGCCTACAGCACCACTAACATACCCCTTTCTTCCACCTCCGTACCTACTACTCTGCTCTTGCAGCATCAATTTCGCTCGTAAGGCCAAGTTCTTCACTTCAACCAGGTTTCTCACCATTGTGACCCCTATTTTATCCTTGATCTGGAGCTTCAGGCCTTCTACGTATTGTGCTACTTGCTGGCCTTCACTCTCCCTCAAGTCGTTCCGTTCGGCCAATCTCATGAACTTGGCGGTGTATTCGTGCACGGACTGCTGCCCCTGACGACACCGCTGATATTGTTGGAACAATATCTGCTCATAGTCTAGAGGGAGGAAGTTGTGTTGCAATAACTGTTTCATGCAAAACTACGTCCTCACCGGATGCCTACCCTCTCTCTGCCTCCTGTTCTGCAGCCTCTCCCACCATGCTGAGGCTCCACTCTTCAGCCTAAATGCCACCAATCTAACCTGGCGGTCTTCCGGAATTTCCATGTAGTCGAAAAACCGATCCACTTCAGCAATCCAATCCAGAAAACCTTCGATATTAAGGCTGCCGTCAAACCACGGGATGTCGACCTTCAGGCGGTAATCTCCCCCATCTCCTTGGTCATACCCGCCACGGTTTCTCCGGTAATCACCGTCCCTCTGATTGTTCCCATACTGAAGCAGATGATAGCCACCACCGTGCCCTCGCTGTGGTCCACCTCCATACGGGCCCACGTATTCATCGCTAGAGTCTTCATCCTCTACCCGTCCCCACATGTTCTCGACAACAGGTCGAACCATTGTCCACTGTAGACATCAGCTGTCCACGGCGGATTCCTACCAACACCCCCAACTCTATTGGGGTCTACTGCTATGGCGTCGAAACGCTCGATCAGTTCATCAAGGTGCCGTTCCATACGCCCGACCTTCTGATGCATAGCGTCAAACTCTGCCCTCAGAACCCATTGATGGGCTCCTTGTGATCTCACATCTTGAACACCGTCAAGAACACGACCGCTGTCATCGCCTTGATGAGTTGACATCTCCGTAGGAAATTGCCTTGCTCTGATACCAACTGACGCAGCGTGGAAAACGTAAACAATACGAGGCCAATTCTAGATTGGTCTCACAACAGGCAAAGAATAATTCTAAGTTATTCCTTGAAAAACCTCAATTGCACACAATCGGGAAACAGAGAAAACTATTCTCTAAAAGTGTATATCTCACAAAAGAATCAAAAGCTAACCCTAAAATGACCTAGCACTATATATAGTCCTGGGGAAATAATTAACAAGGAAATAAATATGTACACGTGGAAATAAATGTATGTATACACATCCGTCATCTACCTTATACACGGTCATGTATCAGACCGTGTATGTTTCTAAGGAATCTTCTAGGCGTGTTACACGGCCGTTCCTTTGAACCGTGTATATGGCCGTGTAGGTTTCTAGAACCATCTTGACACAACACACTACCGTGCCTCCTGGTCGTATATGTGACCGTGTATGTTTCTAGGAGCTGACAGACACTTTACACGGTCATGCTTGTAACAGACACGCCCAAATCACCCCGTGTTAGCTACGATGCCCGCATCAATCATCCTCAGAGAATCTTAAAAACAAATACTAATATTACCATTTTTCTACTATCTAATCTAATTTTCAATGTGAGATTAATAAATTAAATTACTAATTAACTAATTTAATAACCCTAAGATTAATTATAATCTTTATAATAAATAAATTCAATCACAAAGGCATACCATTCATCTTGATCTACTCTAAACTCTAACTGTCTTATAATAAGGAATTGATTAATTAATTGTTTATGTTTTATACTACAAAAATTCTCAATTAAACTAATTACTCCCTTGAGTTAATTAATTAATAACCTTATACGAAATAGTGGAGACCTCTCCCTCACTATTGCCTTATAAGATTTCATTAAGTTCACAATTCCAATTAAAAATTGAATCTTTATGTAGAAAATGGAAGTTTTCCTACCTTTAGGTAAAATATGCAATCTTTCTATTCAGGAAAATATATCCTATTAGATGAGACATCTCTCTATCTAACAAGAATCATACATGTAATCAATTCGCACACATAAATTGATTACACAGCAGTAAAATACATGAATAGATACAAAGACATAAACTTTTAATTAATCAATAAGTAATTCAATCACATAGTTCAAAGTTTCACAAGATGTAGGGCATATAAATTTACTCCTCCATAGAATCTACAGTAAAAACAAGAAATCTAGAGCAGCAAGAATGATTCATGATGAAAAGAATAAAATCTCATAAACATTTTGTGATTTCCGATGATACTCCAACAATTTTGCTCTCCAAATGCGTGATTTTACTCTCCAAGGGTTTTTAGAATGGTTGTGAGAGAAAATAAAATAAGATCCCTATTTTTCATAATAAAGCGAGTATTTATAGTCTAGAAATATTATAGCATGCACGGCTTGGTGCACACCCATGCTTAGGGCCATGTACTTTGGAAAAATGTAAAATTTTGACATTTTGTGTTCATGCTCGAGGTTGTGCACTCCGAAATTCCTGCATTTTCCTCTTTAGGTAGATTTCTTACTTCAGCATGACTTTCTGCACCACTTGTGCAGTGGCTAAGGCACGATTTTACAATACATTCTAATCACTTTTTGCTCTCTAGCACTAGCATCAACACGGCCATGCTAAAGGTTGTGCACACGTGAAAATCACCTTTTCTATATTTTGCCTCGTTTTCGCTCGAATTTTTTTAAATCTTTAATTTGCACTCTTTAAACCTTGAAATCAAATATTAAGTACTTAAGTATCTTTTTCTTAATAATTCACACAAAATTCATAAAAAATCATGATCAATAAATACTATAAATAAGGTTCTTTCAACACTTATCACTGATTCATGCCTACATCATTCCAACTTTCAAATCAAATGGATTCAGGCATAACTCCCTCATCTTAATGTATGCCCAAAGTGGGGATCATAGTTCTAGTAATAACATCTTCCATGCATTGAATAATAGAGATTCTGTCACATGTAATGCATTTATTGCTACAATGCTCATCATAGTCATCCAAAGTATGCTTTGAACTTCTTGTGAGCATGAAAGTAACTGAAATAGACATAGATCATTTTAGCTTTTGTGGGAGCATTGATGCAGCTTTTTGCTTTAGCTATTAAACTTAGGTTCAACTTGGATCTATATGTTATAAACTCGATAATGGACATATATGGAAAATGTGGGGACTTAGATGGTGAGTTAAAGGTTCGTCCCTAACCAAGGAATTAATCAGGTATATGGTGAAATATACTAATATCAACTTATGCTAGACATGGGTGCATTTAGAAAGCAAGGAGAGCTTTTAATGAAATGCTTAAACTCAAGGTGAAATTGGATCATGTTAACTTTATATCTCTACTATATGCATGTAGTCTAATCATAGGGGTCTAGCAGACAAAGGGCGTATATACTATGGCAAATTAGGAAGGCTTGATGGAGTACAAGCTTTTATTGAGAAATGCCTATGTTGCCAAATGACCATATATAGAGGAGCTTGTTAGCAACCTGCAAAGTTCATTGCAATTCAAAGCTTGGGAGGAAAGTAGTTGATTGCCTTATTTAGCTAGATCCGTTAGATGATTCAACTTATGTTTTGTATTCAAATGTCTGCAACTTCAAGTAGATGGGTAGAAGTAAAGAATATTAGAAGGAAAATGAATTGATGAAAAAGAAGCCCACTTTCAATTGGATTAAGTTGAAAGATCGTATAAGTCCATTTGGAATGGGAGATTAGTCCCACCCCTAAACAAACCAATACATGTAAAGTTGGTTGATCTCATGACAAAAATTAAGGAAGTTAGTTGCATTGCTAATACAAGCTTTGCATTGCATGATAAATATGAAGAAAAAAAGGAACATAATCATCAGAACCAAAAGTGAGAGACTAGCTCTTGCATTTAAATCAATCAACGCACCAAAAGGTTTGATAATCAAAATTTTCATATACCTTTGTGAATGTGGCCACTACCAATTTCCATACTAAGTTGTTTTTAGTACCTTAGTCATACCTTATTACCACTCTTTTATTTGAATTTCATGTTCCCTCATAGCATAACATTTTTTTTCTAAAGACATTTAAGAGGATTTGCTCAAAAAATGCAAAGATATGTGGAAAACTTTGTTCTAAAATGCCAAGTTTGTTAACAGGTTAAATATTAACCCGATCTTGTTCGAGTTTATTGGCTTCTATTAACAATACCAAAAAAGAGTGTAGGAAGATGTATCTTAGGGATTTCACCACATGCCTTCCTAAATCTTAAGAATGTATAGTTATTTTGGTTGTTGTTAATAAGACTATCAAAGCATTATCACTTAAGGGCATATTCATTTTACTACCATGAAAGCAGCAACTTTATTTCTCCACATGGTGGTAAAACTCCATGGATTTCCTCGCATGATTATGTTTGATAGAGATGTCATTTTCTTAATAATTTTTTGAAAGAGTTGTTCAAGCTAAGTGGAAATTAGTTAAACATGAGTACTGTTTACCATCCCTAAAGTGATGTACTAATAGAAGTATCGAATTAGGTCAAACAACAGTACTTAAGATGTTCTGTTATGTAGTGTCTGACCAAATGGGTTTCTTTTTTACCTTAGTAAAATTTTCTTACTATACATCATATCATGAAGAAGCAAAGACTATTCCTTTCGAAGTAGTCTATGGCAAAGTGCCTCCAATTATCCTTACTCATGTGCAAAGAACTTCAAAATTGGATGGTGTAGATACTCAACTCAAAACTCATGATGAGACGTTGTGTTTATTATGTAGTAATCTCTTATTGGCTTAGATATAGATAAAAAGTTCAATTGACACTTACTTTTGAGCCTAAAGACATGGTACTTTAACTCTCTGACCTTACAAACACTTTTCCCATATAGTTAGAAAGGTAATAAGTTGTTTTTATGTGTTATATTTGCCTACAAATTTGAAGATTCACAACATATTTCATGTTTTTATTATAAAGAAGACTTTTGGTTTTATAATACCTCCCTAGACCTTCTTGAAGATGTTATTCAAATTCATCCACTTTTAAATCTTTTAAGCATAATGGACACTCGTGTTATTACTAGAAATGGTGCCTCAATAAAGCAATTTTTCATTAGTGAAAGGTTTTGACTCCAAAGGACACTAATTAGGAAGATTAGTCTACTTCTCAAGAATGTTACTCATACTACAACCTTGCGAACAAAGTTGTCCTTGAAGAAAGGGAAGAAATGTTATAGTTAGGCCAAAACATATAAGGAAGGTACCAATATAACGAGTTCATGTGATGTAGAACAATATTTTATACAAATAATAGGCATTTGGCTTTTTATTACAAATTCAATGGTTGTAACTTCACGTAGCAAATGTAACAAACAATAGCACCAAAGAAGAAAAACATAATGAAAAGGGTATACACATTACAACCTTGAAAATTAGTGTCTTTCTTTCTCTATTGGAGAGTGGTTTTCTTGAAGTAGCCTTATTCACCATCATTAACCTCATAACTATTATTGAAACATATTATGGTTAGTCATATGCATAGATCTAACAACACTTTTATATAAACACGAGAGAACTAGGAGTTGGGGTTTGATAGTTTCACTTGTGATTAGACAAAATAATAAGAGAGAGAAAGATTCTTATATACCTTGGTCTATACCTTTCTTAGAGTAATTGAGGTTTGTTTGAATCAAGTGAGTTAGTGAAGTAAGTACGTTAGGTGTCTATTTACTAATATGATCTTAACATCAAACTCCATTAAGCTTAGACTTTTTAGCTTAAGGTCAACTCTTTGTTGTATACAAGCTCGAACTCAAATTCAAATTGTTTATGGTAAATTCATCAAGATTAACAAGCTATAATAATGGAAGGGATGCCTTTTCAATGTGCAAAAGTGCACAAAACATCCATTATCTATTTTATACCATGTGTACTATATTTAAGAAATATTTATCTTGTATTTCGAGAGCTTTAGTTGTATAAGGTGGTCATTTTTTAAGTGTGTTTATTATGATACTTCTTTTCTCATTTTAAGTATAGTTCTTAAAATAAAATTTACAAATATAAATACACTTGAAAGGGAAAGGGGAAGAGGAAGAGGAAAAAAAGGGAAGTTGAATTAAGTCATAGAAAATTTTGGATTCAACATTATTTCCATGTTAAAAGCACTTTAGAAGTTAAAACCATTATCTCAAAGATTACTAGATAGTGTAATGCTTGTAACCTGAATTTTACCATATTAATCTTATACCACTTGTTAGATTATACAAGAAGTAAATGTAAAATTACAAAAAAGTGACAAAGAGTGGGTGCTCAGCATAACATTATTCCTAGATATTACACATTCTAAGTTTAGATATTTATACTCTTATTCCATCCCATAGGGCCACATATATTATATAAAAATATAAATGTAAAATTATGCAAATAATTGTAATTGACTTTACTTGAATTTCTGCCGATACCATTTTTCTCCCCATGTTTTGAAGATCATAGGTTAAGGCATACCTTCCACAAAGGAAATACTTATGCCAATGCTTTGGCCAAGAAAGGAAAATATTCTAAACATGTTTTCTCTTTTTTATCTGATCCTCTGAGAGATACATTATTTCTTACATGGATGTAAACGTTAGGTCCCTGTTGACTAAGCCTTCTTGAATGCACTTTTTGCTGATTTTTAATCTTTCTTTTATCAATGAACGACTTAAAAGACAAAATAGTTATTAGACTTAGGAAAAGACAAAATCCAATTAGTATGGATATTAATCTTCATTTGGATCGGTTTCGATTTTCCTTCTTCACATATTGTAATGAATATAGCTAGACATAAAAAGTTACTTATAAAAAAAAATTAAGAAGATGGTCCTATATTAGGATTTCTATTGAAGTTGAATTTAAATTTAAAAAATAACAAAATCCCAATACATTTTTCACGTTTGTTGTACCATGCTCAAATTGTATTTCTCCATAAAGTTCAATCTTTAAATATTGTTGAAATTCATTGTATTTGTTATTTTTAGTTCTTCTTTTATTTTTTAAGATTAAAATTTGAAGTTCATGATGTAATACAATATTTGTTAAAACCATTTTAAAACTTATATAACACTCACAAGCTGTATTATAGCACGATTCGAGTTCCAAATTTTTATAAACATACTTATATAAAATAAATTAATTACTTTTATCTAATCTTCGCTTACTTCCATCTTTATCTTTATCCATCTTGTTCTCATTCTCTAATTCCTACTCAAGGACATGGTAAACATACACTAGATGATTTGATATTTGATTGTTTTTAATGAGTACCAAGGAGTTTGGTTATATTTATTTTTAATATATTTTGGCATACTTTTTCTATATGATATGTTTTTCTATTAGATATGGAACAACAACTATAATTTAAAAGGCACCTTGAATTTCTTATTGACATCTTGATAATTATTTAATTCCAGATATTATGGTCACATGATGTGGCTTTGCTGAATTGGACACCAGTTTTGGTAATGACATTAGGTGTGATGTGATTTATAAGCCCCACATTAGTCAATCCCCTCATGTCTCATTGGTAGGCTTTCGCATTTATTTATCTTTGTCTTAGGATCTGCTCAAGGTTGGTAGATCCACCTACTCCTTTTCACTGAAATTTCCTAGTAAGATACCTACGTTTTACAGCATGGAAGAAATTTCAACTACATAAGTAATAATGCATTTTGATACTTTAAAAAATAAATAAATAAACAAATATGAGTGGAAATTTATTGAAATGAAATATAGAAAAATAATAAATTGTAAAAAAAAAATTAAAAAGCCTATCAAAAATAATATATTCGATAAATGTTGAACTATTTGTTGTTATACTTTTTACATAATAAAATCTAAAAAATATTATTGATTCATTTTAAATTTATTATTTCTCCACATTCAATTTATAAAAAAGAAAAAAAAAACTGCTTTTTCTATAGCACCTGCTTATAGTGTTGCTTGACTTTGACGACTGAAGGTAATTCTTGGAACTGACCACCCCTTAATTGCTATCTTCTAGTAATGCATTTTTCTTTCAGGTTTATCGAAGAAAAAAAAAAAGAAATGAGATATAGTTTATACATATCATTTCTTTCTTGCCATTTTTATACTTCATGTTTGAATAAAATATCTCCTTTGCCCAAAAATAAAAGTAAAAACAAAAATATCCACTGCCTTTCCTCTTAATAGTACTTTGGATATTTTTATAATTTCAGGCCTATTTCTACCATTTTCTCTTTAATAATAGAAATAAAACTTTTGAATACAAGTAAAAATATTTGCACTTTTTTTTTAATCCCAGCTATTTCTACCTGTTTCTTTCCATTTTACACATTGCAGATAACCAAATGTTACGCTCAGTCTACTACTGAAATTAAAAAAGGACAACCTTATTTTCAGCCATGAGATTCCATAATTTACGCCATTTTTGTCAACGACACAAGTCAAATATGTCGGAATCCAGAGATTATTAGACTGTAACGAGAGGAATTCTAGGTGTGGCTCCCAGATTCCATTCCAACTATACCTAAATATGACAAGTTAAGTTAAATAGACTTGTAAATAAATATAAATTTAACAAGACAATTTGATTCTTTCTTCTTAATGTCCGTACGGTATCAACATCATTTTTCCATTGCTATAAAAAGTATTCAATTATTTTAGATTCTTTCATTACCATCTTCATCAAATATATACTTCATAAAAGAAAATAATATGTGCAATATATTTTCTTAAATCTAAACAGATATATATACACAATAACGGCACATTTACTTGAATATAATAGTTATTCCATTACGGGTCTATTACATGTAGAATACCTATTACGCCGTTTACTTTGCCAAATAGCAATTCGCACCAAATCCTAATTCCACAAAATCCCAAATTGTCATTCCCTCCCCTATTCCCCATAATTGCAATTCGGTTGTAAACCCTTTTTCCACTATCACACAGCTTTTGCTTCTTTACCCTTTTCCTCCCATTGTCGTCATGAGTCCAGCTAAAGCCTGAACGTCGATCGATGTGGTCAACCATCGTTGTCATCCTCCTGCAACCAAGCTCATCCTTCGTCGTCGTGGATCTACCGTCAGACCTCGTGCATTGTTCCAAGTTCCACCCATCACAATCGATCTCCATCGTCCCTCGGTGTATTCATCACTGGCTCCATCGTAGCTACTTTCATTCAGCCCTCCGCTAGTGGATTTGCTACCGTTGTGTCTCCTTCGCAGTTGCTGTCGATTGAGGTATGGTACTTCTTAGATCTGCACTGATTCAATAAAATATTCAATAAATATTGGTATGGTTGTTTGATTTGTGTAAATTGCTTGATACCACACACTAGATAAGGTGATTTGTTCAATAAACCTCTCCTAAATTGCATGCCATCAGATACACAAACGTTTTTTAGTCTATCCTAGGATTAGCTTGTATAATTTGATTTGGTATGTTGGTTGTTGTAATCGTGCCGTAAATGTAGTAGTCATAGGCTTCTTTTTCTTTAGTTTGAAAAAGATTAGCTCTACTGGTCTTGATACCACACATTGAGAGCTTCTTCTTTAGCTTTGGCAATTCGGTTGTCCATGTCTGCTAGCAATTGAGCACACTCAACATTTCCACAATCAATCAATGCCATAATTTTTTCTCTAGCAACCTCTGGATCTATTTCAATGTGTACACGAGCAAATATTTCTTCAAGCTCATCTTGTCTCTTGAATGCAATTTCCTTCATCCTGCTATTGATCTATTAATGTCAAATGAACAAGTATATCTAAAATAAACTATAATACACAATTAAGCAATGTCTATTACTTATAACCAATGAATCTTCTTATTTTATTAAGATTTGGTGACAGTACAAGGGCTAGGAACAAGAATATTTGATTCCACGAATGCTTAATTCCTTGGAGTTGCAGTAAGAAGTTGAAAAGAAAGATAACATGATATCTAAAATCTTTAGCTTTTTCTTTTCTTGGTCTTCCTTTATATAGATTTTATCTTCTTTATTTTGACCATAAAACAAATGCAAATGAGTTGCTTCTAATCCTACTAACTTTGAATTTAAACAAAGCTTTGAAATTAAGTCCAAAAGAAGCTTTCATATCAATACTACTCGAAACCACCTTCCAAGCTTTTTATAACTTTGGCATCAAGAATTTCTAATAAGCTTTCTACTCAAAGGGGTTACTATGAAAATGTTAAAAATGCAAAAGATCAATTATTCCACTTCAAATGCAGCAAGAACATTCATGTCTTCATTTGGACAAATTGAAGTTGGAACCCAGGTAACAAAATAAAAATACTCTGCATTTCTAATGCATCAAGCCAACTCATATTAACTTGAATTTCAGATAATTTCTTGAGTTAGCTCAAGCTTCAGCTTCGTACTTGATTTTATGGACTTAATACCATGCTTGAAGCTCATTGGTGGTCAATTTATAAATATTATGATTGCTTCTTCTTATTAGTTGTTATATTATAATTTATTTGTTTGTCAGACCCGCAGCGCGTAATTGCAGCTATGGATGAGTCGAGCTTCAATCTCCATGTATCACAGAGGAAAAAGAAGATACTTTGTTTTCTTTTAGCTTTCTTAGTAGAATACTACGACGTTATGCATCGTATTATGTTGTTGTTGCATGTGTTGGCATTGCATACCCATTGACCAACTATTCAATCCTACGAATTAAACTTTTATCAACATCGTGAAAAAATTAAGAGACTTGTTCATTGTGATGATGTAACTTATGTTGAACAGTTGAGAGTAGATAGACATGCATTTGCAAAACTGTGTGAAATGTTAAACCATATAAGCGAATTAAAGGCAATTAAGCATCTCTATGTGAATGAGCAAGTTGCAATGTTTTCACATATACTTGCCCACCATGCGAAAAATAGAGTCATTAAGCATAACTTTAAGAGGTCTGGACGAATAGTTAGTCGTTATTTCCATTCTGTATTACATGTTACCTTATGACTACATCATCATTTATTGAAGAAGCCTGAACCCATTCTGGATAACTACAATGATGAATGGTGGAAATTTTCAAGGTAAATTTCGCATTACAAAAATTTCTTAAGGTTTCAACGGAGGTAGAATAACTTTTTTGCGATTGTAGAACTGTTTGGGTGCTCTAGACGGGACGTATATCCAAATCAAAGTACCATTGATCAACAAAGGTAGATATAGAACTTGAAAGAATGAAATTGCCACTAATGTTCTCGGAGTATATACACCAAACATGCTTTTCGTTTATGTTCTACCTAGGTAGGAAAGATCTACTGCCAATAGTAAGATTCTTCGAGATGCACTCACTAAGAGGAATGGCTTGCAAGCTCCACACGGTACAATTCGTTTATTTGTTCATTTTTTAATACTTCTATTTCACAACAATAATTATACTTGCTAACCGATTATGTATGTTTATGTAGGTTGCTATTACCTCATTGATGGAGGCTATCCCAACTGTAAGGGATTCCTTGCTCCATTTAAGGGACAAAGGTATCATATACATGAATGGCATCAAGGGCATCAACCAAGAACTGCAGAAGAGTTATTCAACATGCGCCATGCTTTGGCTAGAACGTCATTAAGAGGTGTTTTGGCATGTTGAAGATGCGATGGGCCACTCTTAGAAGCCTATCTTTTTATCATGTGCGAGTCCACAATTGAATTATTCCGGCATATTGTTTGCTCCATAACTTCATCAGAATGGAGATGAATTCCGATTCGCTAGACAATGTAATGGAGGGTACTAAAGATTATGCAGTAAATAATGAGGACGATATGATTCAAACACTTGGGAACAATGACACATGGTCAAATTGGAGACAAAGTCTAGCCAACAAGATGTTTAATGACTAGACTGCAACATTGATTTGCATAAATTATTATTGTAACACTGCTTGCAAAATGGATATTTTGATTGTATTTCTACGTGCATTTGCCTATACTTGTTTCGCCATTTTCAGTAGTGATGGTGTACTCCTTAATTTTTCATACTATATAAAATATTTATTGCTTTGATGTGATTTTTTCTAACATTGCATTCCACAGTGATTTGTTTTAACGCTTGAAGGTGAAATTTATTTTTCTCATTACGCATGGAGGAGGTGCAATCTACAGAGGTTGATCATAGGCGAATGAAACAAAGCAAGTGGAAGTGGACAATGTCTAAGGATGATGCATTAGTCGCATGCATGGTTGAGTTACACCATGGAGGGACACACAATGCTGACACCGATTTCAAGAGTGGTTATCTAAATGAGTTGGAGCAAATGCTCATGCAAAGGATACCGAGTTGTACATTGAAGGCAAGACCCTACATTGAGTCGTGCATTCGAACATTGAAAAAGGATTTGAGCATAGTGTACGACATGGTTTATGGGAAGGCCACAAGTGGATTTGGATGGGATGATTCAAGGAAGATGGTAGTATCAAAGAAGTTGATGTGAGAGGCCTATGTTTCGGTGTGTGCTTCAAATATTTCTTTTATTAACATTTTTTATGTCAAGTCAATATTGGACTGAAGTTATATTTTCATTGTGTAAATCTTATAGAGTCATAAAGACGCTAGTATCTTCATGACAAGGAGTTTCCCACACTTGAATGAGCTATCAATGATATATGTAAAGGATCGTGCAACAAGTCAAGATGCACAAACTGCTGAAGACATCATTCAGGAGTTAGACAAAAAGGATCCCCCAATTCAAAACCCGGATGATATCATACCCCCAAAAGATGATGTTGATACGGACTCCATCCATCAAAGTGCAACCCGTCCAAGTTCGAAGAGGAGGCAAAGTCAAACAGCAAATATGCTTAGGGTAGATTTATCTAGCGACAATGGATCGCTTCGAAGCTAGGATGCAACAATTGAGGGATACAATATAAACATGTGTCGATCAGTTGACAATGTATCGACCTAGAGTTGATGCAACCAAACTGACAAGCTTTTTGTCGACAATTGAGCATCTATCTGTGAGAAAATTGTATCAAGTGTTAATTAAGCTCCCATGGATGCTAGAGAATGTCAACGTCCTCTATAAGCCGGATCCATCACGTCATGCAATGTATGTCAAAATGCTTTTAGAGGGAAATTGAAAATATGATGTTCTTCTTAGTATTTGATTTTTTTTTTTAATATGACAAGAGAATAGTATTTCCATAATTATTAACATGGGACTTATGTATGTAACATATGAAAATGTGACTTATATATGACATATCTCGTATGTTATTGTACTTAACAATACTTTAGACGACCATCACGTATTAAGTATTCTTGAAAGCATTTAACTTAGATAGGTTTATTCTACTTTCACTTGCAATTGTAGAAAATTGACAATAGCATACATCTCGGAGACATGTACGTAGTTCCTCACCGTAGTCAATTGAGGATTATAGTTTTTTTTACACCTAATCCAATTTTAGGTTTTAATATTATATATCGGTATTTAAATATCCATTCGTTCAACCATTTATTATTCCACCCTTATTCCCTCAAGTAAACAATGTAGTCCATATTCCATTACATCTGAATAAACAACATCATATTAATTCACCGTAATAACTATTCCATTCCAGTCTTATTCCATTCAGAGAAGTAAACGGGTCGTAAGTGGATACATAACCTACAAAACATGTATCCAAAATAAAAAAGATCTAACATAATATATATTAAAAATAAAAACAATTATAAAAGTTAAAAATCTTTTTAACCTTCATGCACTGAATTGTTAAAATTTTGTTTTCTTATCAAAGTAATGAAAAAAAATTACTAATCTTCAACTATTTATGAGATAAAATAAATATTTTTAATTTAAAGGATAGCTAAAAGAATTTGTTGATAAATATTTAATTTTACAAAGCGTGGCAATAAAAACAATCTCTTGTGTTTTCATATTAAAATGTTAATTTTTTAAAGACATAATACTAAAATAAATCTCTAACACTTTAACATTATATATAGATATATACATGTATAAATTAGTGAATTTTTTATTCAACGTAATTATTGCTGATAGTTGAAAAAAGGAAAAAGAAAAGAAAAGAAAGAAAGAAAGATAAGAATCACTTAGCAATTTTGTGAAACCACAAAAATGGTTACATTTTTTTTTTTGGGGACAATATTAGATTTTTTTTTCTTCCACACATGTTGGGTTCTAGATTTTTATTATCTTCGGACAAAAAACAAACTTAAACCTAGAAAAGTGTGAGGTGAGACATGGAGATAAGCCTAATGAGAAATAGATTCTGCCAATAAAGATCCCTGAAATTTTCAAACTCATTTTGATCCAATGAAACTCAATCTCTTCCCCTTCATTTTCTTCCATACATTCATCAATTTTGAATCTTCATTCATCCATCCTCCTGGGTTTTCATTTTATGTGATTTCCTCACCACTTAACTGTCCTTTTCTCTGGATTAGTTTGTGGGGTGCTTAGTCTAGTCACAGCTCACCAACCACCCACCATCCCTTACCACCAGATCTTGATTCTCCAACCCCATAAATTAGAATTATCCCTGAATATTCATATATCAATATCAATGGTCCCGTTAAGGGAGACTTAAGAGGTAAAAATATAAAAAGAAATTTTACACTTTCAATACCAATTATATACTTAATAAAAAGAAAATACATAAAATGAAAATCTTCCCTTTTGTATTTTAGGATAACAGATTTAACCAAGACTAATATATATCCTGCAAATCCATATACAATAATAAATAAAATTTTAACTCAATACATTATAAACACATTTCTTTATCACGAGAAATATTTCTTTACCACGTGTGTCCAGACACCTATTGATATATATATTTTTTTTGGTTTTAAATATTTATTTTTTAAACTCTTCCTTCACAAGAAAACAAAATACCCCTGTTTTAAATCTACATTTTTGTGTCCAAAACAAAACATAAAAACATTACACATACATACACCCCCACCGCTACGACCACTTCCCAATACAACCACCCGACAACAATGGAATCATAATACACAATCTTCAAAGTTCAAAACTTTTTGTTGTTTTAACAACACCCCTTTGCTTCTTTTCTTCAAATCTGAAATCTTTTTTGAAGAAAAATCCATAGATAGCGTGTGATTCGATGGAGCGCGCAAGGCGTTTAGCTAACAGAGCAATCCTCAAACGCCTGGTTGAGGATTGCAAAATACAACCTGTTAATGAATCCTTGTTGGGTCCTTCTTCTTCATGCAATGCGAGGTACATGCCCTCAAGGTATGTTTCATCTTTGTTTCCGTACAGTTCCATGCATAGAAATAACAATAATAATGGTGCTGGTAAGGGATCACAAGTTCGGTCTATCTCTGTGGAAGCATTGAAACCAAGTGATACTTTCCCTCGTCGTCATAATTCTGTTACACCTGAAGAGAAGACTAAAATGGCTCAATTTGTTGGATTTGATAATGTTGATTTATTAATTGATGCCACTGTGCCTAAATCAATCCGTTTAGATTCAATAAAGTTCTCTGAGTTTGATGAGGGATTGACTGAGAGTCAGATGATTGAGCATATGCAAGATTTAGCATCTAAAAACAAGGTGTTTAAATCTTTTATTGGGATGGGATACTATAACACTCACGTTCCTCCTGTTATTTTGAGGAACATCATGGAGAATCCAGCTTGGTATACCCAATACACTCCTTACCAGGCTGAGATTTCCCAGGGTCGTTTGGAGTCCTTGCTAAATTTCCAGACTATGATTACGGATCTCGCCGGCCTTCCCATGTCGAACGCTTCTTTGCTCGATGAGGGAACGGCAGCTGCGGAGGCCATGGCTATGTGTAATCTTATCCAAAAGGGTAAAAAGAAGACCTTTATCATTGCCAGCAACTGTCAACCCCAAACAATTGATATTTGTAAGACAAGGGCTGATGGATTTGACATTAAGGTTGTAGTTGCTGATCTTAAGGAGATTGATTATTCATCAGGTGACGTTTGCGGTGTCCTGGTTCAGTATCCAGGTACTGAGGGAGAGTTGTTGGACTATGGAGAGTTTGTGAAGAATGCTCACGCTCATGGTGTTAAGGTTGTTATGGCAAGTGATTTGTTGGCATTGACTATGGTGAAGCCTCCGGGTGAGTTTGGAGCAGATATTGTTGTTGGTTCAGCACAGAGGTTCGGTGTTCCAATGGGTTATGGAGGTCCACATGCTGCTTTCTTGGCCACATCACAAGAGTACAAAAGGATGATGCCTGGCAGAATTATTGGTGTCAGTGTTGATTCTTCAGGGAAGCCTGCACTGCGAATGGCAATGCAAACCAGAGAGCAACATATCCGAAGAGACAAGGCAACAAGCAACATCTGTACTGCTCAGGTATGGGATTATTGTTGTCTTCTGAAGAAAAGCTGACTCTTTCAATATTCCAAAATTGATATTGCTGATCAATTGCAGTCCTTAAGTAACCGTAAACGAAAATTTCTTCATTATTGTAGGCATTGCTAGCGAACATGGCAGTGATGTTTGCTGTTTATCACGGACCTGAAGGCCTCAAGAATATTGCCCAGAGGGTTCATGGTCTGGCAGGAGCCTTAGCCCTCGGTCTCAAGAAACTTGGCACAGTGGAAGTTCAGAACCTTCCTTTCTTTGACACAGTGAAGGTCAAATGTGTTGATGCACATTCAATTGCTGCTGCTGCTTACGAAAATGAGATAAATCTGAGGATTGTTGATAAAAACACTGTGAGCATGCCATCTTGTGTTCTTTTCCAATTTGTGACATTATACAACGGTTTTCAATCATAAGAATACGGTTTTATTTCATTCCAGATCACTGTTGCCTTTGATGAGACAACCACCTTGGAAGATGTTGACAAACTCTTCAAAGTGTTTGCATGTGGCAAGCCTGTGAGTGTTGTTGAATCTTTGTGGTGCTTCCCTTATATCACATTTGAGGATTTGGCTTATTTCTTTTTTACTCGCTTTTGTATCCATTTGATGTACAGGTGCCATTCACTGCTGAATCCATTGCGTCTGAGGTTCACACTACAATTCCTTCTGGGCTTAGCCGAGAGAGCCCCTACCTGACCCATCCAATTTTTAACAAGTACAATTCAGTTTGTATGTTTGATATATGTAATTAGGATGGTTGAAGGTCATTCTCAAACAACCCTTTTATAATTGAATAGGTACCACACAGAGCATGAGTTGCTCAGATACATTCATTTCTTGCAATCGAAGGATCTATCTTTATGCCATAGTATGATTCCTTTGGGATCTTGTACGATGAAATTGAATGCAACAACTGAGATGATGCCTGTAACATGGCCCAACTTCACTAATATTCACCCTTTTGCACCAGCTGAGCAGGCAAAGGGTTATCAGGTAGCCGGACATTAACTTATTCCACCTTAAATAAGCAAAATTATTCCTAATTATTTAGTTTCTCTCATATATGTACAAACCCGAGTCAGCTAATCGATCAAATCCCTTTTTGATTTTCGTAGGAAATGTTCAATAATTTGGGTGACCTATTGTGCACCATCACTGGTTTTGATTCTTTTTCATTGCAACCAAATGCTGGTGCAGCTGGAGAGTATGCAGGGCTTATGGTCATCCGTGCTTATCACCTGGTAATGCGGTCGATTGACTTGTTTTAAATCAAAGATGTGCTTTTCCTTGTGCTCCTGATGCTTCAGCTCTAGTGTGACATGGCAGGAATGTTTTGTTAAGTCAGTTTTGGTTTTAAAGGTTTTTCACATTTTACTTTTGGTTTTAACTGTACCCGTACGCCTTGAAATGATAAAGGTTTTCTTAATCTGATTTTGAAAGTACAATTTGTTGAGCATGGAGGAAATTGAGACTGAATTTTGTCTTTTCACATGATATTATGTGTCTCTTATTATGTGTTTTGTTCTAACATGTTAACTTGTTGGTGCTGCAGTCAAGAGGAGACCATCACCGCAATGTGTGCATTATTCCTGTTTCTGCACATGGAACAAACCCTGCCAGTGCTGCAATGTGTGGCATGAAGATTGTTTCTGTTGGAACTGATGCCAAGGGAAATATCAACATTGATGAATTGAGGAAGGCAGCTGAATCAAATAGGGACAATCTCTCCGCTCTTATGGTATGTGCTGTTTGGATCAGTTCTTTTAATTCATCCGAATTGGTTTTCCTTTTTGAAAATTTCGTATGCAAGATCAAGTGACATATTTTCATAATTAACCAGGTTACCTATCCTTCAACTCACGGTGTATATGAAGAGGGCATTGATGAGATATGCAAGATTATTCATGACAATGGTGGCCAAGTCTACATGGATGGCGCTAACATGAATGCTCAGGTCTGATTTTGTCCAACCTCTTTATAGCTATTGTCCTAATAGTGTTTATAGGGATGGTTGGATCATTTAGTAAGCAACATTGATGTTGTAAATTCTTATGAATAAACCTTGGGGAGAGAGGACATTTTTGAAGAAGAATCCTACCATTTATCCTTTTACCTACTCTAACTGGATCAATGTCATTAAATTACACCAATTTTTGTGTATGAATAGATTCAGGTTGTCATTCATTTATAACTTTTTTATTTTTCATCTTACACCTGGTTAATTCAATTTTGTATCCAACTTCCAAAATATGTATTTATTGTTACTCTTCAGGATATATTTCTGCTGAAATTTCTTAGATATGTGTGTGCGCGTGTGCGCACCTGTGTGTTTCCTTTGAAGCATCGTTAATTGGCTTTCATTTTTATCTCCCAGTGTCATAGGAACTAACAAGATCTTGTAGTGAACACGAATTTCATCATAGTTTGATCCCTGCAGGTGGGCCTGACAAGCCCGGGTTTCATTGGAGCTGATGTTTGTCATCTCAACCTTCATAAAACATTCTGCATCCCACATGGTGGTGGAGGTCCTGGTATGGGTCCTATTGGCGTGAAGAAGCACTTGGCTCCATTTTTGCCTTCACATCCTGTGGTATGTATTCTGTCTTTTGATGAATTCCAATGCTTTATTCCACTTTTGAGTTTGACCATGATTGTATCTGATGAGCTATTATCCTGCTGTATCACTTTTCTATTAAAGTAATCACCTGAGTCTTTCTAAGTTACCAATGTATCCTTACCCATGTTTTTTTTTTTTTCCTTGTTCATTTTTCAGGTGCCAACTGGTGGTATTCCAACCCCTGAAGAGTCCAATCCTCTTGGAACAATTTCTGCTGCTCCATGGGGCTCTGCACTGATTTTGCCTATCTCATATACCTATATAGCCATGATGGGCTCAAAGGGCCTTACTGATGCATCAAAGGTTGCTATTTTGAACGCAAACTACATGGCAAAACGTCTGGAGGTTGGTGCTTTTTCCTTGGTTATAATTCCTTCTGCAATATTGATTCACTGGAAAGAAGTAGGTATCAGCATTGTGCCAATTACATCCCTATAATTTAGAAAGGAAATTTGATCCTTTCGCTAGAAGATGTTTACTATGACTTTCTAGAAATGTTATCTGTTCATTTGGCTTCTTAATTTTAATTTGTATATACTTTATGGTTTTCAGAAATACTATCCTGTTTTGTTCCGAGGAGTCAATGGAACTGTTGCCCATGAATTCATTATTGATCTGAGGGGCTTTAAGGTATTCTATTTTTAACATTTACAATTTATTTGTCAGTACCTGGTCAACTATGCTTATCTACTAGCTTTTTGTTGCAGCATACTGCAGGAATTGAACCTGAAGATGTTGCCAAACGTCTTATGGACTACGGATTTCATGCTCCAACCATGTCATGGCCTGTACCGGGAACACTCATGGTTGAACCAACAGAAAGTGAAAGCAAGGTATATAAGAACGATTTTAGTGGGTGCCCATTGGGTACCAATTAAGAAAACTGGTTTTACGTTTTCTGCATCTTTTACTGGATGATTTGCTTACATGTTGCATACAACTATATCATGTCCTTTGTTTTATGTCATGTGGAAGCCAACCAACATATTAAAGATGTTGGAGCTGTACATGTATAATGCTTGTCTTTTGGGGCCTAGTATCACAACACACAAGTGATTTTGCTTTCTTGTGCAGGCTGAGTTAGACAGGTTTTGTGATGCTATGATCTCCATCAGGGAAGAGATTGCACTGATAGAAAAAGGAAAAGCTGATATTCATAACAATGTCTTGAAGGTGAAAAAATTGGCTCTTTGCATTTTTTTTTTTTTTTTTGGGTGCAATTTTATTTACATCGTTGTTAGGACAATGTCCCTGGTGTTGAATTCCTTGGCATATGGTCTATACAAGTCAGAGTGGGAAGCCATGTTCATTTGCCTTGACCATTATATAAATGGATATACATGTGCAGGGTGCCCCTCATCCACCATCATTGCTCATGGGAGACGAATGGAAGAAACCGTACTCTCGGGAATATGCTGCTTTCCCTGCTCCCTGGCTTCACACTGCCAAGTTCTGGCCTTCTACAGGTATGACTGGCTTACTACTGTTTTTCTGCATAAGAAAATCATTTGGAGCACATTATCATATCTACTATATATTTTATACAGTTTTCCTTCATAGTAAGTCTCTTAAGGAACGCCTGCATAAACAAGGATGCACACGCTCATGGTGCCCATATACAAGTGTTTACATCTTAAGTACTCAGCAAACTTCATATACCTGCACGTTTGTGGAGGCATTTGACACATGTATATCTATATATATATATTTGCACGTGCAAGCCAAAGGACTCAGCGATTTGGCCAGACTTTTTGATTTCCTGGTCATGAAACATGTTTGTTTTCAATGTTCCTCCTAGAAGCATCAACATAGACAACTTGAGATCATCATGGTTATTTGCTTTTAGCATCACCTTGCATATGATTGATGGCATCTACAACTTTTGGATCAGGGCGTGTCGACAATGTGTATGGTGACCGCAACCTCATCTGCACTCTCCTCCCAGCATCACAGGCTGCTGAAGAGCAGGCTGCTGCAACCGCTTAACCCTCTTCACCGAAAGCAGCACCTTTCCTTTCTATTGTTCAATAACATTTCTTCAGCTACTGGAAAAAAAAAATAGAAAGAAAAAGAAAATTTCTGTTGTCACAAGCCAATCACCCTCCTCTAGTTCTCATCTTGTGTATATTTAAACTTCTGCATCAATGATCTTAGACTATGCCAATATTCATTTTAATTGATAGCGATGATATGTTGATGCTTTCCAATAAGATTGGTTGCTATCTCAGCCAAGATATCTCCATTAGGTAGTTCCTTTCCATCTTTTCTTGTTCTTTTTTCTCCTTTCAACTGCTAGCGTATATTATACAGTTGCTTCCTGGCTGGTTTATCAGCTGTCTTTTAAGAAATAAAGGGCATAGCTTCTTCTCTCAGTTGTCAAATCTACTGATGAAGTAGCAAGAATCTTGACAGAAAAACCTAAGGGAAATGCCTGGCCCCGCAGGAAAAAAGTCTGAAATTGGCAACTCAACATGAAGAAACATCTGGCAGTTTGTTCAGTATGATTTTTTTCAGATCGTTTGTCACGCCCAAATGAAAATGGATGCTTAAATTTTCTCTCTGAGGAGTAAAACGTTGAGTTTATCTCTACATACTAAACAACGATCGAAAATTTGTCATGTATTTTGAGGGGGGAGTTGTAATTTAGCACTGTTTACTTACGTTTGATGGGCTTTAATCAACGTCCAAAAGTATACAGGAGGAGAATATTGATCTTATAATTCGATAACAATGAAAGCAGAGCGCAGTTGCCTTCCTTCTCTTTGGTTCATCACACCTAGCATTTAAAATCAACGTTTGATCGTATAGATGAGAGCACATGGAAGGTAAAAATCACATAAAGGCCAAGTACGCTGATAAGGCTTCATTAGATTTCAATTGTCAACTGAGGCAATATCAAAAATTACATGGATAAGAAAAGACATTGATCCATTTGTTGTCTTTTGGTGTACCGTGATCAATCCCCCCAACATGGGAGACTCCAATGTGGCATTGGATTGCCATGCATTTTTTAATCTTTTCAATATTGGAGCCTCTAAGTACAAGTGGATGGCACCTGATTCATATATCGGCTAGCCTTGCCACTTGTGGATTATAACTATGGAACCTTAATTCAAAAAAGCTTATAGATCTATCAAATTCATATTTAAAATCTCCAGTTGGGTTTAATAAGCTATTCGAATAGTCGAATTCGGCTCTCCCCAATCCAATCAGCTATTCAATTTTGGATTAGTTTTATCTTACTAATTAAATTTATAAGACATGTGACTTTTTTATATATTAGTGATTCACTTTTCAATACTCGTTTATTTGGAGTTAGGACTTAAAAATTACACCTAAATGTAGTCACAACTCACGATAATTATATGACTTGTGACACTATTTGTGTAAGTACATAAAGAGAAGGAAATAAACAAAAATATATGGGTTGGTTAGATTGCTAGCATTTTGTCCATTGAGGAGTGTTATGTTTATGTAAGCCAAGCCAACACTAAAGGTGAAGCTTGAGCTGGTATGCACAATGAAAATGATTTATCTTAGCAATTAACACATGTTGAGAATTAATAATAATAATACATTTGATATTTGACATCATGGGCGGGGCCAACCGAGTCCCATGGGCTTGAGGGGATTAGGTGGACTAGTTCAACGTCCAAAGATGTGATGGGGCTTAAAGAATGTGATAAGTTTACAAAATTCATAATTTATTTTTTTGAAGTTTTTTATGATTTCATAATATATGGTTTGAAAAAGAGATGCCTAATAACTGCTAGGTATTAAGAAAATGGCATTTTTCTTTTTTTTTTAGAAAGTTAATCTCATATATCATTTACATATTTATTTTACCATTTTTCTTAGGTATTCTTACCACAAATGCTACTATATATATATATATATATATATCTTGCTTCTACGTATTTTATTTTTTCAAAAAATTATTATATATTTATTTTAAAAAGAAAATAAGAATATATATATCTTTTTCTATGTATTTTATCTTTAAATTTTTTTCTTATTATATATTTAGTTTAAAAAGAAAATAAAAAGGTTTGTTTTAGAAAACTTGTTCAGTCTTAAATAAATAAATATTTGATTTTTAAAAATATGAAATGTTTAGATTTTTCTCTTTAAAAAAAAAAAAAAAAAACTCGCTAAGTATAGAAACCGACTAATCCAACAATAGAATCTAAGAATCTTCATTCTCTCTTTTTCCAGCAATCATGGCAGCAGCAGCTGCTGCTCTTCACTTCTCACCAAATTCATTCTTCCTTCCCTGCAAGCCCAAACCCCAACCCTCTTTCATCTCCATCAAACCCCACAACACCACCAATCTATCTCCAAACAGAATCACCATCATACCCTTCTCATCCTTCAAGAACAACACTCCCTCAGAAACAGAGTGCCCTGTTCCATTTGACCAACAGCCCATAAACGAATACCGAAACCTCTCCAACTCCTTCCCTTTTTCATGGGTAAACAGTGATATTGTTGAGTACAGCTCAAGGTTGTTTGTTACTGGAGTTTCTTTTGCTCTTTTTCTCGGTCTTCCTGTGGCTTGGTTTGGTGTTCCAGGGCCAGAATCGGAGCCTTTGAAGAGGGTTCTGTATGCTGCTTCCAGTGGGGTCTTTGTTGTTACGCTTGCCGTTTTGAGGATGTATTTGGGTTGGGCCTATGTTGGGAATAGACTGCTCAGTGCCACTGTCGAATGTAATTTTGCTTTAAATTTGTTCTGATTTGCTTTGTTCTTTTGGTTCTTTATGCAGAATTGTTGAGAAGAGCTTCAAGTTTGAATTCTGTGATCTGGGTTTGGCTTCTCTGTTTGAAAGTTGTTTGAATGTGTAGCTGTAGCAAATATCATACATATGTTAGTGCCACTGTTCTATCTAAATGTTATGTCACGTCATGTTTTCTTGTTTGATGAATTGGATGGAATTTAACTTTGCTCTATTTTGCTCTTCTTTATTATTATTATTATTATTATTATTCCTTCTATAGAAATATATTGGATGCTTGAGGAAAAGAGTTTCAAGTTTGAATTTTGAGTTAAGGGTTTGGTTTCTTTGGTATAAAGTTGTTTGATTGCATGGTTGCAGCAAGTATTACTCGGTAGTGCCATTGTCTTCTCCATTATGATTTTTTGGGGTCAGTGGAACCCTATGTATGCATATATAAACTCAGTTTTAGCTCAATTTAGATTATGAATTTTGTGAATGGTCAAATCAAAACCCTCATGCATGCGTTAAGAAGTGTATAATCATTCAGTATTTAGAGGAAACGCGTTTCCATATAAGGTGACTAGATGATAATGTGAAGTTTTATCCCTCACAGAATATACATGGATGTCTTATATGCTCGACTAAAGACAATTCTTCTTGCTTATTAACCCAATTTAAGTATAAATTCGATCCAAAACTGAGTTTGAGGGGCCACATTATCATTCCTGAGAATGCAGACAGGGCTTATGTGTGTTATTGGCTTTACTTTGAAGTACTAATTTGCATTACAAGCACTTTTGCTTTTCTTTTCTGCTTCTGTTGAATGAATGTATTGGATTACAGGTATTTTGTGTTGACTGTCACTATAAAATGTCCATGGACATTGTTTGAATTTGATGATTGGAAAGAAGTTTTTAATTGACTTTGTTGAATTTTGTTGAGAAAGCCTGAATTAGTTGCTTGTGTCCAGCAGCATGTTCGATTTACTATAAGTTTCTTATGTATAATATTCTAGACCATTAATAGGTAGGATTGCGGTTTGAACCATGGGATTGATAGCATTTTTTTGGAGTTGCTGGGCTAATAGTATCAAGCACAGCACTGGTGTCATGCTTACACTATGAAATCTGGTTGAGAGAAAGAATCAGAACTTGGTACATAGGATTGGATTTCATTTGGTGGGAGTTTGTCCATTGGGTACTTTGTAAATACCAACTCAGTCATTCTTTCTTATTTATGTAGCCTAAGAGATTGAAACACTCAAAATGTCTTTCTAGACTTAATGATGTAGCATCTAAAACCAATGAGAGTTAGGATCCGGATCTTGCATTTCGTCTTTGAGCCCTTTCAGAAGTTGGAACTGGCTTTAAGAGTTGTTATGTTGGAAAGAAATGATTTGCTGGTAGGTTAACCTAGGATGTTGATTTTTCTTATATTCTCCAACAATTTGTTTGCCATGAACTAATATGGCTTCTTGGCTGCATTCTCTGCAGATGAGGAAACTGGGTGGTATGATGGCCAGGTAAATTCCTTCTAATGATTCTTAAATTTTGTGGTATGAGTGGGTATTGATGCTTTGTCACTATTTGTTAATTGATAATGATGTCAATAGCATAAAGTGGGTAGACTCTGGCTGGACAAGTACATTCTTCATTGCTCATGAAGGTGTATTTTCTAGTACATGTCATCAGAGAATGACAATCTTCTCTTAAGCACGAAACAGATATATTTTTAAGATTGCTCTCACCATTAAATTATCGGATAAATATATGCAAACAGTACTGATTTAATCTGTTGTCAAGATTTTAAGTAATTTATGATAGTTGTACTGTAAATAAGCTCCATGCATGGGCCTTTTCGCATATTGGCCTCTTAAACTAAGAAGATTTCTCAATGTAGTTGTGGATCCTTTTCTGTGTCAGTCTGATGGATGTAGCTGCTCGGTTACTCTGCAAGAATCATCCCTCTTTTTTTCAAATCAAACTTCCACTTGTATAAAAAGGAAAAATTTTCTTTGTTTAACTTGCCTTTTCATAATAGACTATACTCTTGACAGATATGGGTGAAGACTGCTGAAGTCTTGGCACGGGACCGGCTTCTAGGCTCATTTTCAGTTAAGTGACTCTTCTTTCTTGTAAACTTTCTCAATTTAAAGATTGTGAACCACAATGCTAGATAAAAATGTTAGATTTGAGAACCACAATATAAACCAAAGTACTGTTAATAGCCTCCATCAAGTATATTCCACGAACTTCCCTGCAGATGGAAGAGAAGAGGTCTACAACTAAATGGTCTAATTGAAATAGCTAGGAAAGAGGGCCTTGTAAGTCCTCATAACCTCATGGGGACATTTGTGCGGTTGCCCTGGATAGACCTATCTGTGGTTTTACCCTTTAGGAAGAGTGGTCTCTCAAATTTTGCAGGTAATTGCATGTAGAAACTGGCATTATGAAGCTTGGAGAGATGAAATCACCTGAATTTGAGTTTCGTCTGAAAGGGAAATCAACAGGTTCTATCGTCTAGAAGAAATTTTTCATGATATAATTTTCTAGTGGCTGGGCTCAAATTTTTAGTCCTTCATAAGCTATGCAAACGTAACATTTGAGAGATGAGCTGGACAAAATTATCTGTGAGCTCTCTTAAATCCTGCTGTAAATTCTGTAATGCAGGTGAAGCCTGTGCTGAATAGATTGAAATATACACTTTTAAGTCTCGGTGTTACTTTGCTAGCGTGTGTAGTTTTTCTCATCAATATTGATGGAAGCCAGAAGGCTCTTTATACAACATCAATCAAGTCGGGAGATAGAGCCATACCGGGAGTATACAACGATGATTCAGCCAGATCATTTGAGCCGGACGCATTTTGTGGCGAACCTGGCCTTTCTCAAACATGAATTAACCGTGTTAACAGTTCGTTCGCTGTCTGATTTCATACTAATATTGAATGTTAATGTAAATATGAAAATACTGAAGATTATATAGGAAACTTAAGAATGTAAAGTGGCTGAAGCCAAAAGTTGTACTTCAACAAGTGATACAGGCATTTGGGCGACTATGAATTCATGCATATAAAGTATGTTCATGTATGTAAGCCAGAAAACACAATATGTGGACCGGCTACACCTTCTTTAACTCCAGATACCAGAATTCATTACAGTTCCTCCCAGCTTATGTTATATGACTTGTGTTCAATTATTTGGCATGTGTGGTTCTGTACTTCCACATAATTTAGGAACATGGTGAACCAAACAACCTATGTAAGGAGTCGTGATATAACGTAGTTCTCTGTCAGGGCAATATTTAGTCAATATTTGCAACTCTATCTACTGTTGGGCATGAACCATGTGACTATCATCTGATTCTTTCCATGGTTATTGATTGCACAAGCTGAAGATTTGATGGAAGAAAGTGGCATTGTAGGCCAATAATTTCACACCTGTCGTAAATGCTCCAAGTATGAACAATTATGGAGGCAGTAGTTGGTCACATGAATAGTATCTGAATCGATGTGCATGTGATGAGTAGATCTGGCTTAATAATATGTATTGGGACAGGTTTCAGAAAAATTTCACCCCTGTGAAAGCTGGTCCGGGTTCATGGAACTTAACTTTATGGAATATGATAATAACTCCATAGGGCATTTCTTTATGGCCTCGTGGGACAGGTTTTAGAAAAAATTTTAAAGCCTCATAGGCAAGATGTAACTAGTAAAGGTTTTGAACTAGATAATAACTCTAACTCTGGCACATTTAATATTATGTAGTTAACTTGCCTATTTGTAAGACTTAGTTTGATTTGCTTTATTTTTTATATAAAAATCGTTTTGACTTTTTAGGAATATTTATTGTTTTCATAGAAATTTGAATTGTAGAGTATTTTTAATAAAATTGCATTAAATGGGTTTTAAATGAATCTTAAAAAACCCCCATAAGGCTATTGGGGAGTTTTAAACACCCTTTTAAAGAATCTTATACATTTAATACGAGTTTTGAAATACTTAATAATGTATCTGGATATCTTTATTGATAATTCATACATATATGGAATATATGATATCTTGCAATAGTCAAATTGGCATTAATTTTTTGTCACTAGCAATAAATACATTCCTATTCTTCTTCTTCTTCTTTTGGGAGATGCATAGCTCTAAAATATCATTATCTTATTGATTTTTAATTTTTTTTTTTGAAGAATTCATCCTATTGATTATTGTTGAATGTTGATCATCCTACTTTAGCAGGTGCAAACTCCCCTACAAAAATTAGGAATGTCTTTGGAAATCAATGTAATTTAGGTGGAGAGAGTAACGTAAAAAATTTCTATTCTATCAAAACTTTGGTGGACTTATAATTTTACACTTAAAATTAAAGTTCTATAAAGTAATCAAATTTTTACTTGTCAAAATTTACATAAAAATTTTAAGTTATTAAATGTTATACTTAATTGAATCTTCACTTGTTAAGTTTACTTTCTCTATTATTTTTAAAAGGATATCATTACAAATAAGAAAGGTTATAAATTTAATAAATAAAATTTTCATTAAGTATGATATCTAGCATTTTTTAAATTTACATATAAAATTATTGGCTAAAAAAGAATTTAGATAAGAAATCGTAAAGGCATCAAAAAGGTAACAATTTCGAAATAATCTAATCAGTAAAAAAGGTATGAATTTGGATCCTGGACTTTTAAACTAAGAGATATATTGGCAGAGATAAAAAAAAATAATAATAATAATAAATTCTCACCGTTTCTTTGAGGGAACATTTACTTAGGAATTCCTAATAGAATAAGAATAGAATAGTTATTCTAAAAAAAAAATTTATTATCAGTAAAAAAGGTATGAATTTGGATTTGGACTTTTAAACTAAGAGATATATTGGCAGAGATAAAAAAAAAAAAAAAATTCTCACCGTTTCTTTGAGGGAACATTTACTTAGGAATAATAGAATAAAAATAGAATAGTTATTCTAAAAAAAAAATTATTATCATTTTTACTTACAAATGAATTTGAAAATTTCTATTTTAAATAATTTTTCTATTATTTCTTTGCTGGGAATAGTTATTATTTTATATGGAGTGATATCTTCATTCCTTTTTCACAATGAATAAAAAAAAATTAAGTAATGAATAATCATACCCTTAATGAAAAGCTTAATATTATAGTTGAAGAGGTAAGATAAACACTGTAATAAATATTCTGAATAATAAAAATTTATGTAAAATAAATTTTAAAATATAAATTTTTAACTTATCACCAATAATAATTATTTTTAAGATTATTTATTTTACTATAAAAAGTTCACGAGACATTATTGATTGCTTCAAAAAGTCAAGTGTAACTAATCCCAAGTGAAAAAGCAATAAAGAAAAGGAAAAATGCATTATCTTATCGCCACTTGTTAAAATATAAAATAAAATTTTATTATTTTTTCTATATTTATTATATTATAAAATATATACGTAAGATGGGGTAAATCTCCCAACGAATCGATTCGCGATTGCAAAATCTTGAATTTGGAAGCTCACGAGGGACATAAAGGATAAAGGCAAACACGTAACTCAAGAGGCATCAAAATCAACCACAACAAAGACACCAAAGGGATCAAAGTTATCCTCAAATCAATCCTTTTAGACTTTTTTGTTTTGTAGTTTTCTCATAAGATAAAAAGACCATCTTATTCATAGACATGTACGGGTACCGGACCGGTGGATTCCTTGTTGGACCGCTGGGTCTGGGACCCCTGTTCTGAGTCCTTGACTTTTCAGGTCTGGCAAGGGGCCATAGAACTGCCAATAGGTGGGGCTAGGCGGCTAGGCATGTGTACGGCATCATTGACATTTTATAGATGGTTTCCATAGTTTATTGCAATCTAACTTCAGCATATCATTCCATCATATAAAAAATTCTATTAAGTACAGTATCTAATATTAATCTAACTCTATTTATGTCCATCTATTAAGTGGACATTTTTTACCAATAGTTTTAGTATTGGGTACTGAAATTAATGTTTGAAAAGTACTAAATGTAATATTTTTCTAAAATTCTATATCAAATAGTTTTAGTGAAGATCAATCGAGATTTATCTTTATTCTTTATTGAATTTTAATGAAGGTGGCGAGAAGAATGGGATATTGAATCGTGATTGTATGATTTCATGATTGGTAGGCTTTGAGTTCTTTCAATATGTGAATCAATTAAGCCGAGCAATAATAATGCAAGAGCTCCTAGCAATTTATAGGGGATATGCATATTGGGCTAATTTGATTAGGTTGTTTACTATCCCTTCTTTAAGATACTAAACTAATAAGCACAAGTTGGCAATAAGGGCATGAGCAAAGTTAAACCGTAGTTTTGCCCAATTACATGATAAGGAATTTGTTGAATAATTTTGTCCAATTACATAACCATTCGTTAGGAATGAAGCTGCTTTGCAACACATCCATCATTTTCAAGCAAAATCCAAATATATGGTGTTTGTTCAAGAAGATGGGTGCGAAGCATCAAGAGAAACAATTTTGTGGCTGTGGTCTTTAGACACCAAACTTTGGACTTGATATTAATAAAGGTAGGCCATGGCCATATTGACATATGAGTTTCCATGAAGCGATTAGTACAAAATAATTATGAATATAGATATTAAGTAATGTACTGTTTATGCTTTTTATTTGATTCCCTTTACAATCGTTTTCAAACCTATTGATCGTTTAGATCCAAAACGATTTTTCTCTTTTAAATTAAAATAAAAAAAACTTTGTAATATGTGAAAATCAACTTGATAAATTGCTTTAATAACTTAAATTTAAACTCAACTTGATTGTTATTGAATTAAACTCAAGTAAATATATAATCAAACTCAAATAGTTCATAAGTTGATACATTTCAATTACAACCCTAAGTAAAGATAGGGATTTATTCGTATCAAGAAATTTCCTTTTCGCATGTCAAATGGAAATGATAAATACTTTTACAAACCAATCGAAAATAAGAAATTGACACTTTTGGCATTAGTTGATTTTGCTTACATGCTAATTATGTAAGTACTTTGCATACCTTTGTTATAATCTTGTGTATGTTGGGCTGAAAGTATAACATGTGGATAAATATTGAAATCTTAAAAAGTAATTTTATCTTTTCATAATCTTTTAAAATATACATATGTTGTCTAACTAGTTGCTAAATCTAAACCATTGCTAAAAGGACTAGTAATAACAATAATTTTAAAATTCTAACAATATTTGAGGATTTTTCTTCTTCTAAAAGTTATGAGGATGAAAGTATATTTAAAAAATTAAGGACTCCACCAACAGTTAGCCAATAGAGATGTATTTGCGATTTGTTGATAAGTGGAAACTCATAAGGCCATCTAGTATAAAATTGTAGATGAGAGTATTCTCCTAATGTAGTTATGTGCTTGCCATATGTGTCTCGTACTTCATATGACCTCGGAGTAATTTGAAAGTAATATATAAAAATGATTTGAAAAGAGTGATTGGGGGGAAATTTAGAAAATCTTAAAATTTTAAACACGTAAGTGATAGATAATGAAGCTTAAAGCCTCAACCATACATTTATTGAGCAATTAAAGTTATTCTTTATCTAAGTAATGTTTAACTCTTAGAAAGCAAACCTTTTATGTGGAATATTGTTTTGTTGATTTATTTTAAAAGTATCAAATGAAAAGTATTATTGAGTATTTATAAACTTTTGAGTTCAAAAGTATCATCGAATTATTTTAGTAATTGACAAAAGATAAAACTCACTTAACTAAGAATTATTTTTAAAAATTTATCATGGATCCAAAGCCTATAATCTTTCATGAGTTTGCCTTAGTTTAAAACTACTAAGCTGAATTTTCCAACTCATTCAACATATATAGGGAACTTTCTAAATCCTGTCTCCACATGGAAATTTATCACAATTATGCGAATGTACAACATCAATTACAGCGACAGCTCAATACAGATTGGCAAGGTAACATAAACACTAATAACAGCAATTATGGTTTTCTTTTTCTTTTTTTTTTTTTGTGTCCAGTCAGCACTGAATTGAATTGAAAACAAATATTAGAAAGTGTGGAAAGTTGGACCCACATGGGGAAAGTGAAGTTGACATTATGGGAAACGGTTCATGCACCTTGCCTTGTTTCTGTCTTCCCTCTGGGCCTCTACCTCTACCTCTACCAATTCTTTACACAAGAAACAGAAATAAAACACCACTTGTAATTAAAATTTAACTCATGATTCAATACAAATTAACGTAGTTTTTCCCACAAAACTATCGATTTTTGTCCTGCTAAATCAGGGGTCATCCTTTATTGTTAGGAAAAAATTGAACAGTTCATCACCGCTGCATCTTTTTTCTTTACCAACAACAAGGACATTTAAGACTTATTTGCTTTGACAAGGAAGCTTATTTGACCTCAAAGCTATCCTTTTCTGAGCTTTTCTTCATCAGAGCTTGGATCTTTCTTGCTGATTTTTTTAGAATCATTCAACAGTGAGGTGGGTTTGTTACGTGTTAGCAAGAAAGCCTGCATTTTTCCTACTTGGATTATCTTTTTGGGGTCGATTGAGCAATTTTTTGTCAATGATTCAACTGCGTTTTGGTTTTTAGTTGATAAAATGCTTGAACAATCGTATAAATACGTAAATGGATGGATTATGTATGGGTGGTTTGCATTGGACTTTTTTTTTGAGTTGATGCTAGTTGTTTGTTGTATATATATTTAAATGCAATGAAACTCCCAAGTAAGAAGTTACCTTTTGTTTGCCTTTTAGGAGCATCAACTAGCTGTAGTTACACGCTGATTGTGTTAGTAAGAAGTTTCCTGATGCTTGCTTTTTGCGTGTTTCAATTATTAGCTGTTTTTATTGGAAGTAGATGTTAGTAAACTTATTGATGTTATAATGGGTGGTTGTTTGTAGCATCAATGAAGATGAGTAGCTAATGCAGCTCTCTGACAGTTTTTAACTAGAAAATTTTGCAGGTGACCTTTGTTAATTTAGGCATTCTGGATCTTATTCATTTGGGTGGATGGAAATTTGGTGCTTAAGTTTCTAAAGAAATTAGAAGAGAGAATTTTTAGATGCATTGCCGGACAATGCTTAAGTCCTCTATCCAGATGGGAACTTTTGGGATGAGTAAAAGAAAATTATCTTAGTATGACATAGAAATTTTGAAGAAGAAGAGGGCATTAGTTCGTCTTTGCCGCTATTCATAGTTTACTATGTAGGCAGAAGTGGTAATGCTACACCTGATGGAAGCTAAAAAGTTGATCCCTATAGAATATTTCGTTAGAATCTTTAGTAGTGATATTGGTAGCTTAAATAAATGCCGTGTAATGGTCTGCTAGTAGTTTGGGTTTGAATTGCAAAACACTGCAGAAAAGAGAAATCAACTGGACACAAAAAGTCGATCCTGTTTACGTAGAAAAACACCTTAGAATCTATGGGCGCCATTGCTGTATTGAAATTGAGCCTTTACATGTTTATGACATGTTCTCCTAATATCAGTAGTCCAGTATCACGGTAGTTAAATGAGAGATTGACAGCCAAGAGCCAACAGTTGAACATCAGAATCCCAAATTCATCTTATCAATGTTTTGTCAGTAAAGGCCTCATGCAAGTTATTTACGGTTTGCTGCAATGATGCCTTGTCCCTTCCTTAAGGTTAGTTTGCCTATTTAAAAATCGAACTAAAGTCTTATTCTCATCACTGACAGTACTCCCCAAGAAACAGTTCAAGTTTCCACTGGCATTGACCATGATGTGGAATTGAATTGAGGCAGTTATTTCTGGTGGAACCCAAGGTGGAAAGCTTTCCTAAATGGAAATCTATACCTAAAAGCTGAACTGTGCTGCTGCCACGGTGGGATTCCTGCTTAAAGCTTGGAGGGCTGCACCCTGAAGTTACACATATTGCAGTTTATCTTGAGACTCATACATGCCTTCCATGTTAAGTGGCTGTCTTTTCTGATCTAGATTAAGTAACATGGAGCCATAGCTCTTTTTCTTTTTTTTGTGTTTATGTCTTGATATGACTGTTCTTACGCCACCAGTGATTGAGATATTGCAATACTATGCTATTAGATGTCTAACTTAATCATAAAAAATAGAAATGTAGCTGCAAACTTTCTTTTGCTTGCTTTTTTATTGCTTAAAGGCATTTTCTTGAGTTAAAAGGTTTACAAATAGTCATGTACACTTGTTTCAAGCAAAAGAGGATCCATGAATCATTTATTGCATAATCATTAATCACCTTAGGATGTTTTAGCCACATACATATATCAAATTGCGAAATAGGAAACATGCACAAGAATGTTGTTTCAGATCTTTGGCATAGTTTGATCTTGTGATGTAGAGAGGTGATATGGTTTTGAAATTTAAATTCACATTGTATGAAATCTTTTGGAGTATGATTTACTTCTCATAGAAATTTAGTTTTAAGCAGTCAATGTTTCATGCAGAATAATTCCGCATAGAGGCAGACAAAGTGTAAAGGGAAAATCAATCATTTCACATGTTCTTTTGAAAGTTTGAAATTTCTTTTATGGAAGGACAGAACGACATGCCCCACGGACGAATCTTAGCAAGGGAGATAAATGTTGCTTATGACCTTGAACATGTGGGTTCAGCACAAAAAATTCAGCATGAGCTATGGCCTCTAGATGAAATTGATCCAAAGAAGGCAAAATTCCCATGTTGTTTAGTTTGGACACCACTTCCTGTAGTCTCATGGCTGGCTCCTTTCATTGGACATGTGGGAATATGCCAGGAAGATGGAGTTATATTAGATTTTTCCGGTTCCAATTTCGTAAACGTGGACAACTTTTCATTTGGTGCTGTAGCAAGATATCTTCAACTTGATAGAGAGCAGGTATGATATCTTCGAAACTAAATGCATGTGTTGTTCTTGCCATTTGCTCAAGATATCTTCGTTTGACATTTAAAATTGTAAATCTTGCCATTTGCTTTTGATAACTGTTTTTCAAGAGAGCCGTGATCTTTTCTGGGGAATATATAACTGAATGAACCTTTTCTTTGTGGAATGATACAGTGCTGTTTTCCACCAAACCTTTCTCGTCATACATGTAAGCTTGGTTTCGGGCATAGAGAGTTCGGGACTGCACTTACCTGGGACGATGCCTTGCAATTGAGCATGCGTCACTTTGAACACAAAACCTACAATCTTTTCACATGCAATTGCCATTCATTCGTTGCCAACTGCTTAAACCGCCTCTGCTATTGTGGATCAATGAATTGGAACATGGTAAATGTTGCCGCCTTAGTACTATTTCGGGGGATCTGGGTTGATGCTATGTCAGTTGTGAGATCATTCCTTCCATTCATTTTTGTGCTCTGCTTGGGTGTATTGCTGGTTGGCTGGCCTTTTATAATCGGATTGCTTTCGTTCTCTCTACTCCTAATCGGGTGGTTTTTATTGGGTACTTATTGCTTCAAATCGTTACTAGAATCGTAGAACTTTTGTGCCTATAGATGTCTAAAATTTGTTTGGTAAAAGGAAAAGGAATGTTTTGAATGAAGCATGTGCAACAGTGTTCTTCATTTACTCTAGCACTGCAGTTTGCAAGTCTAAATTCATAATCAACTGAACTGTTGTTGAAAATAATATGAAACTACTTCCTGGTCAAAGAAGATTTATGGCACCTCACCTTGTACCTGCTTAATTTATGGGAACTTGTCTGTCACAATGCATGCTTTGTGCAGCTACTGTTTTAGAATGCCCCTACGCTTATTTAGCTGTAACGATTACGATAAGCGTAGAAATCTGGAGGTGCATGAAGATGGTTTGCTGTTGGGTTATAATATAATCGAGTCATGTTGAAACGACATAGTTTTAGAGCTCAAGTTCAACTAAAAAATTTAGATTATAGATATGATTAAGTTTAAAATTTTGAGTTCGAGGGCAAGCTTGTAGTGATATTCGAAATGCTTGAGCACAGTTTAATCACACTTGTCTAGACCTGTTTTAATTAAATTTTTTTACTCTTCTTTAATTGGAAAAGATGTTGATCAACTTGAATTCAATTAAATCAAATCAGCAACTTCATTAATGAAGTATCATGAAGCTCAAATTTAATTAAGTAAATTACTCAAAAAATGCGAATTCAATATGATTGCGATTAAATTGAATTCAACTAGATATCAAGCTAAACTCGAATGATTATGGATCAACTTCATTTAGACCCCTAGTTCGGGTTGGATCGGTTTTTAGTAAAAATATATATATAGGTTTTATCTCTTTTTATCTAACATATATCAACATCGTTTTGCCAGCACAAATGGCTAAAGTATCATATGGAAATCAGATGCAGTGCCTCAAGGTGAAATTTATCCATCCTTCCATGCAATTGTCCATATGTTGGTAAGAGAATTAAACTGATTTAGGAAAAAAAAAAAAAGGCACATAAAGTGCTTAAACTTTTGGATTTTGGTAGTTTAGTCTTTAGAAATTTAGTATTTGATAGAAATACTATATCATATATTATTTCAAAATACATACACTAAATTTCCAAAATGAAACTTCTGACATTGGATTACCCAAACTCAAAAGTAAAAAACACGTATCATGCCTTTGTCCTAACTGAGTTGCATGCTACAACTGCAAGGCATAGAAGAAAGCAGAGAGAGAACGACTCATTGCAGCATGTTATTTGAGGAGCAATCAAGGCATCTGCACTGCTAAGGAAACTCCAAATGCAAAGACTACTCGGCCATGTGTTTTGAAGGAAGCATTTCTTCTTATTCTTCTCTCTCTCTCTTTCCATAAAGATGAGGTTCATTCAATTGAAAAAAAGGAAATAAAAAATTACATAATCAAATCGATTGATATATGAGAAATAATAGATGAATAGACGGATAAATTTCTTCTAGAGTCTATATATCCGACGGAAGGAACAAAACCCACTCAATTATTAAGTGCAATAAATTTCATAAATGGAACAACATATTAAAACATTTCACGTAAGGGATGAAAAAAAAAAAAAATTCAAATACATCCATTTGTTCCACATAAAAAATTTCTCTATACAAAAACACAAAATATTTCATTTTTTTTTCCACAAAAACAAATACACCTAAAGCATCTTTTAGTTTATATAAAAAGAAGGATTTCCCTAGGGCCTTATTTTGGATGAATTTTATGGAATTATGTTCCATGAAATCCAATGAAGTCCAATATGCTTGTATTTGAATGAGAGTTAAGTGAGGAAGTGAAGGAAAAGCTGAGCAAGGCACTGAACTAGCTGATAAACATATTTTCAACTTGTAGACTGTGAGGAAGGATTCTCTTACAATAGAGCTCAAAAGATCTTTCAGGCTCAACATAAAAGCAACTTCATTCAAGTGTACATCCCAAAAGACAATGAAACCATAGTACACTATCTTCTCAAATTTCACAGTTATTTAAGCACCTAAGTCAGCAAACGTTATTTCATAATAAGGTCAGGATGCTCAAGAGTACACACCATCAGGCACCGTATTTGGGGGCCTTCCAAAGCTTAAATGCCACTTCATGTAGAAACCTATCTGCAGGTATTGCCAGATTTCCACCGTGCTGTGTTGAATTAGCAAAGAATAAAAAACCAAATAAGTAAGGAAAGGTAAGAGAAGGCTTAAATCACAAGAATTAGTTAACAGGAATGCTTCTTCCTGTACGAAAGAACTGACCTATTTATCTGCAAGAAATCATGAGCCATGACTAATCTAACAATTTAGAGAAAAATATAATCCATGCATAGACCTTCAATCATTGCTTGAAGCAAAAATATCGAGGCAGAAGACAGTTTACTGTTGTAATTAATGTCCTCATTCTCTACCTTTCTATTTTTCTTATTGCCACAAAAGCCACATCTAAAGGTGCAAAAGAGAACAAAGATTAATTTAAACAGCAAACACTATGATGAAGCATGCATTAGAATCCAGATCCAAGAAAGGGTTGCTCGATTACCCAAGAGAAGATCCAGGACAGGTATCATGTAATGTAACAAATGTCAAAAATCCCAATTTCACAAAAACTCCCCTTTATACCATCTATTTCATGGAAGTTACCTCCTTAAAGTCCTTGAATGAAAATGTTTCTACCATATCCTTTCGGGTCACAGCATACTGCCATTGAGCAATTAACATGGGAAAGCTGTGCCTGCAATGAGAGAGAAGTATGAGAATAGTTCAAGTCTTTTAGTCACATAGAACAGGTTCTGATCAAACCTCCTTACCTTACATCCTCTCTTGGTGTTTCCCCTCTCATGGTGTAACTCTGACGAGGAAGGATTTTCACGAGCTCAGGGTTCTGGCCATCTTTAGACACTAAAACTGACACTTCAGAGTCAGAGACATTGGAGACATCTCCATAACTCATTACGAGTGATAAGTGCAGTCGGGAGCCAATTGCTGATCCAGGTTCAGCTACATGCATTATTCTACCAACTAAAGAATTGATAAAGTCTATGTCCTTCATGACAACTTTTTCTTCCCCAACAGACAAATGTCCACCAGCTTCAATATGCACAAAAACCAAATCAAACTGGCTCGTCTCTGTTACACTTCCGTCTTGAAATCCAAGCAACATGAGCAGCTTGGATGACTCAATGTCTAATGGTGCTTCAGCCAGGCTATCACTAACTTTCATAAAATCTCTCAGTTGGAAAACAGTGAAGCCAAGCTTGCCAACAAAAGATTTCAGCGACACATTGTCCGTTAAGACAGCTGCCCTCATCCCCATAAATCTGAAAAGTATGATCATGACATATTACTCCCACTTAATAACTGTATATTCATTACATCAATGATGACAACTAGCCAGTGAAAGAACTATATAATGGTAACCTTTCTGATATGGTTGGAATCACTGGTTTATCCTGATTTCTTTGGCTAACAGTGCTTCCTTCACGCTAGAACATGGACAAAGAAAACTGTTAAAACTCATCTGTATAAAGAAAGCCATTATTTCAATCTCAAAGTTGACGAAAAACTTACTGCATTCCTGTAGTCCTCAAGAGCATCTAAAAGCACTGCAAATTCTCTAACTATTCTCTCGTCGTCGGTTTCTGCATTCTAAAACCAAGTAAATCACAGTAATCATCATTTTAGAAAAGTGCTAACTCAGACTAGAAGAAGGGAAATCGAAACAAAAATGACTACAATGACTGTATAAGAAATCTGAATTCTAGTGTCACTTTCATCTATGAGCGCTGCAACTAGTACATGATCTGAGCCTAAGATCAATAAAAATAGAGAGCAAAGATGCATAGCAAAACACTCTTTTGTTAGTGTTGTTAAAAGAATAACTAAACTAAAAGAGAAAATGTCATCATACTGATCTTATACCACTACGAGTATGTAATAGTGAATCAAACCCAAAATTACTGAATCCCATAAACGCTTAATGGCCTATAACATCCGAGAAACTATACAATCTGACACCTTATAAAATTTAAATTTCAAATAGAAGAGTCAAAACCAATTGTGTGGATGCAATTTTCCATCTATCAACTGTATGCGCCTGTATGTATATCCACCATTTACATATTGCACATGTAAATAAGAAGACAAAAATGACCAGGCGAGTTCTGCCAGAAAATTTCCACCTTTCAGTGCCCATGAACAAAAAGTTACCCATTTTGCTATCTTGTGCCAGAAATATCATTCAAGTTTATGCAGGATGGTAACAAATACATTCTAAACTTGCGCGAGGCAGCACACAAACAGGCACTACATGGATTAGACTTAGTCGAATGCTTAGCGCTGTTACTAACTCATTATATTTGAAGTGGCAAAGCATAGATATCCACCATCCAATCAACAGTAATAATATTATGGATCATTTCAAGGGCACTCATTAAGAAATTGTATTTATATTTCCAATCCAATTCCTTGTATCTGCTGGTTAGCTCTAATATGGTAAGTCGTACTACGTACCTTATCAATGCCCAGTGTAATTTAACCAACATAGAACACGAATGGAAAAAATAGTCAACAATTCCCCTTTTGTAATGGATTCCTGACTAAAATTTCCTAAAGTAATTTGTACAATTTCTTCTTGCTATTTACATGCATTCTCACTTTTATTTATGCCTATGGAGCCATTCGGCTCCCACTCATGTCTTAACTCTTCCATTCTATTTGTGAATCCTTCCATGTCCATCTATGGATAAAAAAAGGGATATGAAGAAGAAGTTTCTTCTTTTGGCTTTATAAAGTGCGTCGTTGCTCATTAAGGAGATTGACAACAAAAATAATAAAAAAAAAATATTGCAGCAGCAAAATGAATAATAAATTAAGCTATACATGGAGACAGAAAATGGAAGTACTCAAAAACTACATCACTGTCTACATTACTCAATTGTGGCTCAAACACACAAAAGGGTTTGTTTAATTTCATCATTCCATTAATGAATTAAAAAGAAAAAAAAGAGTTCAAAAATTGAATCTTTCTAATAACATATGAAGCTAATAAAGGTAAAATTAGAAGTTAGATAATAGTAAAGAGAGAACCTGAAGGAGGGGCATTTGGGAGGGTTAAGAACCCACAACAAGCTTTTGAAGAAAGCGTGTGGAGATGAGTGTGTGATGGTTTTATCGATGGAGCTAGACCGTCTCCGTACAGAACCAGTGATCGGCTTGGCTTGTCCGCCATTGAAATCACACGCAGAGAGAGAGAGAGAGAGAGAGAGAGAGAGCGATTCCGAGAGAGAGTTGTGTATGAAAGTTGATTCGATGCCGTCAATTCTGATCAGCCCGTTCGTGTTTGTATTCGTGCAGAAGTTTCGCAAGTCTTACTGCATCTTCACCTGGGAATTCTATTCCCCAAATTCAATATTATTTATTATTAAGATGATATTTATTTATATTTTGAATATCTTGATAATAGTATGAATTATTATTATATAAAATAATAAATAGCAATTCTCATCTTCATCTTCATGAATTAATATTTAATTTTTTTTATTATCTTTTTCTTATGAATGTTCTTATATTAGAAATATTATTATACAATATAATAAATATTTATATATTTATTTTTATTAGAAATATAACAAATATTTTACTTTTATCACTAATGAGTGTTGTAATAAGAATATAATAATTATTATAACTTTATTATATTCCCATTGAATTACAATTCAATTATCTCTTAATTGCATATAGTGAAGTGAATAAGTTGTTAATATTAATTCATCCCAAAATTACTTTCTAAAGTATCTACTTCCATTCAATTAAATGCCAAGTGCGCATATACTAATATATAATGCAAGACAAATAATAAAGAATAAAAAATTTTGTTAAAATATGGGATTAATCAACATTGGACAATTGGTTTTGTAATGTTTGTATGCGAAAAATCTAAAAAATATTATTAGATCATTTTAAATTTTCAACAAACTTAATAATTTTTCTCAACATTTATTATCACTTGTTAGAGATAAACCATAAATGGATATAAAGTGGATAAAATATGATATCCTATTCATATCTTGCTTTATAAGATACAAGCTTCCAAGTTTTAAAAGTGAAATCTATTCTATAGCATCTTGGAACAACCTTATACCTTTCACAAGATATCACGTAGAATTTGCAAACTTTACTTTTTGTATTACGAATTTTAAATTTATGTGATATGAAAGAAAGTAATCTATATATAGTATTATAAATTTTTCATATATAAAACCTATAAAACTATAAAAAAAACTTTATAAAATTTTAAAATATATATTTTTTCATACCTTTATTATTTTAAGACTATGTGATATTACTACATAGTGAATTGGAAAAAATAAAGGAAAAGAATGAAAAATGTAAAGTTAGATGAGAAATGGGGGAAAAAAAGGGAGGTGGGGGGAAGAATGGTGCACTAGTAGGCTTGAGCTTTTTTTTTTCTTTTTATTAAAACATTGGCAAAAAAAATTATTATTTGTTTATTAACATTATTTAATAATTTTTTGTTATGAGGGTACAAGTATGATATATCTTATCTTACTCTATAAGGTATAAATTCCTAATTTTTTTTAAACGAAACTTATCTATAATGCCCTACAATCATTCTATATCATATGAAACTTATATAGTATAAAATAATTATAGAACATATAAATTTTATCTTTCTTCCTATAAATTTTAAGTTTATGTAAATATTAAAAAAAAAGTCATTTATATATAAATTATAAATTCCTAACATGCAAAACTTATGAAACTTATAACTAAATATATAAAATTTTTAACAAAATTTCAACCTTAATTATTTCAAGTTTTGCAATTTGCAAATGAAAAGGAACAACGCAAGAGATTAGAAAACTTGAAGTTAGAGAGGAAAATGGGGAAGAATAAGAAATCAAAAGAGGGACAACATTAGATTTAGTTGTTTAAGGTTCTCAACTTAAGAATTTAAACTTTTTTTTTTACTTTTTAATAAAAAATTATAATGTTATTATTTACTATTTATTTATTAATATTATTTAATAGCATTTTATATAGTAAGTACAAAATACCTTAAAATCTATATTTTATATATCTTAAAATATAAGTTTTAGGATGAGTAAAGGGCAAAAAAAAAAGGCGCTATACCTATACTATACCTTGTAAAAGTATGTTTAGAAAAATTTATACCTAAAACTTAATATGTAATTTTTAATATCCACTCAAAACTTATTCAATTAATACAACAGGATTATTCGCTTATCCTTAGGTATAGAGTATCTTACAACCTATATCTTAAAATACAAGTTTCAAGGCATACGTAGGATTAAAAGACCTCATATCTATATCCCACCCTATGAGAGTATATTTAAAAAAAAATTATATGCAAAACTTATATTGTAATTCTTAATACCTATTTGGAATCTCTTTAGTTGAATAGAGTATAAGTAGATACATTTTATAATAGGATTACTCGTTTTACTCCTAATATTGCTAAATTAAACTAAAAGACATAAGATCTAAATATTTAATTTTAAAACAAACACATATCTTATACAAATATCAATGAAGTTAACTCAAAGAAAATTCTTATACAATTGTCAAAAAGTGATATAAACAAATTTAAAAGAAACCTAGATAAGGTCTTAACCACAAGTTTGATTTAAAGATAGAAGTAGATACGGTCAAGAGGTAAACTTGCCGCTTTGGATCCCTAAAACAGGCGGGATCTAGTTGCGGAGTCGGCGGGGCCAAACTTAGCTTAAATTTTTAATTAAAAATAAAAAAATAAAATATTAAAATTGATTTTAGTTCTATATTATTAAGCAATGAGAATTTTTTCTTAATGAATTTTACATATCCTATCATACATACTTTTTTAATATATTTATTTATCATGTTATTAATAACAATAACACATTAAATATTGTGAATAGAAATTAATTTTTTTATTTTATATAAAAATAATTTAAATTTTTAATATTAATTAATTAATTTATTTATTTATTTTTACGAGTCGGACCTGCAGGTCCAGTACCATTAGATATCCGATGAACCGCAGAATCCTCGGCGGCTCCGGACTAGGCCGAGACAATATCTAGATAGAAGATGGACTTTTCATGGTGCTGTCTAAAATAACTTATCTCTTATTATAGTAGTAAATATTTAATAGATAATCATGAAATTGAAGCCATTCTCCACTCTGAATGCCTTGAAACAGTACATCTATTGTTCAATACCCTAGCGTTTGATTGGCAGAAACTATAGGCCATGCAAGAAAGAAAGTTACAGTATGACCCTAGGATTATTTTTTACATCAAAGTAAGAATTTATCAAAAATATTCTAGTGTAGATATGAAAGCGAAATGATTGATGATGGCATGGGGTTACTATTTAGAATTTGAAAATATGCTTATTTTATCAAGTAATTGTACTATAAAATATATAATGTATAGTAACATTTCCATCATCTAATAACTTAATATATTATATCAAATCAAATAAGAAATTAAAAATTTTATCAAATCTAATACTATAAAGTAGCGATAACAAAAGGATGCTACTTATATTTATTTTACATTTGGGGGTTGAACTTAATATAAAAATACTTCATATTACAAAAATTAAGCCCAGTGATAGAGCAGAGAGGACAAGGGCGATGTGTTAATGCGATGCCGCAATATCTTAACGCTGGATTTATTATTAAATATGGTTAGCACGATGTAACTCATCAGTACAACCATCACTAATTAATATAGATAAAAAGATGAGGAATAAGTAGACATAATATATACATATAAACATAGTTCATCTGTGTGCAAATAAAGCAAACATAAAGAAGTGTGTGTATTTGCAATTTTTCCTTATATTCAATAGTTTACGCCGAAATTCATATGAGAATTAGATGTAGTACAAGAGCTATCAACGCACAAACCACTGGAACCTGAAATTTCCATTCACAATCAATAATACTTGCAACTGTTATGTTAAAATTCCGGTACTGAACTCAATTGGCTGTTAATTCATGGTCGTCAAAAGAATTGCTTGCATAGGCGAGCATGAACCGTCTTAGCCAGCATCATTGTTCTCTTTTAACCACGCGAACAAGGTATGTATGTTTTCAACAGGAGAATTTATGGAAACCTGAACATTAAAGAAGCTCTTGCTTGATGAAAAGACGCTCATGGTTTGAGTATTCTCGGCATAGAGAAGGGTCAACGTCTTACTCTTCAACCTCGGTATTGAAGATAAAACTAGGAAAAGACGTAGTAATATCCCTGCAAGATCAGTGCCATTAAAAGACGCAAATTAGATCCCCCATTGATTAAGAAAATCATTGCAAAGATTGGTTATAACTTATAAGAAGGGACTTGTAGCTAGAAGATTGGAGAGCAGGAACTTTCAAAACAATTGGTTTGAAGACAATGTTAAACCTACAAACAATTGCCTCTAAACCTTTTGTGTGCAATCAAGTTTTAAAACTTCTAAAATGTTTAATTGAATCGAACGCTCTTTTCCTAGGTTCCACAAATTCACAGAAAGAGTTGTGCTCAAACATTTTTGAAATTGATAGTATGAAACAACAAAGTTTTAGACCAATGCATTATTTTACACGACAAATGAAGAAGATAAGATAGATACGGGGAGCTATCACCTACTTCAAATGAGGAAGAGTCATGTTCTTCAACAGAGACGGATTTCTAAGCACGAATGCTTTCCATTCTTCCTTGTCAATTCGACCATCCTTATCAGAATCTGCATCGGCAAAGGTCTGCAATTGCATGGGATACAGTTAAAATCCACAAGGACCTTGAGGTGAAAATTACTAACACGGAAATGGGAATGCATGCAGCCAAATCTTACCTTGTCGATTATAGCCTCAAGAAGCTCATCAGGCAGTATCGTGTCAGATTCAATCAATATTGCAATCACCATTTGCCTGACCTGATGTCGAGAAAAGGTTACTGGGTATTTCAACAAAACATGCTCTGAATATTGGAACTATCTTATGTCACAGGAACCTGTAACAAAAAATTCTTACTTCCTCTCTTTCAATGAATCCAGTTTGGCGAAGATCATAGAGCCTAAATGCAACTGCAAAATAACAGATTTGTAAGGGCAGATGAAAAATCCATTTGAGTGGAATGAAATCAATGATGGTCTGGTCCTCACAGTTTATCTTATCTTCCAAGGGAGCATAGGGATGAAAAACACTTAATGCATGGATGAATTCATCGAATTCGATCACTCCATTTTTCTTTTCATCAAAGAGATCAAAGACCTGAATTTCATAAAGGAAGACAAATCTAATTATTCACAAAGAGAAATTTCCGATTAACACCTACTGCACTAAAAATTTCCTTTAACCCAGGTAATTGATCCCTCCCTATAAAGCTTAAGATAATGTTGAAGTTAAGGTATGGAGAATAGTTGCTGAATCACTTTTATGTTTCACAATACAATAAACACAGTTCCACTATTTTGCAATGAAATGAAGCCTTTTTAAAACATACTCATGATTTCCGCAAAACACATTAGCTTATCAGCTGATTTACTTTCCTAATACTCTGTCATTTCCCATTGATTCAGTTGAAGCCTTCTACCAGGCAGATGCTCAAAAGAACAAAATGCAATTGATAGGGATTGAAATGCCTTACCCGATCCAGGAAAAGATTCTCACCAACTGGAGTCCGGAAAAGTGCTAGCTGAAGCTCTTCCTGGGAAATATCACAAAATAATTAAACACATATACATTCTTTGGCAAGATATGCTCTTACAAAGTACAATCCTATATTTACAAGACTGCAAGAAACACTGCAAATAATACTAAGTTCCATTAAAAAGATGCTCCTAGGTCTGATGGATGAGTTATGTTAGGAGTAATTTGGTTTATTTCTTGGTACCAATGGGCGACTAACCAGCAGCCCAATACATTCACCTAAAAATTATACCTTTCCTTAGTTGATGTGAATCAATTATACCACAGCTTTCAACATGTAAATTTTGAAGGATTTTGTTAATGAGTGCATAAGGCATTCCTTAAGACACTACATAAAGAAACTTTACACATTCCAATGGATTGACTTCCCCGTGTAATGTGTAATAAGGGCTTTGGAAATTGTAAGCATCCTCTAAGTATGCTTAATGAGTGCCCAATATTTCCTTAGAAAACATGGTCAGATGATATAAGATGCTCTGGCCCAATTCTCAGCACAAAATCAAAGCAATTTGAGCTAACTATACCTTGTGAATCAAACCATCGTTGACAATTGAGCTACTCAATTTCCTAAACAGCTCATGCAAGGCTTCTACTTCATTCACAGTGACTGCAACAAAAAACCAATTCCATCACCAATAGATTCCAAGAACAAGCAAGCAAGTCTTACAATAAACAAACCCAACCCCACACCAACCCCCACCAACCTTTTTTTGTCCAACTTTCTTCATAAAGTACCAAACAAAATTATATTAAAATTTCTAATCTTTACAAATAACGGTTAAGTTGCTCCTTTTGTTACCCATAGGGTCAATGGTTTGAGATGTGAATACAACTTCCTTGCAAAAATGCAAAGGCAAAGCTGCACAGATACGCGTATTGGATTCGGATCCTCCTCATTTCCATTTTCCCTTTAGACGCTGTCATGCATAATCAATAATTGAGATTGAAAGGAAGAAATGATTTTATAAGCTAGTTCAAAAATCTAAACAGTTTCAACATTGACTTTGAAATTGAGGAAATCGATAAGAATTGAAATGGAGAGGACCCGTTGCCGTATTGTCAAACTGGTTCTTATGTTTTCCTCTTGTATCATTTCTCTTGAAAATGCCAATATAGAAGGTCATAGCTATAACAGTAGTACTTAAGGCACTTTCTCAAAAGTGCCAAAGCTAAATGTTTGTCTTTCTTGTTCCTCATTATCAAAAGTTAGATAACCAAAACAGACAAACATGCAGTTTAAATAAACAAGAGAACGGATTGAAAATCACATCTTGTCTCGTCGGCGAGATCCCGAAACCCGCACCGGCATTTCAAATTCCGAAACCTCGGACGATGCTCAAAGCAATGAGCGACAGCAAAAATCAGCATTTCGACCATGGCAGCACACGGAGTCAGCGCCAAACAGATTCTCTCCCCTACTGTCAGCGAGCTCGATCCCTTCACAACCACAAAGCACACATTTACACAGAGTCAGGAATTTGCCAAATTCATCGAAACAGTGTAAATGTAATGGTACAAAGTGTACGGAAGCTGCGAGCACCGATGAGTTGTTGCGAATGGAATCCATAGACCCCTGCAGAAACTCATATGACACACATACACACATAGAGATCGGTGGCGATTGGAGGAGAAGGTTCGATGAGGATTCTGTTTCTTTTCTACTTTTCTCTTCTCAAGGAAACATTGATGAAGAAAAAACAAAAAGTCCTGTTGTGTTATCCGAATCACATGCCGCTACAATTTCTATCCTCCATGTATCTCTGGCTATTGTTGGTAGAGGTATTCGTGTCCGTATTTAGTTTTATATTCAATTTGTATAAATATAAAAAATACATAAAATTATATAAAGATTCTAAATAATTATTTTATATTATTCGTATTTATTGGTATGTTTCTTATGATATATCATATTAATTTGATGGTCTTAGTTGTCATGTAACTTTACATAGAAAAACATCTAATATAAATAATATATTCTATTTCTTATACCATACATCTAAATCAATATATAATTAGCGGCACACCAATAAAAAAAAATAAATAGAAATGAATGAAAATTAAAGAAATTACTACTATTGATTTAGTTCTTTGAAGGAAATCAAAGTAATAAATTCTCTCCTATTGTATGGATGATAATTGATATGATAAATAAAAAAATAAATAAATAAAATTTATGTTAGACTAAGATATCTACTGTGTGATTTTACTTTTAGTAATAATTTTATAATAACTCTTTTCCATTCTATTTTCTCCACCACTCAAGAAACCATTTAAGTTTAAAAGTGATAATTGTTTTTCTTATTTTATCTTCATTGTTATTCATAACTATCTATATTTTAAATGCCTCAACACGATATTTTTGTTAAAGTTTGCAATTTGTGTTAACTTACTATATTGTTAAAATCGAGCCTACAAAGCTTTGTGTTTGAATATTTCAATTCATAGCTTAACCTATTTACTAATTGTATTTAAAAATTTAGTCTTCTAATCAATCTTGTTTAATAAATATGAATCTTATGTCAGTTCAACCTCTTTAATGATTAAAAAAAAGTTTAAAGTAAATCCATAAATAGCTATCAAATACTTAGAAAAATACATTAAAATCTATAAAAATACATACAAAAATATATTTTACTTCTATCTATAAAGTAGGCCGGTAAAAATATAATAACTCAAGAAGTTAACAATTGATTCAAAATTTGAATGCTTTATAAGATTATAACTAACTTGAATAATAACTTATGACATTATTATTCCATGAAGTTAATGCTTGGCCTGATTGCCTCATAAATGAGTTTGTACAAAGAAGTAAGATAGTAGAAGTGGCTAGGAATGATAATCAAAGAAGGAACGAGGACAACCAGCGACATTGATGGAGCAATAGCAATAATTACAATACCTTTATTAATTATATCAATTTTTATCATTTTATAATCATATTATATCATAGGTAGGTAGCATGTTATTAATCTTCGATTCAAATATTTCCATTTTCACCTATTTTGTCATTGTGAAGAATGTGCGAAAAATACCGATGCCGACACTACACCAACTTTGCACATGATATGGTAATATTTATAATAAAATACAATACTTCTTCGAGATGGATTAAAAAATAAAAGTATATATCCTTTACCATATATTATATTTTTTTATGATATAAATTCATAAACACTGACAAACAAACAACAAAAAATGAAAATCTGTAACTTTAAGAAATCAAAATTAAAATCAGCGGATGCTGTTTCTTTTATATTTTTTTTTCTCTTCTCAAGGAAACATTGATGAATAAAAAACAAAAAGATCTGTGGTGTTATCTGAATCGTATGCTGCTACGATTTCTATCCTCCAAATACCTCAAGCGATTGTTAGCGGAGACATTCGTGTTCACGGTTTGGGTACGTATCTAGTTTTATATTCAACTTGTATAAATGTAAAATACACATAAAATTAAATAAAAATTATAAATGATTAGTTCATATCCATCGTATTTATGGTATGCTTTTTATGGTGTATCGTATTAGTTGTCCTAGTTGTCATGTAACTTCATACGGAAAGCATCTAATATAAATAATATATTATATTCCTTATACCATACATACTAAATCAATACATAATTACGGGCACTCCCGCAAAGGTTCAATTTGAATAGACAGAAGTTTTATCCTACTATACACTATGTTTGACCATATAAGTAATGAAAATAAATAGAAATGAATGAAAATGAAAGGAATTGCTACCATTTATTCAGATATGTTGAAAGGAAATCAAAGTAACAAATTCTCTTCAATTGTTTGGTTGTTATGATAGAAAGAAATAAAATATATGTTAAGATAAGATACTATTTTATGATTTTATTTTTATTGATAGTTTCATAATAACTTTTATCCATTCCGTTTTTACCACCATTAGAAAAAACGTTTTAACTTTAAAAGTAGCAATTACTTCTATTACCTTTTCTCCATTTTCATCCATGACAACTAATATCTTAAGTGCCTAAACATGATATTTTTGCTAGGACTTGCAATTTGTGTTAATTTATTGTATTCTTAAAATCGGGTCTTAGCTTTATGTCTAAATACTTCAATGTATACTCAACTTGTTTATTAATTATATTTGAAAATCTAATCTTCTAACCAACCTCGATTAATAAATATATCTTTTGTCTCGGTTCAACCTCATTAATGTTGAAAGATTTAAAATAAATCTATAAATCACTTTTCAAGTATTTATTATAAAATTGTATTTAATTTGCTAAACACTTATAATAAAAACTACATTTTTTTTGGTGGTTATAATAGAGGAGGAGAATTCAAATTTACTCAATTCAACATGAAGATTGGTGTTCATATCACTAAGCTACAAATGCCTTAATATAATGAAAACTATACATAAAATGAGTATAGTTCGTCATATGTCATTACTAAATAATGAAATGTCAAGGTTTTAAACAACTAAATGGGACTCCACAATTTATGTTAACTCCACTTACAACGTAAACTAGTCTCTACATGAAATTAATGAGTGGCTTTAAAAGAGTCTTACTCTGAGCATACCATTTTATACAAATAATCTGAAGTCTAACTCCTATAAAAAAAGTAAAACTATAACATACTACAGTAGAACATGAACCAAAGTCTCATATTTGACATAACTAAAAAAGACAACCAGTTAACTATTCGTCGACTAGCACTATAATTAATCATAGTAATAAATGTAATCGAAGTCCTCTCCCATATCCTAATAAGCATTTACACATGTCTTGTTGTATATAATGATCTCCCTATATAAACTTGTAGCTGAAAAAGAGTTCCACGAGAGGTGAGTTAAAACCCGATACAGTGTATACCAACAAATACATGTGTGTGCTATGCAATTACACATTCACATGTAGAATACAACAATGGCATCAACACACCAATTTATTCTCTTTCATTTAGGAAAATTTGACAGTATAATCTTGGGATAATACAAGACCTTGTTCACACATAGATATACATAATATGCATATACAACATTAGATACCTCTCAATGTCTATGAGTCCTAAAACCTACTTAAATCATTTCGATGCACGACTTTATTCGAAACAACATCACGCTCCAATCATAGAGGTACGACCCCAATATTACAAGTACTTTTGGTTCCTCGGGCCCAACAAAGCACAAGCATCAAATATTTATGTTCTAAGTATAATTTTAGTTTAATTTTGATTCCAGCTTAACACACACAATCATCAAACATGATCATTTCTAACAAAACGATTTCTTCACAATCCTCAAACACCTATATCTACTCTACTCTAAGATACATATATGTGAAAAATACTAATATGGACACTACACCAACTTAGCACACGATATGGTAGTATTTATAAAAAAAAAAAAAAAAAAAACACAGCACTTATTCGAGACGGGCTAAAAAAAAAAGTATATATCTTTTACCATATATTATATTTTTGAAGATAATAATTCATAAACACTTACAAGAGCAAAAATTTTTCACTTAAAATATACTAAGCTTTAGCATGATCATCAGTTTCTGTATGCAATCCTGACATGTGCTTAAGGAATGATTAGATTGAAAAGGACAAAACTATATTCTATTATCCCTCCGGCATTTCCAAATCTACAGCTAAAGACTTTTATAATGTATCATGGTCATATCTAATATGTATTTGATAGATGTAAATATCTTTTTTATTTTTTTGATCTATTTTAAAATAAAAATACATATTTAAATGGACGTAAAACATATGTCAAATGTATATATATAAAAAAAAAACTCTAAATCATAAAAACAGAATTACTCGAGGGATAAAAATGATTTTAATCCCTCTTAAGCTCTCCTATAATACGAGTTATTGTATTTTTCGATGAATGAATTCATCATATTGGAATCATATAGGGCTTCTGTAACCAACCTGCTAGCTTGCCAGTAACTTTCCAGCATCAAATTGGATTGATATCTTCTTCTGCTATCAGATTTCAAATCAGACGGAAGGAAAGTAGTGTTTCAGTCGCCTGCTATTTCCTCGCAATTGGTGAGATTTAAGACTTTGTTTGTCGCCTTACGGAAAGAACGTGACTCTACATGGATCACCTGGACAGGACTTAGCTGTTGTCAGATAGGAGTAAGAGTGGGAGGCAATGAAGGGTAATAATATACCAAAGACTACTACTATTAATATCAATTGGACCTTCAACATGATTGAGGGCAAGATTCTTAAACTGCAATATAGAGTTAATATCATATTTAATATCAAGTTTTTCAATACTAATTTTAATAATTAAAATTTATGATTTATAAGAGATATCAATGATGCATAAAAGTTTCATACTTAAAAGTTAAAACTTGAAAAGTTTATATCATTAACCGCAAAACAATATTAAAGTTCGACTATTAAATATAATATTAATAAATTAATGGATAAAAATATCAAAAAACTCAACTAGAATACTAATATTCCAAACTTTTAAACAAAAATTTTCATTTATGTTTTCCTTTTTATCGACACAATAATTCATCTATGATCTCAATTAAAATTATTATAAATTAACTAGAATATCATCACATTCATCGAATTAATACCTAAATCAACTGGAAATCGAATTATAGAGATTGTGACTACAATTTGGTTCTTAATCAACGACTTTGTGTGTCATATTAATTTGTTTATCATATTTCAATTATAAGGATGAAGAATCATCAACTCCTAACAAAGAAAGGATAAGTCACTTCTCGTACATTAGCATGAATTGATTATGCATTGACCTCCTCTACATTGAGCAACTTCTTCAATCATAAGAGCAAAGAGAAGAGAGTAGTTAGCTCAGAAGAGTAGAGGAGCGTGAAACCTAAAGGTCTTAAAGTGGCTTAAACCCAACTCTTACAGGAGTTGAGTGCCAATAATAGAGTTGAAACATGGATATGCAAGACACTTGTAATGTGCCCATTTTGGCTAGGGTGGATTTATTAATATTTGTAGTCATTTTGTTTTGATGATATAATCAAAATAACTTATCAAAGTGCTGGTGATTTGACTTTTAAAGATGATACTATTCAAATTTGAATCAAATTTAACCAAATTATAATTTCATTTGAGATAACTTGTTTTTCTTTTTTAAAGAAAATGGGCCTAATTAATTTTGGTTGTATGCTCAGCCTTTTAGATATTATTTCAAATATGATTGTGTTTATGAACTAGAGCTTGATCATGTTTGAATGAATCTCTTTCTTGGCCTTAAATCCATTCTCTTAATCAACCCTTGCTATTATTAATATGTATAGTTTATATAACTACCTTTTGCACTAGTAAAGAGGATGTAGTAATTTTAAGAGGGAAATGCACCCAAAGTTAAGGATGGTCATGATGTGGTTTGTCTTTGACATATGATTTTCACCATGAACTTGATCTTGAACTACATCCAATTGATGGGAAAAATAATAATCTAATTTTGATTTAGCTTGGTGCAATTTACAATTTGATTTTGCAACTAAATCATAAGAAATATCTCAATTCGACCATGCGCATTAAACCATAAACTATGTACTTCACCCCAAATAGAATTATAAATCAAATCAAATGTGAAAAAGAAAACCTAAATTATTAGTTTCATTGGGTTCACGATTTGATTTTGTTTAGTTCATTTTTGTGCTTAGAAATCACTTTATAGTGCTTGAATGGCATATATCTCGACTAAATGTTCTAAAGCATTTACGTTGTATTTGGTTCATTGGAATATAATTGTTATTCTATTTCCATTACTATTGAATAACCATTGTTTTATTTGGTTTACAAAAAAGTTATAATATATAAAAAAAAAATCTACTCTATGTAATGTGGAATATATTAGAAATTCCTATTCCTTTCCTTTAATATTGAAAATGTTATTTCTCACATAATGTAACTTTCAGTTAAAAAATACTCTCAATAATGAACATGGGCAATTGTTATTCATTTCAACCTTATCGCATTCCAATGAACTAAACATAATTTTTTTTTTAATTTGTATTCTAACAGCACACAATTCGCACAAATACATACATGTATTCCAAATTTAGATAAATTATTGAAACCCTTCATGTTTGCAAAAAATAAAATTAACGCATTGACTCCCGTTACAAAATGCAACATTTGACATGGCCTTTATTGAAGAGTGTTAAGGAAATAAAAACAAATAAAATAGGAGATTATCAGAAAAATACTCAAACGCTTAAACCTTCTCTTCACCAACTTTTGGATTAGATCTAGCAATTGGTAATTTCATGGTGATCTAAACACAGTTGGTCCTTTAAATACAGATAATGATTTAAATCTTCTATATTTGTATCATTAAACCATCTTTTATTTAAAATAATAAAAGATATCATCATCAATGCATAACTACAACTAATTTTCTTTTAGAGAAAAAGGGTTGGTGTAAAGATTTTTATCATAAACATGGAGCGTGTCCATAGAACCCCAAGAGCTAGTCCATTATTGTAGTCCATGAAGGTCCTTATTCCGAGGCCCAATGATAGTTTAGGAGCTTGGGGCCGTGAATGAACCTATGATCTTACGTTTAGTGTCTTTGATCCATCAACCGCTATAAAGTGTGGATATGATGTTCGTTGGCTTCTTCTAAGGTATAGGATGCTTGTGTATGGCTTTTATTTTTTATTTTTTTAATTAAAATCGGGAGGAGGAATTCAAATTCAATCCATTTTACTTGAAGGTTAATGTTTATGCTACTAGGTTATAATGATCTTTGCAGGTATAGTTATTTATAATTAGAGGTGAATGCATATATTAAAGGATCATTTGGCTCATTTTTTATTTTTTTTTAAGTTTGTCTTTTTGGTATCTATTTGAATTATATGTTTATCAAGAATAAGATATAAAAAAGATATATATATATATATATATAATTAAGTATCTAAAAAATTTCTATAAAGTCAAACTTATCTACCATTTACTTTATTCATCTTTACAAAAATACTAATTGAAATTTTCATTTTCAATGCATAAAATATATATTTTAAGCATTTTTTAATAAAAATACGTGAATTTTTTCTTCCCAATTCACATTCTCCAATCACCATCATTGTTATGATTATGAAACAAAAATAAATAATAGATAGCTTCTCAGATACTAAACTTTAAACAGACGCAAATTGGATATTTATAAAATATAGATAAAAAAGACAATCCAAATATACTCTAAATGAACTACTTGAGTGTGGTTCAACGCTTACTTGAGTTTAGTTTATTCCACTCAAGCTCAAATTCAAGTCACTTGAATAATTTATTGATTCATGTTTGAGTTTTAACTTGTTTAGCTTAAAAGACCCATGGAAAATTAAGCTCCAATGAAGCTCACTTATATTGAGCTTCATCTAAAGGAATGTAATTATTTTAAATAATTGAATTTAAACAAACTTAGTTGAGTTAAGCTTGACCTTAAAAATCAAGCTAGTTTAAGCTTGAGTAGAGCTCAAACTTGAAAATTTTCCTATCTCACATGAACTTGATCTCAATATATTCAATTTTATTAGTTTCATCATTGTTTTATAGACCTATAACAGTAAGTATACTAGAGCTCCAAAAGCTAACACCAACCATGGTTCAAAATTTTCATTGGTTATGATATATATATATATATATATTATTTACAAAATTTGTATGTATATGTAGAGTTAAAATATATCTTTACATATGTGTATATATTATAACAAAAATGAGAAAATTACAACAGAGATTGAACATTTTAGGTTGTTTTTTAGATAGAGAATGCAACTTTTTAGTAATTTAAATAGAAAATATAACTTTCTAATAATTCAAATAGAAAATAAATATTATATAAAGTAGTGCAAAATAGGATAATATTACAATTCTAGTTTAATATCATTAGATTTCAGCGATGTAGCATGTCGTATACATAGGCAAACCAGTCACCTCTTACCTATATTTTTCATGCTCTATTTGAATATAATACCATCCTCAATTTGCACTACTTTTTATAACAGCATACTCTATTTGCACCACTTACATAATGTGCATTCTCTATTTGAATCATTATAAAGTTTCATCATCAATTTGAACTTGAGTTAAACATTTGTCATTTAGTATGCGATTTTACCTTACAAAAATTTAAAAAATAAGACATTGAGAGTAAATATACAAGTAAATAAATACCAATGGTTTAGAATATACTTTAAAGTCATAAGTGTAGTTTTTCCTCTATATATTAATATGAGCAACTTTAATTAAAATAATAGTAATGATCAAACTACTAACGTTAAGTCTTAATGATGTGAGGGAAAATTAAAAGTGATGTGATTAATATTTGAGATCAAGTTTAAATAAAATATCAAACATTTACGTTGTTAAAATAAATAAACAACGTTATACTAAGTAGTTTAAATAGAAGATTTCGTTGTAATGACGCTATATTACAATTAAATTGAGTTGATGGGGCCTGTTTACAGGCTAGTGATGGGATCATTTATTTAAACTACTTAACAAAATATTAATTCTCTATTTCAACAACTTAATATAACATTTATTTTAATAAATTGAAAGTTCTATCTTCTATTTGAACTTGACTCAAAACATTGATTTTTTCGCTTGTAATTTTCTTCTTGATGTGATTAATGAGATAATATGCTTATATAGATTGGAGCTGTAATTTAGTATGATGGAATCAAGCTTAGGTAGCAAAACTTCTTGGCTAGTTTTTGTAAGAAGCAACAACATTTGACCTATTAAACTGAAATTACATAAACCGATCTTATCTAAAGACTCCATTTTTTCTCTCTCTAGTTTATTTTTATTTTTTAATAATAAAATAAATAAATGCAATTTGTTTGTATTAAAAAATTAAGGTACAAGCTAATGGCTTGATTGGAAAACACATACACACATTCATGGGAGACCAAAGTTCAATTCCCCCAATGTGTGTAGACCACATAAAATTTTTTCTTTTCTTTAGAATGGAAGACGAAATAAATGCAATCTGTTTGCATTAAAAGACTAAGGCATAGGCCAATGGCCTGTTGGAAAGCACATATGCACAATGTACAAATGACCTAAGTTTGATCTTTGAAGGAAGTATGCTTGGGCACTTTTTTTTTTTTTTAAGAAAAGTGCCACATGTCAACATTCCATTGGTTGATCGTAGCACTATAGATCTTCTTTTTCCCCAAAATAAACCTATTTCTTTGCATTTTCCTTTTTGATCTGCTCAGTTTTCAACCATTTTATTCTACATGATTTCACTAAAGTAATGGTGAAATCATGTAGATCACGTGGCATACTTTGAATTGATCCCAAAAACATTTCCAAGTACATCCATTTACGTGCTCAAAAGCGAGTTCAAAGATAGAAAAAAATCATTTCAGTGCAAATTGAATCTGCTTGATTTGAGCATGTGTAATGTGAATCAAAGCTTCTAATTACTGTTTTAAGAAATAACGAAGCATAATAAGTCAAATTTGGCCATTAATTTACTTTGATTTCAAGCAAATTCCACGGGATTTCAAAATCATAATCTGTTAAAACCCATTAAGTTGAGATTTCAACTTCATTATGGAAATCAACCTTCCATGCTTAATATGATCTTAAGCAATATAAAAGGGGCCTTGGGGAATGCATTGGAGGATAGAACACAACTAAAAAATTTCTCTCCAAGCTTCAATTGAAACTTTCTCTCTCTAGGTTTGAAACCTACAACCACCATAACTTCTCTTTAGAAGTTCTTCCTTCATACTCCATCTCGAAACACAAAACCACTTCCCGTAAGTTCCTAGTGTTCTATAGTTTCTTAAAACACCATACTTGTGTAGTCACTCAACCACTAAACCCGAGCTCGAGTAGTAGCTGACCCACCCAAAAATCCACTTTCTACTGCCTTCCAATTGTTATGCTGTTGAGCTATTGCCATAGTCAAGTCCACCATCATCTAAAAACTACCCCAATCACCACTACTCCATTTGGTTACCATCGAAAATACCACTCCACTAGTGACTTTTTATCGCGTCATCACAATCAAATGTAGAAGAACCTTTGCTCGTTTAACTCGACACAACACCATCCATTAGCAGTCACTGTATTGAGCTACACATAGTGCACAAGCTTCTATTGCCATTTTAGTCAAGTCCAGTCCATTCCGATTCGATCCGACCTGTGTCAGTGGTTGACCTATAATCGTGTTTTATAGTCCAGACATGTTTATTGCTTTTTATTTTCTTTTGTTCATGTAAAAAAAAATAGTTTTTTTTTTTCAACACTTTCCTCTTACCTAAATAAAATAATAGATATAGATAATAGTAATAATATTTTCTAGTCTTAACTTTTTTTTTTTTAGTTTTCAATTTTTTGTTATTATTATTTAAAAAATTTGTTAACAAAAAAAATATATATATATGAAAAATGATGTAATAAATACGAACAACGATTGGCCTAATCCCAAATAGCAAGTACGTAAGCATCTATGAGGCGACCTCAACAACAAAAAAAAAATTGAATAACTTTTTTTTCTTTTTTGTTAAATGCTTTGAAAAATAAATTTAAATTTGGAAGGTTAAAGTGGTAACTATGGTGTTTTAAAAAATAGCCCCCAAATTCAAAATATCTTATTTTTATTTTAATAGTTTTATGTGGACTAGTAGTTAAATTAAGACCGATTCGCTCAATTAATCCTAATTTAACATTTTTTCCAATCTCATTCGAGCGGCAACTTCTTTTTCTCCAAATTATATAAAATAAACTAAAATTTTCCTAATCTTAGTTGATAATTTATATTAAATAAGCATAGGATTTAGTGTAAGCTAGATTAGGAAAAATGAACTAAAATTTAGACTCGATAACATCATTTTCCTTCCCCATAAATATATGATCAAACTAGCATCTTCCTTCTTGTTCCTCCTTTGCATTCTTCTCCATCACAATTCACTCACTCAAACTTCCATTAATCATATTTGAATCAAGTCTCCATTAAATTGAACTTTGCCAATTCCACAGCGATCTTGGCATAAAGTAACAGCCAAAATCAACTTGAAAGATCATTAAAACATTAGGAAACTTTCAATCTAAATCTATTTTGTTTTCCTTCTTTTCCTATTTTTAAATTTTCATATTTCAATTGACCTCTCTATGATTCTTAGATTAACTAATAGAATTAAAATTTGAAGAAATAAAGAAAAAGAATGATGAACACAAAAAACATGAAAGCTTAAAATTTTTAACTTAGATATTAAACTAGCTAGATATAGGTTGTTCCTATAATCGAAACTTAGTATTAACTTATTGCAACTTTATTGAAATAAGTAATTATGTCAAGTTTGCTGAGCTACCCATGGATTACTTCACTTGGAAACATAGGTAAGGTGAGTAAGACAACCAAATGATTTACTACATTGGCTATGCATGTTAAGATAGCTATTTGAAATGATAATTTGATGATACTATGATTTAAGATGTTAAGAAATTTGTTAGGAAGAGTTTGTTCACTCATATTTTGGAACTTCTTGCAAAATAAGACATGCTCCCGATCTCTTATAACATCTTCACAATCTCTCAGGACTTACTCCTATATCATAGGGTTTGCTTAAGATCCCATGTGACTTGCATCATTTTGAGAACATCTTCATAGGTGATTATGATCACCAAGATTTGTTGGTTAATATCTCCGCATATGAGTGTTGTGATATATTGGTTAGCCATCCCATATTGAACTAATTAACAACTTGAGTTATAAGATAAAACTTAACATGTGTTGCATGAATTCCTACATTTCTTCATGCCATCATCACTACACGATAGTCAGAAGGATTAAGAGCAATCTTACTTTGCTATTTATGAACTAAGTGATGTAGGGAATGCTATGTATTTGACTAAGCTAAAGTCCCATGTTGCTATTGCGATTCTTATATTGTGTCATGTGGCTCCATGCTTAGGCACCAAAGAAATAAGGAATAGGCTTATGGCTACTTATAAAAGAGACTTACGAGTTATCGAAAGCAAAGCAAATATCCTTATCTAAGATTACAAGTTATTTAAAATGAATCATTGAGAAAAGGTCCAACAAATGTATGATAAACTAAATGATATTATAAATGAACTACAGTCCTTAGGAAAAGAAATAAGATTTGAAAATAGTAAGAAAGATCTTAAGATATCTTCCTCGATTTTGGAATGCTAAGAAAATAGTAATTGAAAAGGTCAATGACTTAAACACTCCATCTCTTGAAAACTTGCTTTCCTCCTTAGTGTATCATGAGATAGAGATAAGAGTTTCCAAGGCAAGAAATAAATAGAACATAACTTTTAAATTGGTAGAATCAAACTCTTTTGATAAACAACAAAATAGAAGTTGTCTAAAGATGGTAGCTTTTCTAATGGACAAACATAGAATGCAATCAGAGATCCACAACAAGCACCAAATGATTTCTTTTCTTTGTAGGGTAGTTTAATACCATCCAAAGAATCAATATTTTTATGAAAACTCTTAATGAATGTCATTCTAAGAGACAAAGCAATCATGAAAAGGGGAATTCCCATGGCTTGAAGACTTTAATTGTGCAAAAGAGATGTAGATTCCGTCAATTATTGTCTCTTTAAGTGATAGTCTTTCAAGAATTTTGGTCTTGATTGGTTAAAATCTTTATTCTACCACAGCTAAGTCAGTTCAATAACTTAAATCACGTCTTGTTGTGTTGGACGAAGAAGTTTCAAGGGAAAAATCACATCTAATCGATAATCCTTGTAGGTGTGATGTGGAATTTTTATGCTTTTTAAACTTGGCAACAAACACAAAGGGAGCCAAAGTTTGGAGTCAACCATTGCAAGAGTAACTACAAAAATTTTATTATCATTAAAGGTAGAAAAAATTGATCCTAAGTAGTGGAGGTAAGTTACAAGTTGTTATCTAAATAGGGTGTTAATTGAAAGCTAATAAAAAAACAATAGAGCAATAGTTTAAAATAGTCCTCCTCATGGTCACTAGAAATTAAATATTTATGCATCAATGGTGAATGGTTGCTCAATAAGAGGAGGTTTGGTTTGAGATGAATATAGCCAAATTAGTTTGCTTTTAGAATGGTGCTAAACATAGACAACATAGCCATGGCGGAATTACATGCACTAAAAGTGGAACTAGAATTATGTAAGCTAAGAGAGATGGAAAACATTGTCATTGAAGTCGACTCAACAATGGTTGTTGACTGGTTAAATAATACCATACACCCTTCTTGGAAAGTTTTTTACACCACAAAGGTAAATTAAAAATCTAATGACTCAACTAGGAGCCACCATAAACCATGTCTACAAAGATTCAAACAAATCGGCAAACTATTTAGCTAATAAAATCAAGACAATTAATCAAGATTTCTCTACTTCCAATTTTTTGCAATTAGCTGCTTTTTGCAGAGGTCTTATTTTGTTAGATAAAAAGTCATTGCTTTGTATTAGATTATGATGTAAACTTCATGATAGTAGAATAAAACTTTCCTTTTTTATGCCAAAAAAAACAAAAAGTTATTCGCTCATCTTTAACGCTCATTTCATTTCTACCATTTTGAGCCGAAAGGTAGCATTTGGATCAAGTTTGTGCCAATTTCTTCTCAAATTCATGCTAGTAGCAAAAGTACATAGAATTGAATAGGGATATAAAACAATCAGTTTATATCATAATCTTATCTATTCATATTATAATTGTGTCTTTTATATCATGTATTATATCGGTTTCATATTGTCTCTATAATCATAATCTTAATCACATCATATTCATGTTATCATGTTATGTTATAGATTGCTGGATCGAATTATCTCTTTTTGATCTTTTCCTCAAGTTTCATACCTCTTTCTAGTTTAATTTATAACAATTTGAACCAATACATTAATTGAGATCTCTTATCCGGTAACATGACTAGTTTTAGATATTGAAATCCTATCATATTTCTATGTATGAAGCAAGATAGTAAATTGTTTTAGAAACATAAGCTCAAATAGAGTTCAAGCTTAAATTTCAAGTCACTTGAAAAAGTACAACATCCTTTTAATTTATCTTTAATTCTAACTTAAACTAAGCCTACATGATGCATTGACAATTGGTGGCAACAAAGGACATAATTTATTTTACTCTAAAACATAACACTTAGAGAAACTAGAGGTAGAAACCACTTGGAAAAAGAGATAAGGAAGAGAAGGAAACAAGAAAAAATTGGTAGCTCATATTGCTAGCAAAAATAGATACATCTTCCATTTTTTTCTTTTACTTTTATGAAATCATATCCCATTGCAATTCTAATTTTCCATATACTGTTTTCAAAATTCTATTTATTAATAACTAAATTAAAGATACATCTTAAAACAAATCTTTTTATCTAGAGTAGAAAATGCATGAGGTAATAATGCAAAGTGAAAAATAAATAGTCAGGCATATGAAGATTTAGGGGTAAAGAATAAAGAAGGGAAAATGATGCATAGTAGAGACAAGATCATGTAGGAATTTAGAATTTATTAAGATTTATTCAAATGATGCACAAATCTCACTATCTCGCTCTTTTCCTAAATAATGGCTCTTTCTAGCTTGATCATTTGCTCATCGTTGTACTTCTTTTCATTTCTACCTTCTTGTCTATAAGGGTGGCAATTTATATTGACAAATCAGTTTCTTGCTTACATTGTATTGAATTCCTATTATTGTAAAAAATACATAAAATTGAATAGAAATCATAAATAATAAGTTTATATCACAATTGTGTTTATTCATGGTGAAATTATGTCTTTCATATCGTATGTTGTGTCAACTTATATTTTATCTCTCCGATTGTGTTTAAAGCTAGTTGTGTTATGCTCTTGTTATTAAAGTGGTGATCTAACTTCATCATTCATTCCATTTAGATGCACATGAGTATGCAACTTTCACCTCTCTTCATGATCATGTCCATGTAATATCAGATTAATACTCCACTTATAATTATCCAGAACCACCATTGTTTTTTCATAATAGACAATCGTAGATCCTCTTTCTTGCATTTTCTCATGTTGAGATAGTCCACATAGGATATCTTGATCCAAAGTAATAGGTTGCTTCACTATCATCTTCAAAAACATCCAAATTTTGATAACTTACATTAAATGACACACTATGAGAGAAATTGTCCTTGCTTTCATTCAAAGAGTTCAAGGGGTACTACATCGATCTCTTAAGAAATAAAGATTGTTACTCATTCTTCTTCATTTCCTTAATGTAATAGCATTATTATGGTAGATTGAGAAATTAAAGTTTTTTTTTTTTGAAAATTTGGAGATTAGTGATTAAGGTTTTGGAAAATTAGTTTTTTTTTATTACTAATAATAATTATTATTTGAATTATCTCTTGTCTTTGAAATGATAGGTGGTTTCAATGGGTTGAAATGGTTTTACTGTGGTGAATAAAGACACTTCATGGTGGTCAAGACATTATGTTAGTCTTATTTAGGGGTTGAGTTAGGTTTATTTAGGGGGTTAGGTTAAGTTGATATGGATGCTAATCATTAACTATCCAATTAGAATTCTATATTAATTGCTTTTAATAAAAATGGTGATAGATTAATAGAAATTCCATATTGACTCGTTTTTAAGAACATAGGATTTAAAATGAGAAAACACAAAATATAAGTCCTAAAATGAAAAATATAAATGAGAAACTTAGATCGTTATTGTATATTTTTCACAACATTTTAATTTGAAGAAGTTTAAATTTCTATGTGGATTTAAATTTTTTATAAGGCCTTATATATCATATTAATATATTCACTAAACTATACTATACTTTTCTATAACATATATAGAGAGAGAGAAAGAAAGAGAGAAATGGAGTGAATTAAGTTTCACTCGGGATATATTCATATTTCTAGTTTTTTTTTTTTAGAAAACAGATGTGAAAATGAAACTTCATTCTATATTCTATAATTTGGTTATCATTCATATATTCTAGTGTTTTGTTAGCTTTCCTTATTATTAAATCAGGTTAGCCTAATCACCCAGGTACTAATATGGTTATCATTCATATATTCTAATTATTAAGCCTAATCACTCATGTGGTGTAATCCAATAAAAAAAAAAAGTTATTTTTTTTTTATCTTGTATAGTCTAGATGATTCGATATGCTAAATTAATTGCATAAAAGAAAAGTAATATATTTTATAAGCTCAATCATTATATATGGCAAAAATTAATTCAAGTGGCCCCCCACTCCCTTTCTTAATTTAGTGGTCAACAAATTAACCCGTCCTTGAATCATATAATTTAATCCTCTAGGTCTATTTGAAGTATAAAGTAATCTTGAAACCCGAACATATCTGCAGAGGATCCTTATTGTTCTCCTATAGTAGGCAAGGCATCTTACAGTTGACTGGTTGTCCTTTGTCATGCTTCTCCATGCATAAAAGTAGATCACTTTTTCTTTGGCCGAGGCATAAAGGAGATTAATATAGATTTTTTTTTTCAAGTCACAATAACGAGAAACTTATACCATTGTTGTACCAAAACAGCCTTTATATGAACTGAATTAAAAAGTCTTGGCATTATATGGTCCATTCCTTGTAAATTTTTTTTCAAAACAATTATATATATTTTTTATGACTCTTCAGCCATGGTTTGCATATTCTCATTTGATGTTATTCTGTGTATATGAATAAAAATAATATAAAAAATGTTGCTCAAAGTTATTTTTCTTTATATAACAATATCCACTTTATTATATAATTCAAAAGTTTAGAATATAGTATAAATTTATATATTTATTATTTAACACTCACTTTCACATTCCGTTAAAAATTTGACTAAAACCCGTATATCAAGTGGTTAGTTTCAATTAAATGGGGTAGAACAATGATAGAGGAGTCTAACTTGTGACATTAAAGTCAATACTATGTTGATTTTAGCTCAATAATTATATGATATAAAAATTTAAGTTTATAAATGTAATACAAGCTTTTATATTTTTACTTATACAATCATTGATAAGAATATAGAATTGCGGATGAAAAGATACTCTAGATGTTGTAAAACTTTAGAAAATATTAATAAAATAGGATATTTTTAAGTACTAAATAAAGAAAATATTTGTCTCTATACATATAATTTTTTAAAGTGTATAGTTAAATTTAAAAACATATATTTTAGGGCAAAAAGTAAATATATCATATTATATTTCCTCTATAAACACTTAATTTTATTTTTAAAATTAATCATTTAGATCCTTAAATTAAAAAAAAAAAATTCTTTCTCCATAGATTTTTTAAAGAATTAAAGGTCTAAGTGTTCTATTTAAATAGATACCGGGTCAATGGCACATATACGAAATGTCAAAATGTATAATTATAATTTTTCCATTTTTTTATATATTTAATGAGTGTCCCCAATTTTATTGATTGAAATGTTACGAGAACTTCCCTCTCTTTTAAGTAAACGACGGAAAAAGGCACTGACAAGTTAGTTAGTAAATGTGAACTCTTTTGGGTATTTGTGTCCAGAGAGGACTAGATCACACCTCACAATAAAATATAAAACCCCTCATGGGTTCCACGATTTGGCCACTTTATATAGCATATACCATCCCTCAATCCTCATACGTGCAAAACGAGACCTTCTATGCCCTCTCGTACCTTCCTTCCTTAATTTATGCTAAATTAGAGTTTGTAAATTTCATCATTAAACTCATCAAATACTAGGTATTATATTGCTTAACCATGAGAAATTTCACAACACCACCTCATGGTATTGCTGAAGAAGATTTCACCCAACTTCAACCAATAATCCAGACGTACCACCAATTCGATCCAATCCCGAATACGTGCACATCTCTTATAACCCAAAAAATCGATGCACCTGCCCATGTCGTGTGGCCCTTCGTCCGTGCCTTCCATAATCCACATAAATATAAGCATTTCGTCAAGAGTTGCAACTTGACTAGCGGCGATGGTGGTGTTGGTAGCATTAGGGAGGTCACGGTTGTTTCCGGCATACCGGCGTCGACGAGCACCGAGCGGCTCGAGCTCTTGGACGATGAGAAGCATGTCTTGAGCTTTAGGGTTGTGGGAGGTGAGCATAGGCTGAACAACTACAGGGCAGTCACTTCGGTCAATGAATTCAACAAGCAAGGGAAGGCGTACACCATCGTATTGGAGTCCTATACTGTGGACATACCCGAAGGAAATACTAAGGAAGATACTAAGATGTTTGTTGACACTGTTGTGAAGCTTAATTTACAAAAGCTAGGGGTAGTAGCAATGGCTGCTCTTCATGGAAATGATTGATGATGATTTTAATTTCTCAATTTTTATATGGTAGAGATTGAGAAATCTCAATTAATCAACTGTAGTGATGGTGGGGTTTTAGATTCCGGTTTCATTTCTTAAATAAATTCCAGATGTTTAGGTTGATTTAATTCTCTAGAATTTCTGTTGCTTAATTTGCTAAAAAAATAATAATAATTTATTTATTGTATTATATACTTGTTCTAGTTATCAATTTTCATAACAAGATTATGTTTTAATCTATTAATTATCGTTATATTCGTTTCTAAATAAATTATGATAATATTCATTTGCATTTTCTGTGGTGTTTTTTTTTTTCAGTATTTTACAATTACTTATTAATGATCTGATCTCACCTAAATGAGAACAACATGTTTAGAGCAAGTATCTTGTTTTTATACTATTTTTAAGTGCATGCTGCCAATTTGATGTTGAAGTAGCTACAGACAGTGATGCTCAAGTTCATTATTATATCCTTGAGAAATCTGACCTCTCAACTTCCATAATATTTTTTTGTGTTTTTTAATAAATATTTGGGGGGTGTGAACATTTAAATGGCAAGGACAGAGGTTTTTTCTCCTCCTTTTTTCGTGCACTCAACTGTGGAAACTAACTATAGTCTATAGGGGGTACCATGTCAAAAGGATAGCTTGATATGACAGTCGAGTTGGGAGCTTCCAAGTCCCTTGTAAAACTCCTGAAATATGTAATACTAAGCCACCATAGCATAAAGGGTAAGTTTGGAGGAAAGCTTTGTTAGGTTAGGTTACGTAAGTTGTATAATAACTATGGATAATGGTTTGATATATGACGGTTTCCTTTAGAAATTATTCATTATCACTTTTAGAATTATTAATTTATAACTTGACAACTCTTTTAAAAAACAATTATATGTTTGTAACGTACTACAATGGGACCAATGCATAATTTTCACAAATAAATAAATAAAATATTTCTATAACAAATTTTTTTAAAGGTAATTAATAGATCATTACAACCGATAAGCAATAAATATATTATAATTTATGAATTTGAATCTTAATTATCATTTTGTATCAAAATTAAATGAGATTGTAAATCTCTTATTTGAGCTTCTATAATGTATAAGCTCAAGAAATGAGCCCATCAAAACTAGCTCCCATTGATTTTGACGAGAGTTGTGTAAACTTTCAAATTGACTTGAAGATGCTATTATCGAAGATACTTAGATGGGTATTGAGAATGATGTTATTAATATCAATCGTGTATGTGGTCGGAAAGTGCACAGAACAGTATACGACCAAAGTACACGGTCGTGTATATGTGCACAGAAACGTACAGAAAGTACACGGCCAAAGTACACGGTCGTGTATATGGGCACAGAAACGTACAGAAAGTACACGGCCAAAGTATACGGTCGTGTGTTCCTGCCAGAATATGCACAGAAACGTACATAAAGTACACGGCCAAAGTACACGGTCGTGTATCTCCTAACGGCTCTCCACGATTGTGATATCTGTAATCTTTGTAATTTAGGTAGATAGATATTTGGAGATATTCTTGTTATTGACTTAGCTAATGTGTAGGAGTAAATTTAGGAAGGAATAGATAACATTCTCGTGTATATATATTTATTCAACATATGGAAGAAAGCATCAAGGAAAAAAAAGAAAGGGAAAAGATTTCCTCAAACCTTGTTCCTATTGTTCTGTTTTTGACATGGTATCAGAGCCTTGAACACAATAATGGCGGGAGAAGAAAAGAAATCGTTGTCACCATACACATTGTATGCGAATGACAATCCTGGAAATATAATAACCCAGGTGTAATTGAAAGAAAACAACTATGATGAATGGTCTAGAGCTATTCGGACTGCTTTGAGAGCCAAGAAGAAATTTGGTTTTCTCGATGGAACTGTGACTCAGCCTGACGAAAACTCGGATGAGTTGGAAGATTGGTGGACTGTGAATTCCATGCTTGTATCATGGATAATGAATACAATCGAGCCAACGGTGCGATCCACATTGACGCACATGGAAATTGCAAAGGACTTGTGGGAAGACATCAAAGATTGTTTCTCTGTGACAGATGGTGCACGAGTGCAACAGTTGAAGACGGAACTTGCAAATTGCAGACAACAAGGAATGTCACTCATGAGTTATTATGCCAAATTGAAACAATTGTGGGAAGAACTGGCAAATTATGATGTGATATCTACGTGCAAATGTGGAGGTTGCAAGTGCAATATCAGAACTGAAATAACTAAGAAACGAGAAGAAGAAAAACTTCATCAATTTCTGATGGGGTTAGACAATGCCTACAGCACAGTGAGGACAAATATCCTGAGCGCGACACCGTTGCCCGGTGTAAGTAAGGCATATTCGTTAATGTGCCAAGAGGAAAGGGTTCGAAATATCTCCAAGGAAAAGGAGATTAAGAATGAGGCTGCCAGTTTTATGGTCCAAACCAATGAAGGAACCAAGGACAAAAGCGTTGTCTGCACACATTGCAATAGAGAAGGACATGACTCCGCGGGATGCTTTCAGCTTATAGGTTATCCCGCTTGGTGGGGTGATCGGCCTAAAGCAGTTGGTAGAGGTCGAGGAAGACAGTTGGGAGGCAGAGGTCGAGGCAAGATGACAGGAAGAGGACGGAGCGGTGCTCGAGTTAATGTTGCTCAAGTGATTGAGGAGCCAAACACAGAAACAAAGGAAGTTACGACTCCTGGCACGTTGACGAATGAACAATGGGCAGCAGTTATGAGCATGCTGAACACTTACAAATCAGGGAGTAATAATGAGAAGATGACTGGTAAGGAAAATACTGTTTGGATAATTGATTCTGGAGCTACACAACATATGACAGGGAATTCAGAATGTTTATCTAGCTTAAGAAACATATTAGGTTGTCCAATTGGCTTACCTAATGGAGAACAAGTGCTGGCGCTACAGGAAGGGTCTGTTTGCTTAGGGAAGAAAATTCAACTAGATAATGTTCTTTATGCTCCGGGATTGCATTGCAATTTGATTTCTGTGTCACAATTAGTTGACGAATCGAAATGTAATGTATTGTTCACTGATAAGCTTTGTTTGATACAGGACCGCACTTCGAGGATGGTGATTGGAGCGGGTGAACGTTGCAAGGGGCTATATTTTTTCAAGAAGGAGCCACCAGTTCGTGCACTTCAGTCTCGGATGCTGACTTCTGATGAACTTTGGCATAGAAGAATGGGGCATCCATCACCAAAGATTGTAGGCTTAATTACTGAAAATAAGACTCAGTTAGATTCAAATAAGACTTGTGATGCTTGTTTCAAAGCAAAGAAAACCAGAAGTATGTTTTATTCTAGTGATAGTAGAGTTAGTGAATTGTTTGAACTTGTTCATTGTGATTTATGAGGACCTTATAGAATCTCTAGTTCCTCTAATGCAAGTTACTTCCTCACAATTGTTGATGATTTTTCTAGATGTGTGTGGATATATTTGCTGATTGCTAAAACTGAAGTAGGATGCATCCTGCAAAATTTTGTTGCTATGGTTCGTAGGCAGTTTGATAAGAACGTTAAGATAGTGAGAAGCGATAATGGAAGTGAGTTCATTAGCTTGAAAGATTATTTTTTGAACAATGGGATAATACATCAAACTTCATGTATTGGAACACCACAACAGAATGGGCGAGTAGAAAGAAAGCATCGACATATACTTAACGTAGCTTGAGCATTGCGATTTCAAGCTAATTTTCCAATTGAGTTTTGGGGGGAATGTGTGTTGACAGCTGGATATTTGATCAATCGCACTCCTTCTCAGGTGTTAGGAGGAAAATCACCTTATGAAATTTTGTATGGTAAACGACCTGATTATCGTTACATTCGTACATTTGGGTGTTTGTGCTATGCAAGGAGTTTGAATCGTGAAAAGGACAAGTTTGCTAGTCGAAGTCATAAATGTATTTTTGTGGGATATCCGTTTGGACAGAAAGGTTGGAGATTGGAAACACAACGCTATTTTGTGTCTCGGGATGTAGTTTTTCATGAAAATGAGTATCCATATGTAGATGCGTGTGTACAAATGAACAAGTATACTGCAGTGCACTCTCAAATAAATGAGTGCGTTGACGAAGGAGAAACTAATTTGATTGGGACAGAAGAAAAGGAACTCATAGAACTTGCTGATGAAACACCTAAGCAGTTGAATGATGCTCAAAATGTTAGTGCTGAAGTCAAGGAGGGTGATATATCACCAGAGGTCAGATTGGAGAGTGTAGAACAAGGTTCGTCGGTCCTTGGTCGTGGCCTTCGGTCTAAGAAAGTTTCTACACGGTTGAAAGATTGTGTGACTTATGCTGCTCACAGTAATAGCCCCTCAACAAGTTCAGCCAAACCAACATCATCCTCAGGTATGCCCTATGACTTAGCTCCATATATAAATTACACAAATTTCTCACCATGTCATCAAGGTTTCTTAGCAGCCATAACAGGCAGTGTGGAGCCAAAATTCTTCCATCAGGCAGTGAAGGATGCACGCTGGAGAGAAGCTATGCAAAAAGAAATTGATGCCCTTGAGCAGAATAGAACATGGACATTAGTTGACTTACCACCAGGGAAGAAAGCAATCGGTAGCAAGTGGGTATACAAGATTAAGTATAATTCTGATGGCACAATTGAGCGGTACAAAGCGCGTTTGGTTATTCTCGGAAATAATCAAGTTGAAGGGATAGATTACAATGAAACCTTTGCCCCAGTAGCAAAAATGGTTACGATGCGTACATTTCTTTCTGTCGTAGTGGCTAAAGGTTGGGGACTGCATCAAATGGATGTCCACAATGCCTTTCTTCATGGAGATTTGGAAGAAGAAGTTTATATGAAAATGCCTCCTAGATTTCATACTCGTCAACCTGGAAAAGTATGTCGTTTGAAGAAGTCTCTTTATGGCTTACGACAAGCACCGCGATGTTGGTTTGCAAAATTGGCCGAAGCACTAAAACGGTATGGTTTTTGTCAATCTCGTTCAGATTATTCTTTGTTTACTTTGATGCAAGATAAAGTGCACTTGGCTATCTTGGTGTATGTGGATGATATCATTATTGCTGGAAGTGAATCACACTTGATAGATGAGTTAAAAGCATATTTGAATCACTGTTTTCATATGAAGGATTTAGGTGCTTTAAAGTATTTTTTAGGTATTGAAGTGGCTAGAAATGACAAAAGCATGTTTTTGTGTCAACGAAAATATGCCTTAGACATCATTAATGAAGCTGGGTTGCTAGGTGCTAAGCCCTCACAATCTCCGATGGAGCAAAATCACCACCTAGCACTTGCCAAAGGTGAATTGGTGTGTGATCCTGAACAATATCGAAGGCTGGTAGGACGCTTGATTTACTTAACTATCACTAGACCTGAGTTGTCGTATGGTGTTCATATTTTAGCTCAATTTATGCAACAACCAAGAAAAGAACACTGGGATGCAGCGTTGCATATAGTTCGATATTTGAAAGGCAGTCCTGGACAAGGTATTCTTCTGAAAGCTGAGAGCAATCTTGAGTTGACAGCCTATTGTGATTCGGATTGGGGAGATTGTCCATTGACTCGAAGATCACTTATAGGGTATTTTGTTTTCCATTGGAAACTCTCCAATTTCATGGAAGACCAAGAAACAACATATTGTTTCTCGTTCTTCAGCGGAAGCAGAATATCGATCTTTGGCAGCCACGGTTTGTGAATTAAAATGGCTTAAAGGATTGTTGTTGTGCTTAGGCGTGCATCATGGTCAATCTGCTACCGTGTTTTGTGATAGTCAAGCTGCAATGCATATTGCTGCAAATCTTGTTTTTCACGAACGCACAAAACATATTGAGGTTGATTGTCATTTTGTACGTGATGAACTACAAGCTGGACTGATCAAAACCATTTATGTTCGCAGCAATGAGCAGTTGGCAGACATTCTAACAAAGGCTTTAGGACGAGAGCAATTTCAGTTTCTTCTTCGCAAGATAGGCATTCGTAATCCTCACGTTCCACCTTGAGGGAGGGTATTGAGAATGATGTTATTGATATCAATCGTGTATGTGGTCGGAAAGTGCACAGAACAGTACACGACCAAAATATACGGTCGTGTATATGTGCACAGAAACGTACAAAAAGTACACGGCCAAAGTACACGGTCGTGTATATGTGCACAGAAACATACAGAAAGTACACGGCCAAAGTACACGGTCGTGTATCCCCTGCCAGAATATGCACAGAAACGTACATAAAGTACACGGCCAAAGTACACGGTCGTGTATCTCCTAACGGCTCTCCACAATTGTGATATCTGTAATCTTTGTAATTTAGGTAGATAGATATTTGAAGATATTCTTGTTATTGACTTAGCTAATGTGTAGGAGTAAATTTATGAAAGAATAGATAACATTCTCGTGTATATATATTTATTCAACATATGGAAGAAAGCATCAAGGAAAAAAAAGAAAGGGAAAAGATTTCCTCAAACCTTGTTCCTATTGTTCTATTTTTGACAATGGGCAATATTTGTACATCAAGCGTAATAGAACTAATTGGCTAGAATGAAAAACAAACTGTGATAGCTCCGAAAATATATAGTCAATGTTAGCTTTATATGGTCTCGAGGAGGAAAAAAAAAACAAAAAAAGTTCATAAACCCTTTATATATAGATATAAGTGTGACTTCTATAAATTAATTAACAGATAAAATTATATATATATATATATATATATATATATATATATATAATAGATATAATCATTAAACTTACTTAGTTATCTCTTAAGTTATATAAAACTCTAATTAGTATAATTTTGTTTCGACCTAATAAGAAAGGAGAGATCAAAGTTTGGGGTATGTGTGCTCATTTAAATCTTCCTTCTTCTTTTTTCTTTTTTTTTTTTTCTTTTGTTTTTGGTTGCTTTTCCTTTCAATGTTCAGATGGAAACAAGGGAAAAGTAGGGAGGATCTTTTGATGGATATTTTAGTAGGTGCACGGAACTTGGTACAACAACACCTTCACGTGTGGGTTCAATGTCAACCAAGAATTCAACGGGGAGAAATCTAGGATATGGGAAACTTGTGAGCATCCTTAGGAGACATGTGAGAGGCCTTATCGTATTGCTTCCTTTTTTAGCACATCCTCATATGATACTCATGCGATTCGTGATCTTGGTTTTCTGGATAAGATTTTGAAGAAATAAACGACTTACTTTTAGCTGTCAAAGTGGCTTAAATTAAGGCCTCTTTTTAAATAGGGACCTTTTGTTGTCCAAACCAAACATGTTTTTCCCCAAAAGTTAGGAGGTAGTCATGAAGCGAAGCTGAGATAAATACGCATTCACTAGCTACTATTGCCCCTCCCTATCATAGCAAAAATTATTATTATAATTTCTCACGAGATCCGCAGCACTCCATCCGTGCAATATGATGACTACTTTTTCAATTGAAAATGAGTGAAGGTAAAGGAAGGAAAAATTTACAAAAGGCATGTGAGTAAATTTAAAAAAAAAACTTAAATATATATATATATATATAGAAGACTAAATTGACTATTTTGGAACTTTAGGTTGAGTCCGATATTAATTGCTTAGGAACTACAAGCATGAGATCGTATATTCACTTAACTGCTATTTGCAGATTTAAGACTCTAAGACTACTTTATTTCGTCTCCTTACCATTATCTCTAAGTCATATCTTTACACATTATCTCCACATCACTTTTTTGAAATTACGTGAACTGTAAGGCGCATGCAACATGCACATGACCATATTAGTTAGATTGCCTCATCTACAACATGCGATGACATACTATCATAGATAAAATTTATTTAAATTATGAATCACAATCCAAAATTCATGATTTTCTTGAAAAACAAAAAGCATGTTGTATACCATTATCTATTACAAAATAAGATAGTTGTTCTACTATTGCTCAACATAAGAATTTTCTCCTATCATATTTGTTTCATGTTCCTCAATAGGAAGCTACTGATGGTTAATTGCTCCCTATAACAAACCTCTTTAAAGGTGAATCTTTTTTTTTTTTAAGGCACCGTGTAATCTCAAACTAGATAATGATTATATTAAGTCACTATTTTTTTTCTAATATTTTTTTTGTCAGTAGAAATTCTCTTGAGTTTGTGAAGGTTAAATGTTTAGAAAGGGGGTAGGGGTGGTTAAGGTGGGCTCAAAGTATGGGTTGCAAAAGAGCAAACGTGAACTAAGAAGGCGTCAAATATGACTCCAACACATACACTTCAATGCTCAAGTTAGTAGAGTAAAAGTGATAATTCCAATCAACAATATCAATCTAGAATTTAGAGATTTTGAAATCCTTTCTCAAAAAGGTCTTAAAGGCCTTATATATGTGGGATTAATTACGAGGATTATGACAAGTATATGAAGATCTCTTGTCCTGAATATTCTAAAATACTTGCACAAAAAACCATATTATCTAACCACCATGTGTGAGGGAATATTTTTTCTAAGGCTTGTCCTAGTGTTAATCCTATGGGACCTTGTTCTAAAAATATGGATCTAATTATTCGGGGATTCAAATAATTAATTCAAATTATTAGTAGGTTTAGTTCATTTTTATATGTTTATATTTTAGCCCTTTATAAACCCTACTACATACATGACTTTCTATAATTTATATTCTTAGTATGGGTGAGTTTCTAGGATAGGAAAGTTTTTGAGAGGAGGATAGTGTAAAAAAAAAGTTAACCTTTTACAAAATTATTCATAAAAATATTCGTTTAAAAAGTTATTATTTATAAAGGGTGATAAAAGGCACATATGTGTCATCACTATTTTAGAAAAAAAATGAATTGAAGACACATAACGGAAGGCACAATGTATACGTAATCCACATTAATTGAATTGAAGACCCGTTTAACATATGTATTTTCAGTTTAATTTTTTAAATCTAATGAAGGTACATTTCATTAAATGCATCTTCACGACTCTATATAAATGATAAATTTTTCAATAGCTATTTTTATTTATGAATAATTCTCAGCCACGAGGATAGAGACGGCAAATTTTGAAGTAATAGAATTATGAAAGACATGATATAGATATAGAGCCAAATCTAAGATGCAATCAATCGTAAATATTGTACCTTTGTTCTTGTAGAGTTGTTTTCAAGTCAGTACCAGGCCTACGGTCTCTTTCAGCCAAGCTAGTCGGGCCCAATTTTTCAGTCCGATAATGCTTGGGCCTCATTATACCTTTGCAAGAACTTTATAAAGATTTAATAAAATAACTATAAATTATTTATAGAGCGATTATTGTATTTAGTCGGTAGAATAATTATTCCACAAAATTTCCATTATCGCCATTCTTTCTCGAGACTAAAACAAAGTTTTTTTCCTTGAATATTTCTATATTTTATCAATGAAACCCTAAGCAAACATGACCATTAATAATAACTATTATTTTTCTATTATAATCTTTAATAATTTCAATTATATTCCTATTTCATTCCCTTTATTAATAGGACGTGTCATTAGCATTAATGGGATAGACTTGAGATATATATGAATTTTTCACATTGAATGTGAGAGAAGCCCGGCAAAAACACTTCAAGTTAAAGTTCCACCATGTTTAGACTTTAAGGAACTTATTAGGAGTGGGTACAAAATGGAACAAAATCATGAATTGAATCAAACTAGACTTTTTTTTCTTTTTTTTTTTTATGGATTTCGATTCATTGTTCAGTTTTAAGATATCAATTCAATTCGTACCATGAATAGCATTGAAAGTTTCACATTAGAAGGGATTAAGAAAACTAAATCGAAATTCTATAGTTTTTGCATTTGGAGTCGAATTAGGTTTGCATTCCACAATTCTATTCACATAGTTGAATTGAATGATAATATTACTAGTCCATGAACCAAATCACGTTCACCGTTATGCCTTTCTCCTCTACAAAGAATCCCTTAGAAATTAGATTGAAGTTAAGGTTACAAACGTGCCAAGCCAAGGTTTCGAAGGATTGAGCTTGACTTGTTAGAAAAGCTATCAAGATCAAGCCTAAAAATTACAAGTTGAAGCTTGAATTTGTTAAGAAACCCAACTTGTTAAATAAATGAATATAAATAAGCTTGAGTTCAAGCTCATTTGGACGAACGAGTTTGAACGAATTTAAACTCAAACTTCTTTAACCTTTCTTTTAGTTATATTAATGATTTTTATTTTCATTTGAGCGGTATATCTTTCTCATTCTTATATTTTTAAATGATTTTAAAGATATTTTTGATGATTTTTCAATTATATTAGTCTTCTTTTAATATTATAATTTTTAACATAATACATCCGCTTAGCTTATTCGTTAGCAATATAAATAAATTTGTTTATCAAGTGGCTCATGAGCTTAAATAAAAACTTGAGTTTGACTTATTTATACAAATGGCTTTTATTTTGAGTTCAAAGTTGAATCGAATCAAACTAAATTTAAAATAAATTGAATGTGAGTAACTGACTTGTTATAAGCCGAAGTTGGCCTAATAAAGTATACATACATAAATCGGATGTGGGACAGTAACCTAAGCGTTTATAGCAGGAAGATGTCGGAGATGGCTTCAAATAGGCGGATCGGGGTCCATATTTCCTGACACAAGCATTAGACAAAGTAAGGCGTCGTGTTCCAATGGGTCACAGTTGGATTTGGTGTATGCAGAACCAGTGGGCCTAATTGGTCAGATTCTGTAAACAAAAAGTCAAGCCCGCCACAACCATGAAACGACTCAACAAAAGTCGTCCCACTCCAACACCCAGTGGACCTAGAAATCTGACATGCCATGTTCATGTTTATGTCGAGTGTATATAAGAAAACTCTATGAAATTGAAATAACTATTATCTATCTTATCGCTAAAAACAAAATTATAGATATTTTTTATTGAAATAGTATGCTTACATATATCTTAATATTATTATTAATACCAAAGTCATAAATTTCTTCCATATATATATAAACTTAATAAACATTTCCAGGATAAATACATCAAAAGTACTCTATATTTATGCCAAAAGTCAATTAATTTTTTTATATATTAAGTAAGTCTTTTAAATCTTATATATTTATCTTTTTCTTTTCTTTTCTTTTTTTTGGGTAAAAACATAATATATTCAATCATAATATATATACATATATATCTTTTTCTTTTCCTTCCATTGGCAAGTTCCAATGAGACATCCCTTGCATGCATGAAATGATGCGGCTTGGATACAAGCATCCTTCTGGGAAAGACCATGTTTTATATTATCACAAACATTCGTTATAGGAAATTTTTTAAAAAGCAATTCATATATAAAGAATTTAAATGACTTATTTAAAATATAAGGGATTTAATTGGATTTAGACATAAATTTTATAGACTTAAATGATATAATTAAAATCATTATTATTTATTCTATCAAGAAAATTAAGATCATATAATTTTCTATGTCAATTTGAGGAAAAGATTATGCTCTTATAACAATTGATTGTATATCTTAATATTATATATAACAAAATCATAAAATTTTCCCATGAGCTATCTTAATATTGCTATCATGACAAAAAATCGAAGAACATCAACGGTGTCCACGTACTCGAATCATAACATTTATGAGCATGCAAAGACTTAAAACCAACTAAAAATTCATAATTTATACGATGACAACGTACTTTAAATTCTCACAATAATATTTTCTATATACAACGGCCTACAACCTCAAAACTATAAGACAATTAAAATGGTAGACTACCTAATTAATCTATACAAATCAACGTAATTCATAAACTCTTCCAAAGTGCTTGTGTTGATCTCGATCTTGTGTTTATGGTCCTAAATGGAAACAAACTTTTACCTCTAGTACCCAAAAAATAAAGTCTTAGAAGAAATAAGTTAGAGCACAGTAAATAATCACCATAAGCACACACAAACACCATACAAGCAAATTTACATACAGTCTACAACTAGTGCATCAAACATTGGTTATGATCTTTAATTAGGTATAAAATATAACATGGTTTTGTGCTCATCAACTATCAACTCCTAAACAAAATTTATTTTCATTAATTAAATTCATATTCCTTTTATAAATTGATAATCCTAAGTCTAAGGTTGTTTTTGCACTCAATTAGATGTTTAAGACTTAGAAAGGGATCATTTAGGACCATCTAGAGGGTATGCTAGTTGACCTAAGATTAAACGAGATCAACTAAACATATAACAAGGTTAGGTCAACTGCAATCCACCATAAGCTTGGGCTAACCCACTGAGCCTTGAAGATACACTCTAGACAGCAAGGGTTTGTAGCGCGGTGGACTGTGCTCTTCCTTAGTCAATCCCAACCTCAAGTTTACACTCCAAATGAACCTCAAAACATTTTTTCTCCTAAATTCGTCTTGAATAAATACAACTTCAATTATCCATCATCATAACACCATTTGATTCCTTAAAACATGGATATAAATGCTTCGAAATTACATAAACATCAACTAACATTTCACAAGTAATTCCTCAAGTACTTCAATAAAACCATTATTGATTTTTCAATCTTAGTTAAGCTAAACCTTATATAATAACTATTTCTAATACTTTGAACTACAAAAGAGAGAAATCATTATTTTTTTAAAATGTCTCTGACACTATGAGAGCTTTCACACACACAAACACTATAGATTTGCACTTCATCTATTTTTCACTATTTCTTTAAAGATGCATAACCTAATTCCATAATCTTTGTATAATTTCTGCATTCATAGTGTAAATTGTACTTACCAACAATTGCAAAACTATCTTCCCCTTCAACATGCCAACTTTATTCTCAATTCGTTAAATTCTTGTGTTAGGGCTTAATTAGATTCTTAGGTCACGACAAAAGAAAATTTAGAGGAATTACCTTGGTTTCTCACAAAAGATTGAAGTGATTTCCTTAGATAGAGAAAGAGGGGTGCCTAGTGAAAGAAAAGGAAAGAGAGATTTTTCTTCTATCAATTTTAACGTTTAAAAATCTAACAATCTGGAGGAGAAAGAAAATAAGAAAGATGTATCTTGTTTTACATTAATTAAAAGGAAAGAATTAATTTTATTTAAAAAAAAAACTAAAATGGGTGAATTAATAAATTGCCCTTCACTTTAATTATTTTTATTATTTCTTACAATTATTAATCAAATTACCTTTCTTTTTATTTGTCACTTATTTACTATTTTCTTCTTCAAGAAATTTTTAGAAGACCTTTAATGAATTAAACACACATATATATATATAGTTTCTCATATAAATTTATGTGAAATACTAAAACTTTAACTAAAAAAAGAGGGGGGGGGAAGGGGGGTGTTAGCTTTGATATATTTATTATTGTCCATACATCATTTCTAGTAGATTTAAATTCTTATGCTCATGTATGTAGATGTGAAACCTGTAAAAAATGTTTTGCATTTGTAAATATTTATGCCAAAAAATCATAATATTCAACTTATAAGTTAATATCACTCTTGAAGATAAATTACACTAAATACAAAAATATTGAATCTCAATTATTAATACAAACTTACAGCAAATTGCCATAAATATAAATAAAATACCAACTTATATTAGAGTATTCATATAGATAAGGTTATTCAACTAAGTGTTTACATGAAATAACAGGTTACGAGCAAAGATGGTCATGTGGTGAGGGTCGAAATCCATTGTGCCCTGCCTTTGTGGAATAAGACGAAGGAAGACATCATTTCACGTGGGGACGATTAGGTAGTCAAAACCTACTCCATTTGTCGTGTGAGGCAAATCATGATATGAACGTTTTGCTCAGGTCATGCGAATTGAAAATAAATCAATTTTTACTAAGATACATATAACAAACTTTATGTAAATTTGGAGGTAAATAAGTTAAACTTATATATGAGCTATATAAGTTTGACTTGATATTTACTCACGTTTAATTCAATAACAATTGAGTTTGATGTCAAGTTTGAGTTATTTAAGTAATTTGTCGATTTAAATCCAAATTTCGTAATGTATAACTTGACTAACTTGTAAATCTAATTGAACTCAAATTCATGCTTAAAATTAGAGTTAAGTTTAAAGGTTAGGTAAGCTCAAGTTGAATTCGGATGTTAATATTATTCCAATAAAAAGGAAATGTTTTTTTTAAAATAAATCGAGTATAACCTAAGTTTAAACTCCTTAAATGTTACTTTGATATAAGTTTGAGTTTTAAAGTCCAACATTCATCGAGCTAAGAATTAGCATTATGTTACCTTTAGTCATCTCACTTGTAGCCTAGTCTAGAAGATAACGCGATAATGAAGTTTAGTTTATTCCTTTTTCATTATTGTTCATTTTCTTTTCTATATTTTATGTTAAATTTTTTGGTTAATATTTTTATCAAGAGGCATTAATAACAAACATTAATAATAACTTTAAAAGGTGCTTATATTTATAATTTATAACATTTTTTTCTCAAGAAATTAAGAAAAACCAAATTCAAACTTGACCATAAAAATATATTTAATATTCTTAAACTTTAAATAATTCTTAGTAACAGCATGTTTTATTAATGTCTAATAAAGTTTTTTTTTTATAGATTTTCAAAGTAAACTTTGTCTTGTTTGCTATATGAAATCGATCTTTTTTTTTATGTAAAATAAATCTTTAAGAGAGAGGCTTTTCTTTTTTTTAAAAAAAAAGAGGTAAGGCACTTAGTGTATCATGGCAATGATAGTATTAGAATTTGACCTCATCGATTTTGTGAGAAAATTGTCATGTCTGGAACTTAAAGGACATAAGTGATTTAACACATACTTATATTGAAATATGACCATGTACGAATCTAACTACACTCAATTTTTAAGTCTAAAGCTACCATCACTTAAGTAAATGATGTCACAAGACAAGGTGAGCAAACACCCATCCAATAAGTATATTGCATAAAACACATACAAATACCAAACATCACAAATTGTACATACAAACCTAAATATAATGCAAAAATGATCATAAATCATGCGGCATAGTTACATGGAATTGCTCGACTTTCCATCACACTAGCCAAACCTAAATGACAACATATTTAAATGAATGCAAGGAGCAATTTGAGTCTATTGAGTCAACAATAATGATAAAATTAGTTTTAACTTAAATTTACCATTTGTATCATGCTATTAGGAGTGAATCCACATACAATGCTTAAATCGACACCACCACCAATTTTGCTATGTTGTAACTTTTTTTCTCACTCACTAATCTAGACTAGCTAAAGATTCCCCATATCGACTACCCATTGAGTAATAAAGATAGTGTCGAGTCTAATTTTTAAATTCTCATTCCTAATCCGATCTAGATTAGACCCTATGCTCATCTAATGTAGATCCTCGACTTGAGTTAGGAATTTCGTTTGATTTTTGGAGTCGCCACCCAACTGTTGTTGGGAAATATTGAATTAAGACTAAAGGAGCGGATTAGTCTTAATTTGGACCACTAGTCGTCGTTATTTCCTCTTCTCGTTTTTTAAAAGAAGAAAAGGGAAAACCAGAGTTTCTAAGTCCGGAGGCTAACCTATTAAAACCTTTACGATTACTACCTAATCTCCTAAAATTGTTCCTATTTAGAAATATGTTTCATTGTGTTTCTGTTACTTTTTTATTATGTTTTTGAACGAGTTATTTGAAAATAATGATTTTATTTCGTTTTATGGGTTGACCCGGATGGGTGCCTACGTACCTGCTATTCAGGATCAAACAAGCCGTAGTTCGCTTTTCTGAAAACTTTAAGTTTGTTGTTTGTGAATTTTAATTTTGAAACCTCTTTTGCTTTATGTTCTTATCATTTTTGGGATTTTTCTGAAAAAATTATAAGCCTAAGTTTTAATTTGATTTTTGAAAATGATTTTTAGGGAAAAACATCAATTTTGGATTTATTTAAAAAAATGATTTTTCTAAGTTCTAAAACTCATTTTTATGATTTTTGTAGTTTTTTTTTATATCCTAAGTTAATATCTATCTTATTTTGAAATCTAAAGTTTTATTATTATTTTTCGAATATTTTTTTATTACTTTTCTATATTTTATTTTATTATTATTTTATTTATTTTCTACATTATTAAATCCTAGAAAAATCTAATTTCTATTATTTTCCTATTTATTGAAAATAAAAAATAAAAATAAAATAACAAATAATAAATTAAGTCGGAATAAATAAATAAATAAAATAAAATAATTAAATAAAATAATTAAAAAATCCGGAAAATCCGTCTTACCTGGATCCAGGTCGGTGCGCGGGTCGGTCGGTCGGGTTGGATCGGTCGGATGCGGCGGCGGAGGATGCTCGTTCACGGCGTTCCGACGGCCTTTTGCAGCGGGTGAGGTGTTGAATCCCAGCTTCTCGAGGGTGCTGAATCCAATGGTAGTGGTGGTTCACTCCCAGATCGCCTCCTGGTGGTGGTTCAACTCTGGTCAGTGCTCGCGGTTTTGGGCTCTTCTCCAATGCTCTCTGATTTGCACTATTTCCTCACTTTCTCTCAATTGTGATTCGTGTATTGGCTTCCTCCCCTCCTCCTCTATTTATAGGCGTCTGGAAACCCTCTTGGATAAGCTCAAATCGACCGATTTGGATAAATCCGAATTTCTTCCGTTTTTAGATTTGATTTTATCCCGGCGATTTGATGTTGATCTCTTATTTTTCTTTGATTTATCTTATGGATTTGGCTTTATCTTGACAGTAATCTAGAAGATTTGAAAAAAAATGATCGATTCCACCTTCATCGGACTTACTCCGGCTTCTTCTCGCGTCTGTCCAGTTGAGGAAGACGATCACGCGCAACACGCGTGATTTCCTTCGGCCAATCATGCGCTGCCACGTGGCAGATCCAGGGAAAAGAAAGAAAAATTTTTGCTGAGCGCACGCGGGGGGATTCGAACTCGCGACCTCCAGCCTTCACACGTTCCCTATACGCACGCACGAGCCAGTTAAGCTGGCCCAATTTCTCGATTTTCTTTATATCGCAAATTGCATATATGCAATGCGATTTTTTCATTTTTTTGTATTTTTTTGAAATTTCAAAAATTTGTAAAAATTATTTATTATTTATTATTGCCATTTCTGAAATCATTTTTCAAAATTGATGTGTTTTCATTTTTATTTTTATTTTTTTGGATATTTTTATTATTTATGCTAAATTAGGAAAAAATTGGAAAAAAATTAAAAATTGATTATTTTTTAGTATTATTGATTCATAGGGCAAAAATTGGGTGTTTACAGATAGTGTAGATGTCTAATTAAGGCATCATCTCAAGAGATGGTCTCTTTAAAGGCCACAAAGCCTAGTTTGAGTTTTCCTTCGCAAATCTTAGCATAATGAAAAACAAGTAGCACAAACCAATTTAGTTATTAGTGCTTTTTTTTTTTTTTAATCTTACAAGTATAAATAGCAAGCATCAACATAACTACTCACCTTTATTTCCTTTTGGTAAACTGATTTCTCAATCTTTCTTCTTTCTTGTTATCCTATAACAAATAAGCAAAATATTTGACACTAAATTTATCTTATTTTATACTTTTACTGCTTTCTAAATTTCCACTAACTTTAATTAATTAATAACCTATCAATCTGTTAACTAGCAAAATAGAAAGTCAACCTAAAGAATGAGGACCAATCAACCATGTGAAGAGATAGTCAATTGCCCTATATGCATGATTAGTCTCTCTTTCTCATAAGTATTTCTTTTGATTTCTTTAGCCTATTTTATTCTAAATTTTGTTTTAAATTTTACTTCATTGGCTACTTAATAAAGAATATAGTTTATATTTTCATTGTGAAATCTCAATTTTTAAATCTAAAGTTTTGTTTAATTGCAATCCATACTTTTTTATAAAACTCTAATCGATGAAACTAAAAGGTTTATTTTTATTTTTGTTTTTTAAATTTGGTGTGTCAATTGTTATTCCTAAACCATTTTAGGGTTTTATTTATGATTTATAAATTATCTCTACAAGTTTTATAAACCATTCTATCTAATCCTAACTTATTAATTTCAATTTCTTTTACTAAACTTAATTCTTATGTTGTTATAATCTTCTTTATAAATTGTGTTTCTAAATCATCTATTGAATCCATAATACTTTTACTAAAAAGGAATTTAGATTTCAAACACTCACTTATCTAGGAGTGTTTCCATCCCTCTCCTTATCCTAGGAGGCGAAAACTTTGGGGGAGCATAACATCTCCTCCTCCTCCTGAAAATTCCCTTCCAATTTACAAGCTAAATAGTATATGACTTCTTTTTGTCTCTTTTCGTCTGACTTTACATGGCCAGTGTATGGAGATGATATAATGAGTTTGTGCTAATTTATTTATTTGGATTGTAGCTATGGAAGAATTTTTTGGAGAGCGAAGCATCTCTCTTATAAATAGCAATATAGAATTAGGCAATAATATAGTTATATGGCAAATGGATTGCCTAGCATTGCAAATAAATAAATATGATCCGAATCTCCTCTTTTTATTATAATCATTGAAATAAATAAATAAATAAAATTTTGTATATAAGAGTTTTACTACTCATCGTAATTATCTTATAAGATATACATCCAATTATTGTTTATACAATAGGGTTATAAAAAAAAATATGACAAACAATACAGCATGTGTTATAAATATATAATTATAATATGAATATATAAAATTATATTATAACTTCTATCCAATTTTATATATTTTTAATATTAATATAAATTTAATATAAAATAAAAATATAAATACAAGCTATTAACATAAATTATCAATCTATTTTTAACTTATGAATCATATGTATTGCTTGTGATATATTTCAATTATTATTATTTTTAAGTGATAATGCTTTCCACCTAAAGTTAATTTTTTTGTACATATAAAGCAGGATCACGTTCACGTGCCCTGTTGCGTACTACTACTAATGAGTGATGAGGATCAACTGCAGATACTGTTTGTCGTCGTAAAGGACGTCCAAATCGACACAGGAAAATGATGAAAGCATGTAAGAATGACGCACCACTGTGTTAAGACATTATGACAAGTGCCATACTCCAATCAATGCGATTGCTTTTGGTCTTCAACCCATTTCTTAATTTAAGTTATAATAAATAATATGACTATTAAATTATATTTATTCCTAATTAACTAATTTACTTGGGAAAAATATAAAAACAAGTTAACATTAGGTTAGAAGGTTTTTCTTTTGGATACTTTGTCTTAAAAAAATAATAATAATAATTAGATGGAAATAACTTTTATTATTTAGAAACTCTTATTGATCGATAGTGAAACTATTCATATAATATCTTCTCTTTTTATCTCCTTAAATTTTTATATAAATAAATATTATTTTTTGAACATGTTAAAGCAGTTTGATTAGCCAAAATTGAAATATGGACCACTCAAATACTCCTCATAAACCATTTAAATATTAACACTCCTGTTAACCTTTCAGCCAACTGTGCATGCCCGTGAAGGGCATAAGCGTGAGATTAAGGCTGCATAATGGGGATTTTATGTTGGTGAATGTATATAATGCTAAGAAGGCATGGAGTTAATAATTTGATCAATAAAAATATATTTGTTATTCATTAGGTGTTTTTCTAATTGCACTAATTTATAACAAAGTTTTGTAAGATTGATTCATGATTTTGGAATTGGATGCAGTCGGTCGTCCATAGGGATTTAATGATATTACATCAACATCAAAATTTTCCATGGTGGAGCAAATTCCTAAATGGTGTATAGGAAAACTCAATTTAATGAATAATGGGACACCATCCAAATGTTCTAGGGAAATGGCTTTTAAGCACCACCGATTCCTTCTTTTTGTAGACTAGTGTGATTAATCTTTGGAATTGAAATCATCATTCACTTTGTGAATGGACCAATATACTTTAATGGTGGTTACATGGCTTCATCATAGGCTGTTATCAAGCTAATGTTTAGGTACAAACCGAAACATTAGAGAGAGATAATGATAAGTTAAAATAAAATACATTCTTCAGCCAATTAGAAAGTGTATATCATAAGGTAACTTGATTAGTTCAAAAGCCTATTGCCACGATAAGATTCAAGCAAATCTAAATTGTTTTGTTAAATTAAGTCAAATGATCAGAGACTCATAATGCACTATCATGCATGAAATTGATACAAGATCATATGTGAATGCTTCATACTTTGATTATTGACCTTTGAGATCATTTTCACAACATGTAATGGCTTATCAAACACAACTAGGCTTTTTGTATAATTTGTATCTAGTTATGGCATCGCTGCTGCAATAAGAACTTAGTGGGTTGCATAAACAACATAAGAAATGGGATATATCTCAATTATAAAATTAAAGTTGTTTGAGTTTCATTGTGATTTTGGAGTTAGAATTAACTAACAAACATACTTTTAGAAACCAATAATTGATTGAGCAAATGAAAGATTTTAAGGAAATTAGACCTGACCAACATAAGGCACATTTTAGTTGATTTAATCCAATTCATTATTGGTTTAAAGAGCTCGATTTTGGTTTGATAGAGATTCTTTCGTTACGTTTTTTAGGAGCTTTGGTCTATCTCAGTTGTGGTGGCTATTGCTCAATATGGTTCGACCGGTTCACTTTCTTGTTTAATACATCGATACTTTGAGTTTAGCGTTGGATGTTTCCTGCTATTGTATACTACCATGTTGTGTTTAACCGTATGTCGCGTTTAATATGTAAAAATAATTTTAAATAAAATAAGTTAAATTAAAATAGAATTGATAATGAATGTCAAATTCACGTTTGTGTTTGAAAATATTCACGAAATACAATGAAGTGAAATGATATTTATAAAAAATACATTAAATTAGTAAATGAATGTAATAAATTATATGAATAAGTAAAAAGGTAATTTAAATAATTACCATTAATGAGAATGAATTAAAATCACGAGAATCAAAGTTCTCCACAAAGCTAAAATGATCAATTCTAAGGAATTGCATTTTCTAGGTTCTAATGATATATTTGGTATGTATAAATGAACATAAAATAAATTCGCAATTCCGAATTTTTCTCCATTTCTTACATTTAGATGTTCTTTTGGAAGCCAAAATTGCAATTACTCGAAACCATTGATTTCACGTTTAAGAGGGAAATTGGTTACGCCTTAAAAATAGCGAAATCGCAATTTCATTTTGATCTCTTTAATGATCATTAATTGAAATTATTTATTTAGCATTTAATTTCTTTGTTACATTTAATAATTAAGAATGATTTTGAAAAATATTATTTTATATGCATTTTATTTCATGTATGTTTCCAAACACGTGAATGGATTTATTATTTTAATCATAATTCTATTGCAATCCTCCATACCAAACATGATAAAAAAATGCTTGCAAATATAGGAAAGTGAATAGAACTTGGAATTATGATTCCATTTTGGATCCATTCTAATGTATCAAATGTGACAATAGTATTAATTACTTATTCCAAACTACTTAATGAGAACTCTAAATCATTGATACCTCATAATCATATTATGTTATTTATGTTGATAATGTGTTATTAATACTGATATTTCTAGTAAAATCTTTCTAGTAGGACTATTAGATTTTCTTTTTATGCAAAATTTCAGTTAGAGGTATAAACAAGTTGAGTTGAGGTGATACGGTTTTAAATTTAAGCTAGAGTTTGATTCTTAATTTCAAAACTTGAGTTCAACTTAAAATCGATTGAGTCTAGAATTTTGAAGTTGAGTTGCTTGAAATTTTAAAGTTAAATTCGATTCAATTAAATTTGTTTAAGATTGATTTATTTATAATTTTTTTTCTTCTAATATAATAGTATAAATATAGAAAGTTGCTTTGAATTTAATTAATATCTTGACTCAAGTTCAATTAAGTTTACAAATTAATTGAATTAAATATTATAAAATTTGAGCTCGACTCGATTATCCAATCAAATAACTCGAATTTGATTTAATTATTTTTAAATAAATATTAAATCGAACTTAAATAATTTATAAATAGTATGACTCGGTATTGATTTCAAAGCTTTCCTCGTTGCGATTGGTATGGATCGGTAGACTTTCTATCCGGATAAATGAAAGAGAAAGGAAATTTTTTTTTAATAAAATTACACATTTCAATGCACCCCATGCATCATGATGGCCAATGGCCATGCAATGACAAATCAAGTACATGGGCATGCAATTGCTCCTATAAATCCGCCAAAAGATATCTTCTCCACAGAGATCTTGGCTTCGCTTGCATCATCTTCTGATCGCTTCAAGAAAGTACACTGCTTTTTTCTTGCAAAGTCACAAACACAAACACATATAAAATACATAACACATCTACATGCATACATTATAATTACACTCTCACCCTCTTTCCACTTTTAATTTTTCCCACTTGGGTTTTTCCTTACTTTAGTTTGGTTGGTCATGAGATACTAAAGAGAAAGTATAATAACTATGCTACCACATCAAGCTTCATCATTCAATAGGTTTTGTTTGGTTTCATCACAAAAATGAATAAAAAACCAAACCAACTTTATGTAGTAGCATAAATATGTTACTAATAAGAAAAAAAAAATGAAAAGAAAAAGGGTACCCGCCAGGAACAGGAGTTTCAACAGAGAAAGAACCAGATATTTTGATTTTGTGATGATGATTTCAAGCCTTAGACAAGCAAGCAAAAGCATCAACAGATAATGAGAACTAGTAACATAAAGAGGAAGAAAAGAAAGGGACAAAGGCCTACATGGCACGTCTTAATCATGCCATATCATTTTGAAATCGGATATTTGAATAAGGAAATGTGAAAAGAAGGTAAGAAAAAACTATTCATAACAAATATAAAATATATCACGATGGGTTCCGATTGGATACATGTAACAAGTTAACGAAACACATACAAAACGTATTACAGAAGAGAGAGAGTGTTTTTTCATGCATGGGCCCTTTAAAGCCTGCAGTAGAAATGAGTGCTGCTCCTGTTTTCTGTTTTATCTTACCTTTTTTCCCTTCTTTCTCAGACTTAGTCCGTGCATGGTAACTTATTATGGGTCCAGTTCACTCAGGAGACTTATTTTGGACTTTTGAACAATCTCTATCTTGCTTTTTGAGGCTTTTTTTGATGAGATGAGTGTACTATAATTTGCAAGGTTCATGTGTGTGTGTGTGGTTTCTTTTAGCTTGTTTGTATTGTGCAGGTAGTATTAGCTTTTGTAGATAGTGAATGGACACAAGAGCGAGATAAAAAAGAGAGAGAAAGAGAAGCATATACAACACTAATATCAAGCTCAGTTTTTCTTGGCATTTTGGAACTTGGGGAGAATAAAAAAAAGCAGTCTAAAAACTTCCTATTTCACTTTTTCATGCAAAAGAAATCAACCCCACTTTGTGTCTTTCTGTTTTTTTATTCTTGTGGTGTGAGGAAAGTGGGTTTTAAATGGCTTCTTGATTCTTTCCTTTTCTTTCCATTTGTTCTTTTTGGAGAAAGTCCAGAAAAGAGGGTTCATTTCCATTGCTGTGACCACTTGATTTTGCTCTTTTGTGGACAAAAAAGAGATAGGTAATGATTTCATTCCAAGTAGTACAATCTTTGATATTTTTCAAATGACTTGAAATCTCATGTCAATCACTTGAAAGGATTATGCATGTTATGTATATGAATATTCTAATGAGTTGATTGCTCTGCTTGTGTTTATAGGCTCGAATCACACAGTAGCTTTTTTTTTTTTCAAGCTCATGAAGTTTTTGGTTAGTGTTGTCATTCCTTTTGGTTTCCTTGTTATGAAGCATCCTATCCTAGCTTAGTTCCTATGGCGCTTAAAGTAACATAAGTAGCAACTCTTAGGAGGTTTCAACAAATATATACCAATATGCTTAGGTGAATATAGATAGTGTAAGTGTCTGTCTATGCAAACCTTCCCAATGCATTGATAGAGTTCTTCGGAAATATCTGTACTTCAAGAGAAATCATTATGCGCTGTCCCTGAAAAGTTCATTAAGCCCGCGAGTGGCGAATAATACGAAATACTGATCGCAACATGATTTACATATGGCTCTCTCTCGTGGTCTTGTGCCGATTAGATGCGCGCAGATTCGGGTTTGAGGTAATTAGACCGGGATAAAATTTGTGCTACTTTAATAGCCAGATGTTGAAGTGCTAATTTTATTGTTCATCACTAGTAGGATATTACTCCGTTTGCAGTTGCTCCTCCTCTACTTTACTGTTGATAGCAGACTTGGTTGCTTAGGTTTTCCATGATCATGTAATGATGGCCCTTGTGAGGTATATGATAGTTACTATTACTAACTGTGTCACTGTATGCATCATTCTTGCTCTATTTCAAAATCTGGAAAATTAATGACATGGGAGTGGAGACTCCAAATCATTCTCAATTTCTCGCCCAAGATTGAGGATTTTCTTGCTGACATAAAGTTTGTTTACATTTTTATGCATATTTTCAGGATAAGGGACCTCCCGTGATGGCAAATCTTTTGAATAGCTTACTGACTAGAGCTATCTGGATGAATCGGTTGATTATTCACTATTTTCCTGCCGAGCCTCTCCATTAGAATGCTTCTTCTGAAAGTTCTCCATAAGGAGCTTTTTGATTTGGGGTATGCCCAAAAGTAATGGATCATAACATGTTAAGTGCTTTACTAAATATGGCCGATCAACAGGGGGGCCTGCAGGTTGGAAGTTCATCTTGTCCCGCCTCAAAACCTGTTTCTCACCCTGATTCCTTAGGTAATAGCAACATAAACCAGAACGTAGTTGAGTTTCCCGTGCTTTCAGCATTACAAGTAGAAACTATTGGTGATATCCATGCAGATCTCAACACCATACCCCCGGCCCATGTAAACAGTTCTAATTCATCAGCTCTGTTGCCCGGGAAGAATGCGCTTGGAAATGCACCCTATGCCTCCTTACACTCTGCTGGTAGCAACATTCTCCAAGGGTCCACTCAGGAAACACCAATTTCAGCACCAATTTCCGGTGCTTCATTTGCTACCTTTTTAGGAACAAGAACGGATTTTCAAGAACATTTGAATCTCCAGGAAGTTTTGAATGCTTCCAATGACTGCTCCCGTGCTGGGACTTGTTCTCTTGGACCTTGTGCTTATGAGGAAGTAGTTGGCTCGAGTAAGGTCTATTCTCACAAGTCTTCTAGCTATGAGCCCCTTAATAGGATTGCTTATGAAGGAAATGTGAATCCAGACAAATGGATACCGATGGATAGCATTAACATGAGAATGTCTTACTTTCCAGCCAATCCTTCTAAGGATCTCTCCTTAAGTCTTTCCACATCACAGTCTCGAGTTATAGGACTGGCAGATGTTTCAGATCAGTGCTCAGAAATAAGTAATGCTGGCATTCGTCACCATGGTATTAACGCTAGTAGTGGTTTTAGTTCTGAGCGAAATTCCTGCAGCAGTAAGGAGCTCTCCTTGTATTTCAGTTCTTACAGGCCATCACATTTTGCACAGCTAATAACGGGGTCAAAGTACCTCAGCATCATTCAGGAAATACTTGCTCAAATTGCTAGCTATTCGCTAGAAAATTCTGCCCAGATGAGCTTTTGGAGTAATGGTACTGGGGCCGGAACAAGGGTACCCTTCTCATCGAATTTGCTTTTGGACGGAGGAATGCAGCTTCAGGGCTATGATGCTCTCCATGATGTCGACAGTGGATTGGGGTTTTCCAGAGAGCAGACAGTGGGAACAAGAGAAGTTGAGGTGAAGAAGAACCAATTGCTGAGCCTACTACAAGCAGTATGTTTATCTTAATTCGTTTTCCTAATTGTACTTACCATACTTGTAATCAGCAGCGAGTGTTGAATGATTGAAACTTTGCTATAAATATATTTAAATGAACAAATATCAAAATTCGATTTGACAAAAGATTATGTAGAAGGCAGTTTTGATCATTTGATAAAAGCTGAAAGCAATGAAGCATGTTTTAGGCTTATGCCTCATGGTGAATTTTTTGTGTGATAGTTACCTAGAAAATATTCATGTAAAAGAAATAGGATTCTCGTTCCATCGCATAATTTGGTGAATTATAATTGGGAAAATAACATTGACATCCCAAATCTCAAAATAGTGCACTTCTGAAAAATGTCGAAGTTGGGAAATTTTCTAGTCAATGCATCAGTAAATTGGTCCTTTACATTAATATATAATTTTTGATTAGTTGTTATGCCAAAACATCATCTATCTGATTCATATAAACTGCAAAAGGATTGAGAGAAAAACCCTGAATCGGGTGATGAATTAGTCTTAAAAAACAATTACAAGTGTATGCTAGTATAAGAAACTACTTGGTATCGCATAGGGGGAGAGATTTTGCATTTATAAACACTTCTCAAGTGATTTTTTGGAGGGGTTTGATGTGCTATTTTGGTAATTCGGAGTGTTGCTGTCGAGAAGGTGTCACTGTAATTTTAATTTTGACATATCTCTACTTTCTCGTGCGTGTTTCTTTTTGACTTCTGGCCCTTCGGTTGTGTTGTTTAGGATTTGACCATGGCCTTGCTACAGGTTGATGACAGATACAGCCAGTGTTTGGATGAGGTCCACACAGTAGTATCTGCATTCCATGCGGCAACAGAGCTGGACCCCAAGATACATGCACGTTTTGCTCTTCAGACGATATCCGTTTTGTACAAGACTGTTAGGGAAAGGATCAGCAATTACATCCTTGCAATGGGCGAGAGTTTCGAGCATGGATGCACAAGGGACAGAGAGAAATCACTTGAAAGTTCCTTCATACAGCGGCAGTGGGCTATCCAACAGCTTAAGAAGAAAGATCACCAATTATGGAGACCTCAAAGAGGCTTACCCGAAAAATCTGTTTCTGTCCTTCGTGCTTGGATGTTTCAGAATTTTCTTCACCCGTGAGTCTTTACACTAGAAATCTTGCATACTTCACAAGCTATTGTTATTAAATAAATTGTGATTTATTATGCCATTTATGAGTTTCGTTTCTTCAGGTATCCTAAGGATGCAGAGAAGCATTTGCTTGCACTCAAGAGTGGACTCACAAGAAGCCAGGTAAATGCTTAGTGCAGTCTAGCTCTAGCCTTTCCTAGTTGGTGTAGTAAATCTTTCTTTCTCATGGTATCTTGATTCGTGTTCCTGGTATCTGTATTACCAGGTGTCCAATTGGTTCATAAACGCTCGTGTTCGGCTATGGAAACCGATGATAGAAGAAATGTACAGCGAGATGAACCGACGGAAATCTCATCTCAATGAAGATGGAACTAATGCTTGTAATCAAAGCCACAGAACCATCAACAGTCAGAGATTTCGTATGAACTGATATTAATGTTATTGAATCTTTGCTAGGAATGGTCATTATATATTAGTTATTCATAACAAATGAAGCATATACCTATGGCATGGCTATAGTTTGTAGATAATCCAGCGACGTGTATGATCTTTGAACTTAAAAATCCAGTCTTGGACAAATTTTGCTTGCCGCATGAGCCCTGCTGATCATTCTTGTTGCTCATTCTATGATTTCTAGGAAGTTACAGAATTTATTGGGTTGTTTCCTTCTAACCAGTTTTTCTATATAATAAAAGGGTATGGATTCGGAATTTCAAGTTATTAACCTTTAAGCATACTTATGGGGGGTGCATGTCAGTTGAATATAATTCAGTCGTACAAAACTTAAAAGGTGTTTTATTTCGTGTTTCTTCCAATCATATCTTTATATCATTTGATGTTCGAGCAGGGGGGGAAAAAAAAGATCTGAGGATTAAAAAAGCTCAACTTGCATCTGTAAAAATCTTGAGTTTCTATTCATATCTATGCCGGGAAGCAAAGTAGGGAAGTGTTATATGGCGTTGGTGGGGTTGGAACTACAGTTTGGAACATTAATGGAATAGCGCGATGCGCCTGCACTGTTCTTCTCTTTTAAGTTCCAGGAAGAAAATAGAGTGAAGTGAAAAGGATGTTGTATGTCTTCACATATTCAATGGCCGACAGGGGTTAAATTGCATTATTGTGGAGCTTGAAACTCACAAGAGAAAGTTTGAATTGTTGCAAGGAAAGTGATAATACTTTCATTTTCAAAGAAAGTGATATGTCTGGCTGTTAAAGATAAATCGAATTTGATGTTTAGAAGATGGTCCCATTAACGATTGGTTAAAAAAGAAAAAGAAAATTTTCACTTTTTAATGTAATGAGAATTTGATTATACAGAAAGGTGTATTTTTTCTCATTTTAGTTTTCTAATAAGCATCGGTTTCTGTTAATATTTTCCTTCTAGCTTGTATAATGCTACCTTGGTGTGAAAAGGTTATCTTAATTACATTATTTATGACATTTGATCCCGTTTATAAGAAATATGATGACTATAATATAAATTAGGGATAGTTGCAACTGCAACTTTTGAAAATATTGATGGAGTGGATGAATTTCCTAAACCTTCAAAGTCTTATATTTCTTCTCGATAACTTGTAAAATCATCCATATAGTTTTAAACTGCCAATGAAATTTGTTAACCATCACTCAAAAAATTATAAATAGCATTAGTTTCAAAATATGCTTTATGAGTTTACTAGGGTTGTGATTGATAACATTGAGAGCAAATTAAATTGCTATTTGGAAACTTTGTATGGTTCTTGTTATATGCAATGAGGTCAACAAGATCTTAAGCAAATCATTGATGAAATCTGAGATTTAAAATTTAGCACAACAGCTTATATATATATATAAAAAAAAACTAATTAAACATTATCCGTCCTAACCAAAATTATGACTCGAAAAGGACTTTGGTGCATAGCCGAACCAACAAGACAAGAAAAAGTAAGAAAAGGACAGTGCGACATGACTGTTCGATGCACTCGTTCCCTTTTAAGATCTTCTTCATTATTTTCCCAGTCACTGTGATGCTTTTAAGCAGCTTATTGCAGCATCCCGTCACTTATGCTTTGTTTGGTAAGAGGGAGTAGAAGGATAGCCGGAGAAAAGGAGGAAAACTGAGGGACGTTTGTTAAGTTAATTGACAAAAGCCTGCGGGTTTTTATTTAATTTAATATCTTGGATTGGTTTGTTGGATGAGTGATAAGGTTTAAAGAAGTTGGAGAGCATAATTTATAAATTTCTTTAAAAAGCGATAGGTTTGGAATATAAATTATTGAATTAATTTTTTTATTTTCAACCTTTCTTCATTGTTTGGTACATAAATGGTAAACTCGAAAAAAAGTTCTTCTAAACTTATTTAAAATTTATTTAGCTTTAACAAGTCTTAAAAGCCTTTAGCCTGTATCCAAGCCAATGAGATCTAAAAGGAGAAGAAAATTCCGTTGTTAAACATTGAATCCTCAAGAGAAATCCAACAACACATGATCTCTCAGTTATCCATTTCAAAACCATCCAACAATCAAGATTAAATGCCATACTTTACAAATAAGAGTATTCTTCCTCTCATTGCAACATTCAAAATATTAACAAACTTTGCACAAAAGTTATTATTTATCCCGCTTGTTAATAATTATTACTTATAAGGATTTTTAAAAAATCTGAAATTCCATTTTCTTGTTTGCAACATGAGTAGAGTCTGATTAGCAATATCCATCTTTAATATCTTTTTAGTATTTATTTAAACCGCATAGCAGATCAAAAAGGTAGAATTAAATTTATTTTTTTTTGAAAAAAGTATGTGAATTTTAATTTTTTAAATCATATATCTCAATTATCATCCTTATTATAATTTTATAATAAAAATAGATTAGATACATATAAAATGGTTTTTAAAATGTTATATTTTAAATGAATACTGAATAAATACAAAACAGTTATAATAATTTTTTTTTTAAAAAAAAACCATGCTAAAGTAAGGAATTCCTCCATGTGAAGGACAAAAAAGTAAAAAGAGAAGGGCACTCCATCCTCTAATTTGAATAGTCAATTTCCGAAGGTAGATTGGCCGAGAAAAGATAAAAAGAAAAAAAAAAAAAAAGACTTCTGAAGGTAATACCTTTTCATCGAATCCAAGAACCCGTTAAATACAGGTAATTAAAAAGTATTTACAAATTTCAACGGACCATTCTATCTCCTAAATTGGTTACTTCTTTTCACTTTTATTCGACATTTCTACTTTTCTATACCACTGAATTTGGAAAGAGAAAAGAAACTAGGAATTTAAAAAATAATAAATTCTGTTTATTTGCGTATAGAGGGAAGGAAAAAATAGAAGAAAAGTTGATAATATAATCTTTTATTTTGTTAAAATGTTATAAAAAAAATTCCTATATTTTAAAAGTAAATCATTTTACTTGAATTCTTAACTAATCACCTAAAAACAACTGTTTTAATGGATCACAAGCAAGTTTTCGTCTTTAAATCCTCTCTGAACAAGAAAAAAACAAGATTTTTTTCTTTAAATTCCTCCCCTTCCTTCCATCCAGGCAAAGTGTATCGAGTCCTTCATATTTTCATTAATAATATTTGAATCCTTAAGGAATGAGTAGAAATAGTAATTTTAGAATGTCCGTTAACGACCCCAGCTTATCAACATAGATGACACTGGAACAAGGTAAAAATAAAATTGTAATATTTAAAGAATATAATAGAAAAATAATAGCAACTGCTTTTATTTTATTATACATAAAATCGATATTAATAATAGGTTAAAAGTATATATTTGAAAACATCAAATATGTCATATGCCAAAGTAAGTATTGTTATAGAAGAAGCAAACAAACAAGAAATAAGTCCACCAAAAATGCTCTAATTCACAATTTGTTTAGGAGAATTTGGTATTAACTACTTATTTACTTGTCACAAGGAAAACAATTATTCCAAGGATATACAGATTTATCTCACCTTTGCTCGCCTATCACTTTATGGATACAAATTGAAAGAATGAACACTTTCTTCTCTTTCTAAAATTTTTCCACCTGCAATTCTCTCTTCTTCTTCCTCTATCTACACTCTACTTGTTCCCCCTATACCCCCTTTTCTGCCATTTCGAAAGAAAATTGGAAGTTCTTTCACAATAAAAAGAGAAAAAGAAAAAAATTAATTTCCCACTTCATTTCTCTCTGAAGTCATGCTCCAAGAGAAATTCTAGTTTTGATTGGTTTCAACTTCAAGCCCATGCTTTCTGGTGATAAGAGTTCCGGAGATATACAAGATGGACTCAAAGGGCTTCTTGGACTAACACTCAACTTTGGAGGCTTATACAATCCATATCCCATGAGAAAGTACTCGAGCGGTATCAACATCGCATGAGGCTGCTCCTCCGTTACCATGGAACCACATGCCTGAACCTGCATTATTTTGTGGTTCGTCAATCCCCAGTGTTCCAATTACCAAATCTTAAAAGTCAATAGCATGACGGAAGAAGCTGTCACAAACCTCTACCAAGGCAGTGTATCTCCTATCGAGTTTTGAAGTCATATAAACAGCCTCCTGGTGAAACGGAGAATTCTCCCCAACAAAAATTAGGGTGCGGCATTGTAGTTTTCTCAATCCTTCGCTAATATCTGGCCTCCTGCAATACAGCATATTAGCTTTTAAAATCAAAACAACAGTTACAAATCAGCATCATGTCAACCGCAAAGAAAAATGGTTTCGCTTTGCATGTGAGATGCAAGTTGCCCTATAGAAGCAAAATCCTTGAGCCAAATTCTATGAGTGGGTCCACCAAGGACCTCGCATTAAATTGTGTCACTAACAGGGAAATACAATAACAGTAACAACTATTCAAGCAACTTGTACGTCTATATCCACATACTAGTAAAGGGGCCATCTAACAATTCACAATCATAGTAAAACCAACTACTAAGACAAGTTTTCTATCTACAAAGCATTGAAATTACTAAGGACCTTTACCCGTTAATAGCTTCAAGAAAACGCCAAACATTTGTACTCTGCCTCTCGTCCAGCAACTGCCAAAAGAAACAAATATTATCAATCTCAAAGACATGCAAGCATGCAGGTAAGCAACTGTGGTCTGTGGAGGATAGCAACCAATATTTAAAAAGACAAAGAATATACCCTTCTACATTGCTGAACAATGTCCAATTCTGGTACTTGAGCACAATCCTGAAATCACCAAACATCCATAAAGAAAGATTGACAGAGAGCTTAGATGGTAGCTTGTGAGGTTGAAGCTGCACATACCTTGCTAAAGTACCGCTTTACCAGTAATTCTTTAACAACTCCACACATGCCGTAATAGTAGAGTAAATTTGATACCAACTGCATATGGCTCAAAATTAAGGGTCAAGAATGAACAAGTACTTTCAAGACAATATGAATCAAGAAAAAAAATAAGGGGTAACCTTATTAAGCAGCCATTCAGTCCATGAGGGGGCTTGGCATAGAGGAGACACAAGTATTAAACCAATGACACGATGCTTGTACTTCATCTGTCAACAGTAGTTCATTACATAAGTCAGGTTCAACCTTTTTGGGAACAGGGATATATCAACATAAAGAGGTCCTAAAATACAACTTACAGCAAACAAAGTAAGGATGTACGCTCCAGCAGTAACCCCCATACACATCACAGCTCCAAGTCTGAAAAGAAGGTTTGTATGGAACAAGACATTAGGATTTCTTCCTTTCTTTTATGGGCATGTAGACAGTAAATTTGGAGAGGCAGAAATTTAGAGTCATGTTGCTTGTTTACCCAACAAATAAGCAATCAAACACAGCTTTGATTTCTATATGGTGCATATAGATATTTGTCTATGCATCTTTCTCAGGCCACCACCCCATATAATAACACGATAACAACATATGATTTGAAGATAAAGACAAGACTAGTCATCTACCCTAACTAAGAAAATTGGAATTTACCCAAAGAAGTTGAGAACCTCAGCAACCTGATCGGCCAAGTCATCGACGGAGAGAGCAGGATCATTAAGACCAATGGCAGCAGCTTCTAACTGCAATCATCTTGAAAAGAGTACCCAGATCAGAAACAGCTTAGGATATATCATTCTGCAAAAGCAATAAGAGCAGCCCTACTCGACCACATGGAATTCCTTAAGATACTCTTAAGTCAAGTTATTAACAACAGACCTCATGACCAGGAGGACTAATATGATATATACAGAAGTTGTGAATAAGTAAAGAATATGCTTCCGGACAGAAGAGCAATCCTTGGAAGCAAGACATATCTGCAGTGACACAAAAAACAAGAACACAAGGAATAAATTAGTATATACAATGCTTATGATGGCAGTAAAGAAAATACCATGAGAAAGTATGATTGGATAAGGCTTTGTTTGTCATATTTTTTCTTTCAAGAAGGAAGATAATTCATTGCATATCATCCTAGTTATGTTATTTAACTTCTTTACTTGGTCTCGTATGAAGCTCTCTGGCAAAACTTTGAGACCGCAAGATAAAGATATGCTATATTTTTTACTAACTGGATTTACGAATATTATATCAATCCATGACAATATTTCTCCATGAACTTTACTTTTGTAATTAAGATTGCCCCATGACTTTGTTTGCACAACAATCTCAAACATGTACAAATAGATTTCCAGAAACACCTATCTCCATAAATAGATTGTTCCAGCACTTTCTCATGGAGCAAGGTCTAATAACAAGATATGTGCAGATTAGACAAAAAGGTATATATAGAAGAGTTCTATGTACTTACAATTAAGACCCAAATCAGGGTATGTCACTAAAGCCGGCTTGTCATAGTCCCCAAAGACTGTGACCGACACAAGGCCATAACTGGTTTTTACCAAGTGCTCCTGAAGGAAGATGTTAAGCAAACATAATCAACATTAACCCAACAAAACTACTATCTTTGAATCAGTAATTCATCCAACCAAGAAAGAAGAACTAGTAGAGGGCGAGGAACAAAAAAGATCACCATTATAATTGATTAACAAGACATTTGATGTTCTGGCCAAATGAAGAAACTATTCAGCCTTATGGCAGAAGTTTGTGGCAAATTCTTTGCCACTTGCTTCAAGTAGAGGGAAACTTTTAAGCATATACCCAAGTCAAGAATATTACATACACAAACAAAAATGCATGTGCACTAGATCCAGAATACTTAGAGATCATAAGATCAAAATTAGGCATGCTAATGTCAAACTAACTCATAAAACTGATAAATAGTTATCCAAAAACTAAAGTAATAAATTATGATAGATCCACGCATCAGTCTGAAGCACTAAATCAAGAATGACCAAACAATTTCAAAAGAAAAGAAGGCAAAAGCAAACATTAAACTGCAAGTAACATAAAAAAGTATTGGCTCTACTGGTTAATGCTCACAAACACTTATATAGTAAATTGCATAAGGTCTGGTTAAAAACTCAACTGAGGACAATTCATGGAGTTACCTATTGAACGCAAAGCTAAATTCAACGGATACACGGATCATATTCCCCCTCTCCACCCTAGATATGCAATACATACACTAATCTGATTCTTCAAGAATTATTATCTCAATTAGAAGTGAGCCAAACTAGTCCTACTGAATTGCTCCAAAAGTAGGATAAAAATTAGACTCTGTCGCGCAATCAGAGGTCCTCCTTGAAGAACTTCCACAAAGTTTGTAACTTATTTGACTCACTAAACGCATTTATAACAGAAACAAATTCAAAGTTAGCAAATCCAGTCGAACGATCCTGCTAGAAATGCATGACATTCAATTCAACAAAATGAGCCAACAAAGTCGAATGCTTGCTTACTTTCATTGCGTCCATAGCGTCGTATCATCTAATGCTATCACTCGTTATTCAAAAAGGGCTAAAAGACACATGAACACAGCCTCTAAGATACCTTCCAATCAAAATGCAATTAACATAAATTCCAATTGAAAAATAAAAAAGAGAGAAATAAAATCCGTTGTATCCAACAGAAATTCAATTCATTCAAAATTAGGTTAACAAAATCATGTCAAAACCAATAAAAAAACTGAATCTCTTCTCTCTCCCTCTCCAAATCTTAGCATGTTTAAACTTCCTGCATTGCACAACAACCAATATCTCTCTCTCTCTCACATACACACACACTACTCAATTAAAATCGAAATCCATCGCACATTACGAATTCAAAACAAAATCCATTGCAAGAATCACGAAACGTAGCAGCTACCTTTCCTCGCGGCGAATACATTTCCATGTCTATCGACACCGAATCGCTCGAATCCGCCATTCTCTCTCTCTCTTTCTGTGTCTCTCGCACTCTCTACAAAACTCACCTACTTCTTCTTTCTCGCTCTCTCTCTCTCTCTATCTCTATCTGAATCCCTCTCTAAATTGTGTATATATAAATGTAAGTATTTGTCTGTGTGTTTGAATGTACATATCACATAAATTTCTTGTTCTAGCGCAACACTCAAATTGAAGAAGCATTTGGTGGGATGTCCATGGCTTAAATACGACTTACTTTCTCTCTCTCTCTCCTTTCTCTTTCTTTCTGTCTCTTTCCAGGAAAAAAATAAAAAGAACAAAGAAAAATATATGTGTATTTCTTTCTCTATTCGACTCAGTGAGTTAACCAGGTCCGCGTCACCGACGCTCAAGAGTTAGAAGAGAGAGAAAGTTAGAGAAAAAGAGTCCTTCGATGGATTTCTCAAACACAAACGCGAGAGGGAGGAGGTCCCGCAGTACAGAGGGAATTCAGCTAACCAGAGATTCGGGTTAAAAGCTAACTAGAGTTAGGGAGGGGTGGGGGTAGAGCCGACAGTTTCATGTGAAATTACGATAAAGGGCTCGGGTTACGCGTGTTAGTCGCGGAAATTGGGGAGGGTATTTAGTATTTACGGACACTGTTTTTATCTCTCTTAAATTAGGTTTAGTTTATACGGTTAAAACTGGTTGACTTTTGACTGGTTTGTTGTTTTTATGGGGGGTGTTGGTTTTGGACTGCTCGTGAATTTCGAAACAGGGTTTACACGTCAGCGTTGGCGGCCCCCTTTCGATGATATGAATAATTATCTTGTAATTAACAATAAGCTTTTTATTTTATTTTTTAGTGTGGTGGGTTGGTAAACTATTGAGTTACTAATTTTAACATATGAAAAATTGGAAAAAAAAATTCATTTGAACGACTTTATTAATCTCTATTTTTTCAGGTTTTTTTTCTATTTTTTTATTTTAAGACCTAATTTTTAAAAATAAGTCCAAGTAAGACCTTATTATTTTATTTTTGCTGGAAATATTTTTAAATGTTAGGTTCTCAAATGAATAATAATAAAAATATAAGTTCTCAAATAAATAAATAAAAAAAGACATTTTAGGTTTGGAAACGAAAAGGATTAGAAAACTTATGTCTTTTTTTTTTCTTTGTTTCATTTTAGGACGTGTCTTTGGTTTTTTTTTTACTTTATTAGTATTTGTAACCGAAGTAATAACGAGCCTATTTTGACTATCTTTGAAAACTTAGGATTCGAATTGAAAAATTTAAAAATATTGGATTCTAAAATAAAAAAGTTTTTAATTCATTTTTTTCTTATGAAAAATTAAAAGAACATTCTCGATTCTTTAACATCTACTACCATATGTAAAACTTATGTAGTTTCATAATAAAATGGAATAGGATTGGTTTAATCCTATTTCTCATGTCCATTATAAGGTATATGGTAAATAACAACTAGTTTTGTATATGTTGAAGTTTCATACCATACGTTGTCTTAAAAGAAGTCATATGGAGGCAACACATGGATCGATAGCTTGGAGAGAATGGTAAGCATAAGGAAAGTCTTACGGTCTATAATGCATGAGTAACTGGTAAGGAAGTCTAAGGACTCAACTTTTTTTTTAGAGCTTATTGATGTTTGATCTTTGAAAGCAAAGTTCATATAATAGAATATTGTTTCTTCAATTTCAAAACCGTTACAAATAAGGAGGAATTGCAAAGAATTTATAAATTCTTAGGCTCAATTAGGTTCATCAAATTGTTTTGGTGATTGAGGAATAAAATAAAGCCCACTTAATCAAGAGTTACCTTAATGAGTTTGTAATGAGTTCATGATGCTTTCATTTTTATACAATATATATCTATGTTTATCATTATCTATCACTATTAATTAGTAGACATGTTTTAGTATTTGATTGGTTCATAAAAATTAATTTAGTATCATAATATTATTTAATGTATTTTAATTAGAAAATATATTAAAGTTTAAAAAATGCAACAAAAAGAAAGAAAGAAAAAGGATGTAAAGGATATTTGACCCTTATTAGATTGTGGTTAGGGACCCCAATGGCCATGAGGTAGTTTGCCACAATGATATTAACATGATGGGTTGCTACTTAATGCCTACCATCTTATGGGGTTGAATAACCTTTCCATTCCCTAATTTTATTTTATTTTCTTTAAGAAAAAATAATTAAGGAAAAACTTAAAAGGTCATAGTTTAGTTGGGTCATGGTCTTATTTGGTGGTATATGGCTACGTGCTACGTTAATATAGTAGTGACTAGCTATCCTATAGCTAAGGTGTGGTTTAGCCACTTCCTAGCCTTGTGTAACTAGCTTCACCTCTAGATTTTTTTTTTTCTCAAGCATTTTTCCTCTTTTTTTTAAAAATAAATTATTATATTATTTAATTAAAATATATTTAGTAATAATTTTTTTATTATTTTGGTTAATCAAAAACTGATACATGTATATTAATTAATAATAAAATATATAGATAAGATAAATCTATTTGACATATTAAAAATGAAAACAACAAGTATGTAAAATGTTAAAGAGTAAAAATTCAAGTATAAGAAATGAAATTTACCCTAAATATTACCATGAGCAGTTCTTAATACATGATAATGATAGATGGTGGTAGCCATATAATAATATATGTCACAAGTTTGGATTAGTGATAGTCATAATAGGTTCTTCTTCTTTTTCTTTTTTTTTAACTACCATTTATATTTTTACATATGAAAATTTTATTGGTATTTATAAGCCACTAATTAATTAATAGGATGTGTTAGTATTATTAAAGCCTTTAATTGCTATAAACTTCCAAAATTATTATATTACCGGTCAAAACTCATAATGGAAGCATTAAGAAAGAAATAATTGTAAATTCACCTTTTAAATTATTTGTTAAGTGTGAATAAATTTCTAAACTTTAAAAATGTAGGTTTATCTCCTCATAACTTAAAAAAATATGAAATAAACTTCGAAAACATTTGCCCTTAAAAAATGCATTAGAAATCCATACTTGCAAAAACAAACAAAAGCTACAAATATACATGTGCGCATGGAAATATTTTATATTTTTCATTCAATTTTATTCCACGTAAGATCGCATTTATTACTAATAGCAAAAGCATGCCGTTAGCAAAGGGCAAATATTGTGATTATTAGGCAAATATTTACTAAATAACTTTCAATTTAGAAAGAAAATTCCTGATTTATTTCTAAACTTTTTAATAAAATTTCAATTAAATCCAAAACATTTTCCATTGTTGAATTAAGACCTAAAATCAAATTATCATGCGATTCATCTTACTTGTAAGGGTAACATACCATGTGGCATATTCATAAAAAACCTAGTTTACTAGTCCTAAATCTTTTGTCTGGACAAAATTGATTGCCAGTATTGAGTATGAAAAGTACGAGAGTGATAAAAGGGGGCTTGTATTTGAGGCAAAAAAGAAGAAGATAGAACTAGAAAAAGGATCTTGTATATATTGTAGATGTACAAGTACAGACTTCTATAGAGTTAATTATTAAAATCGTCATAAATAAGTTTGAGCTCGATTAGAATGCTATTAATAACTTTGAATTCAGCTATGCTAAATTCATTTAAATTCGATTATTTTTTGAATGAAATATATCAAACTTTTTGAATTTTGATATATCTTTAAATTTAATTTAACATCGGTCAAACCGATAAACTTATTAAAATATACAAATAATAGTTGACACTTGATTTAGTAACCTACTCGCCCAATTCAATCTCAACCTTAGTACATAGCTCTAAGTTCATGCCTACATGACTAGGGCAAAATCAAACTTACAGTCCTTTCTGAGCCCTTTAGTAATATTGATATGTCTCTATATATTACCTAAGGAGTTGATCAAATGATGATGTCGGCGATTACTTAACTTTGCAAAGGGTTTGTTGCTCTCTCTTTTTTATTTCCTCCCCAAATTCTTATCACATAGTTTAAGTTTGCAGTTTGGTAAAAGTAAAAAAGGGTTGCTAGTAAATTGAAAATGTGCTATTGGTTTAAATAAAGGTGGTTGATTGGTTAAACGTCACATTTCATGTATTAATTTTTTTTTATTTTTATAATTAATTACATGAGATTTATGAGGTTCAATTTATTATTTGTAAACTTTTCAAGATTATTTATAATACATAAAGTAATTTCGTTTAGGTGATTAATTATAAAAATAAACAAATTTAAATGGTTAATTATAAAAATTGTATAAATTCTTCAAGATTATTTATAACATATAGACTAGTTCCGTTTAGGTAGTTAATTACAAAACGGACAAAATTCAGATAATCAATTATAAAAATTGATAAAGTTTAGATACTAAATTGATATTGAATTTAAATTTTTAATTACAAAAATGGATAAATTTTAAATACCGAATAAGAGTGGAATCACAATTTGCACATTGAGCCTAGTTTCAGTTCCAACACAATTTTGGTTTTATTGGTCCCCTTAAGTGTAGATTTTTTTTTCCCCTCGAACTTAGATTCATGGGTTGCTGTTGCACCAATGTGAAACCGGTTCGGGTCAATTAATGTAACTATATACTTTTATTGATTCAAGTTAACTCGAAACACAATGTAATATTCATTTACTTATACATTTGTTCAAGTCAACCAATGAACTTTTTTAATTGTAACAAATTGAATACATCTACTAGCCACATCACTATATGAGTTTTAATATTAGAAAAATAGGGTTCTCAAAAATATTATAAACTCATAATTAAAGGTATTATAATTAGGGTCATAAATAAATTAAGTTGTGAAAATACAGTATTAAGTTCTTACTTAAAATTTAAAAATTCGAGCTCTATCGAACTTAGAACTTTGAGCACGAATTTGACTTAAAGTAGCATTCTATAAACTCAAGTTTGATTTTCTCAAACTTGTTTAAACTTAATATATTATTATTTTTTTCAAATATTTATATTTGGCTAAATTTCATTAGGATCACGTGCTTGTCAAGCTAATTATTATGAAGTTCACACTTGATTGGATTAATTATTTGATTAGCTTAAACTTCCACTTAGCTTGATTGTTTTTAAATCAAACTGAAATAAATATTGAGTTAAACTCGAGTAGTTTACGAGTAATTTCAGTCATTTTCACCCTTTAATTACAACCTTATGATATGTATAAGAGTCCGTAAATTAAAGGAGCTGTATGGATTTGAAAATCTGAGATTGTTAGTAATAATCTTTAACCTATGATAATTTATGGAGTTTAATAGCCAATTTACACATGAGAAAAAAAAGAAAAAGAAAAAGGAATTAATTACACATAGACAAAATTAGCGGATTTAATTGCATAATGGGTAAAATTATAATTACACAGAAAAATCACCTGGACTTGGAAAAATATAAATTAAAAGAGTTTCTAGAGTCTTGAAGGATAACTTGTCTTCTTTCCAATGACAGCATTTTTCGGTTGAGACATCAAAAATGGTTGGATTAAAAATGGGTCAATTGCATGCAAATGCATCGTTTTCGGCCGAGGTTGGTATCTGTCATTGCCATTCACCGGAAAATGTTATTACAAACATTCATTTTACGAGTAAAATGTGCCTGAAAGTCGAAAAGAGAAGTTGAGCTATCATATGATAAATATATAAAATTACATTGTTACCTATATAAATATATATATATATATATATATATATATTCTATATTCTAGCCTATTCTAGCCTAAGCTTCATATGACAATAAAGCATGTTGTTCATCTATACTTTCAGTTATTGAGGTATTGATATGTCATACTTCGTCATTTTTTGTTATGTATTACATTTCAATATGTTATGATTGTATCTTCTTTGTTATTCATACTTAAAAGCGATATTGATTTGCGATTTTTATAGTTGATCTTGGTCGTAAGGTAATAAATAATAAAAAAAAAAAATCAAGAGGTTGTACAAGGAAGTCTAAAACCTATAGTGTTGTAAAAGGAAGTCTAAAACTTTAGAGTGTTTCCAAAGTTTTATAGGATGGAGTTTTCCTCCAAATTGTTGGAACGTTCGTTTACAAGGTTAAAGTATATGATAGATGTTTTTACTCTTTCCACTATGTAGCCATTCACTTCTATATGATGAAAAAGGATTTAAAGAAATATTGATGTAAAGAAAAGTAAAAGGTTAACTAAAAAATTCACAAGATTTAATTAATAAGTTCATCTTTATCTCATATATATCTTCTGCACAAGGATGCTGGCTAAAAGATCCTTATAAGATAGAGTTAGATCCTTAAATGATGACTGATCCTTAGCTAGGGTAGGGATTTATATTTAGCATAAGCACTTGTGTATATCTAATATGAGATGGAATAATACTTTAAAGAATAACAAGAGACATTCTTTAAAAATCTTATGAATAAAGTTAAGAGAATTTTAAATAAAATATTTGTTTTTAAATCGAGAACGACTATATAGGTGCTAAGGAAGCATGTGCTTGGAAAAGTTATTAGCTAAATTTTTGCCACCTAAAATGACGTTGAGGAAGTGACTTTTAAGTCTTTTTATTATTATTATTATTTATTTTATTTTCCCCCTGGAAGTAGACTTTTTAAGTCTCTGAAGACCTTCATGAGTATCTGTGGAGGTGTCCATGGCATCATGAGCAGATGAAATCGACATGGGGACTGGTTCACATTTTATAAATGAATTGCTGGTACATCGACATTCATTACATCACCCCCAGTATTAAATTCAACGACCTAGTACTCCAAGAGGTGCCAGAAGCAGTAAGATAATGATATGATAACAGTGAAATGGTTAATATTTTCTTCGGGTTGGGACCGACAATTATTGTTATTGAAGCAGACCTCAGGACCTGCATGACATACATCGTAAGGCTCCTCAGCATTATTCTGCCGGCGAGGATATACAAAAACTGGGAAGAACAAGATATAAAGAGCGTCAGAAGTCCTATGCAGTCGCAGCTCGTGATCAGAGCAATGCTAGTAATTCCGCATTTCTTTGATTACTTTTTTTAAAAACATATTTGGCATTGTCGGGTATTTTTCATGGAAACTATAATCAAATTATCTTAATGGTATGAAACGTTATCATAAATAGTACGAGCAGTAAACTTAATATGAGATAATTAAACTCTTCAATTTTAGAGACTTAAAAGAACTCTAGCGATTTATACATCTAACATTCGAGTTTGCTTGTGTTTACTGTCCCTTGAGATTTTGAACATTGAACATGATCTTTAATGTAGGAGGAGGGATGGCGTTTTGAGTTATATATATTTCCATCATATATGGTGGACTAACCAGCCAACGTGACCAAGCACATTACCTAAAATATTAGTTTTGATAAATAAGCCTCTGCGCGGATACTGCATATGCCTGGAAAACACAAGATTAGCCTCAATAAGAATCAAGGGCAAAGACACTTTTATTTTATTTTTTATATTGTATGTAGTATCTACTCCAATCTTTTGCGTGGTCCATTTCCATGTCCAACAGACTTGGACGTCATCAATCATATTACTAGGCGAGAAGCACGGACTCTCGCTACAAGACATCCACCTCCACGGCCACCCGTGGACGACTCCAACCCACACTTCCTTCGTAACTATATATATATTATGTATATATAAATTGTGTTGTCCTAAATGTTTGGTGCATATTGTATTGAATAAGTTATGGATTTGTTTTACTAGTATAGTTTGGAGCATTAACTTGGATTGCAGAATCAATCTTTTACGAGAATGGAGTGAGTAAAATTTTCTCTTTTTATAAATCATTCAAGCAAACATAGCTAGCTGCTTACTACTTATTCGGCCTCCGATTCACTAGAAGCAAGGGGAAAAAACCCAAGAAAAAAAGAAAAGAAAACTTATACTACACATCGGCACCAGCCAGATGTGCCACATGCTCCGCTCGTTGGTCCAAGACATGGCAATGACCCATGGGACCACAGGTTTAGACCTAGCCTGGTCCGGGGAGGGCAAGCCTGGTCTAGGGGCTTTCATTTTAGGTTCTGGATTTAAGTGGTTTAAAGAAAAAAAAATAGCTAAAGAGAAGACCCATAAGGCTTAGGAGAGATAATGCTAAACTTACTACTTATTTACTTCACTGAAGATAATAGAACTATAATAGAATAACTATTACCGAATAATAGTTATTTCAGTGAATTGGTATAATAATATTTACTTGAATATAATAAAATTGAGACTATATTGTTTACTTAAGGAAATAAAAGAATGAATAAGGGTAGAATAATAAATGGTTTAACGACGGAGACCAACAATGATGGGGGGCAAGCGACGACGAGATGCACATGGTCAGATTCAACGATGTAGGCATCATTCCTACAAATCGATCAACACCAGTCACTGATGTTTCCACACACAGATCTAATGCCACTAATCAACGAATAGCAGCAATGATGGACACCAGCGACCATGGGGGGCAAGTGACAACGGACAGCCAAAGCGATGATGGGATGCACCTAGCTAGATCTTGCAATGTAGGCCTCGTTCTTGCAGATTGATGGATACTAGCAACGATGTTTCCAACATCTCCTCTAATCGATGGACACCTCCGATGATGGGCAGCAAGCGACAGTGGGATCTCCACAACCCTCTTCCTCTAGATCTGGGATGTCAATGTGCTTTGGGGAAAAAAATGACTATGAATTGATATTATGTTGCTTTGCTAGGGAATGATAATTCAATGATTGAAATAATTGCAATTCTATGACGAATGACTATTTTGTGAAGTAAACGATGCAACACTTATTCTATACATAATAGGGCCATAATGGAATTTCAATTACAGCAAAGTAAATGGGACCTTAATACATGGTAGGTCCATCTAGCACAAGTTGAGTCAAGATATACATGTCCAATTTAAAAGTAGGGGAAATTACATAGATACCTTCTAAAAAGTTTTGAAATTGCACAAATTCTTCTAATGTTTTGAAAGTCCGCACCTAAACCACCCAAAACAGTCATGGAACTTATCTCTTTTATGTGTTGATTATTAATGTGTAATTTTTTATTAACGTGAACTACTCATATAATATATTCAATTAACAAAAATACTATTTTTTTTTAAATTATAAATTATAAAAAATTTAAAAGAGAAAGAAAATCAAAAGAACATTATGTGGCTAACAACGGCAATATATATATATTTCAATTTTTCTTTTGATTTCTTTTTTTTTTTTAATTTTCATGCTATTTTTCTTTTTCTTAAATTATTTTTTTTAGTATTTTTATTAATTAAATATTTTATATAAATAATCTATATTAGCACAAAATTACATATAAATAACTAAAACATAAAAAAGGTGAATCTTACAGTTATTTTAAGAGAATTTAGATATTAAGTTTTGAAAAATTAAAGATTTCATATAATTTTAAAATTGGGATACGTGCAATTTATCCTTAAAGGTAAATAAACATAAATAATTGCCAATTTTATTGCGATTAGTGGTTAGTACTAGTTCTTTTGTTGCAATTGATAGTATCGTACCATATGAATCATAGAGTAATATTATATTTAAACAATCTCCACCTTCCCCCGGATTTGGGTATAGGAAATAATATTATATATGTCCATTTCAATGGCATATCCAAATTACTTGTGACACTAATTTAAAAAACTGTCATTAATGCAATATCTTATCGCAATCAGAAGTAATCAAATCAACTAAATGGTCATCGACGTCAATGGCAAGATCCGCCAAAGGAGGACACACTGCCCTAGTACCTGTAGAAATGGGCCTGGAATTGTGTGAAAGTCATTAGGAGAAACCCTAGCTTTTCACCTCTAGCATCTTCAAGTTTGATGTTTACCCTGTTGATAGTTTTAAGTTTTTTTGACCTTGATTGAGTCTAGTTGTATAATTATATTTTAATTTTTGAAATTCGGTTTGGAGCTATCTTTTTTCAACTATAATTTGCTTTAAATTGAATAAAAAAGATTTGTATTACAACTTTCACATATAGAAAACAACTAAATTTGGCAGCTACCTCAACATGAAGGCCTCACTTCATTATTTCCCTATCGAATCAATCTTTGTTCTACTACGTACATCTATATAAGTAGTAATTGTGTATACATATATAATGCGACGATTAAAATAGAAAATAATTATAAAAGTTCTTACTTATGGTATGAATATTGATTTCTATATTGAAAATTATCCAACTATACTAAAAAAAAAGAAAATTATACAAAGATACTGAATCTTTGTTCCCAATATGCTTGTGATCTTGTAATGTCAGATGATACTCTCTATGCAGTATCATCACACGAAGTGTAATTTCAATCCTTATTAAATATCCTAATGTCTTTGAGGTTGAGGTGGTCGTCGTCGTATCCCAATAATTTTAACTTCAAATAATAAACTCTCTTCCAACCATGGTGCTTCATAAAGTCTTGCGAATCTGTTAATGGTTGACGTCTTCAAGATTTTATGGTTCATTTTAGAATTCCATCCTAGGCGTGGGGTTGAAACTTTATTCACCACACACTGGACGATCTTGCTTTTTTACTTGCTCTTAATCTTAGCCGTATGATACTTCAGAGGGATTCTTCAATGTGTCATTTCATCGCAATCCATGTCTGTAGAGCGTCGCCAAGTGGGGATACGACAATAAGGCACCAAACCTTCAAGAAAGAAGAAACTACATTTTGATCTCACCGAATTTTCAACTAGAAAAAAAGAAGTTTACAATTATTTTTCCTTTTCTTTCTTTTTTCCCCTTTAAATTAATCCATGACTTGAGTTTATTTTCATTATATAATTGTTAAGTATTTTATTAAAATCGTACGTAATATGTACACAATTTCATAAAATTTCTCAGATTCTCATGAACCTATCAATCAAACATTTTAAATCTTTCTAATGATTTTCGAATCTAGATAAAAAAAAAAAAAAACCCTTCAAATAAAACAAAAGTAAGAAGGGTTTGGAGTTCATTGTGTTAGATTTTCTAAATTATGTTTGTGATCTCAAGTTTACTTTTGTCATTGGCATGCTAGGTGAGATTTTAATAAAGTACTTGTTGATTGTATAAGAAAGAATAAATATTTTATTTTGGTTAAAAAGAAAAATATGTTAATTAATTACAAAAAAATTCAAAATACAAGTCATATTTTTATAACTTTACCTTAATATAATAACAAAGTAGATTCACTAAAAAAATATGTGCATGTTTCTTTATATAAGTAGATTTGACAGAAGATTATGTTCCATTCTTTTTTTTTTTTTTTCAATCGACAAACCCCTTACATAGGATAAAGAAAAACGGATTATAAGAATAGAAAGGGCATAGACCTGATCTTTCAAGGATACAAAAATATTTATTAAAATACTGAAAAAAATAAAAATAAATAAATACTACTTTCCTTACAATAAAATCTGTATAATAAAAAAAGAATACAAAAGCAAAGGGATACTACGCCCAATTATAATTATAATTAAACTTAATCCAGAAAATGAGTTAAACTATAAGAAAAATTATAAACCAAACTTCATCCTAAATTCATCATAACTCTTTGGTTGATGTGTTCTCATTTGTTCTTAACTTAATTTTCCTTTTCTTTTTATGATAAACGTGCTCCACAAACACAAGACTTTTAACAATGCCGCCGACACCGACACTATTTTTTTTTCTTAATTTAAATTATTTTCTTGGGCCAACTTCTATATACAGCTTCAAGGTTTAAAGATACAGCAATAAATTAAAGCATAAATAAAGATATTATAAAAAATTTCGTAGATTTCACACCTTGTCGGCATAGGCAGGTTGATGTTTAGAATAAAATTTATGATATTTTGATTCTTCGCTTCGAAAAAATTGTGTAACTTTTATATATTCGTTTTCAACGGATGTAAGTATTTTTCAAAAAAAAAAAAGTGTAAGTAAAATTGGATATTTTAAAGATCATTTAACATTTTATCTTCAATTAATAAAAATAAAATATAGATATTTGTATTTGTTTTCAATGGAAGTAATATTTCTGAAAAAAAAAAAATAAGTAAAATTGAATGTCTTAAGATCATTCAACTTTTTATCTTCAATTAATAAAAATAAAATATAGGTATTTATATTCGTTTTCAATGGATGTAAGCATTTTTGAGGGGGAAAAAAAGATGCAAGTAAAATTGGATATTTTTAAGATCATTCAACTTTTTGTCCTCAACTAATAAAAATAAAATATAGGTATTTATACTCCTTCTTCCTCTTTATTATTGGAATTAGTTTTGTTATAGATTAAAAAAAAAAGAAAGAAAGAAAAAGTACTTGACAAGTCTATTTGCTTCTTCTTCATCTTCTTCTTCTTCTCTTATTATCATTGGAACTAGTTTTGTTATAGATTGAAAAAAGAAAAAAAAGGAGTACTTCACAAGTCTATTTGATTCTTCTTCTTCTTCTTCTTTTATTATTATTGAAACTAGTTTTGTTATAGATTGAAAAAGAAAGAGTACTTAACAAGTCTATTTAGTTCTTCTTCTTCTTCTTCTTTTATTACTATTGGAACTAGTTTTATTATAGATCGAAAAAGAAAAAAAAGGAAGAGTAGTTGACAAGTCCATTTGGTTCTTCTTCTTCTTTTTATCCTTCTTTTATTATTGTTGGAACTAGTTTTGTTTCTTCTTTTTATCTTCTTTTATTATTGTTGGAACTAGTTTTGTTATAGATTGAAAAAGAAAAAAAAAGGAGTACTTGACAAGTCTATTTGGTTCTTCTTCTTCTTTTATTATTATTTGAACTAGTTTTGTTATAGATTTTTTTTTTTTAAAAGGAGGAGTACTCAACAAGTCTATTTGGTTCTTCTTCTTCTTTTATTATTATTTGAACTAGTTTTGTTATAGATTTTTTTTTTAAAAAAGGAGGAGTACTCAACAAGTCTATTTGGTTTATCTATACATTCACTCTGCACGTTTCTTTTGCTTGTGCACTTACCTGATTGAGACAAAAATAAATTAAAATTTTCAACGTTGAGGTGGCCTAGGGCTCATCTATGTGATGTCATGCTTATGGATGCAAATACAAAGTAGTTTAATTTATATGTGATGTTATTATTTTATTTATTTAGCTAGATTAATAATAGTTTACTTATATGGTGCTAATAAAAAACTACTCCATTTATTTTACTATAACATTTATCAATAATATTTATTATTCTACTAATTATAATTGGCTATAAAAATATAAGAAAATAAGATATATTTAGATGAATAGGCATCTCAATGCATATACATAAAAATAAAAAGATCAAATATAATTTAAATTGAAAAATAAAAATTACTATAATAGTTAAAAAAAATTTGGATTTCTACATCTGAATTTAACCATCTTACCTAAGGTAAAGAAGGTAATGTAAAGATGAGAAAGTAAAACTTATTAAAAAAAAAAAACAAATTACTGATTTACAATAATTAATCTTCAATCATTTATGAGATTAGTGATATACTTTTAAATTAAGGGGCAATTGGAAAAATTTATTTGTAAAAAATTAATTTTTCAAAAATATGAACAAGAATCAATCTCTTATACTTTAATATTATAGACATAATAACTTTTCAAACACTAACGCTTGATTTTGAAATCAAAACATGCCTCAAGTAGCACTAAAAATCAATCTAAAATCGTGGGTAGTATTGAAGGAAGATAGTTCACTTATTTAAGTATATTCTAAAACTCTAATTAGGGATGCTTCAACTTCCATTGTTTCTTTCAAATTAATAATTTCTCTGATAATCTAAAAGTTTTCGAGGAAGGACGAACCGAAGGAAATCAAAGAAGGAACAACAAATCTCTTTTAAGCACCCATTAAGATAAAGGTTATAAAATTAAATGAAGATTTATTATGAGTGAGAGGGAAATTCGAATTAATCATTTGTCTCAATTTTCTTGTTACAAAAGGAAAAGAATGGTTACAATCTCCACAAGAAAAATTATCATTCTTTGTTTCAGACCGGTAAACAATAGAACCCTTAGACTAAGTGATTTTTGGCTTCTTTTTTTTTTTTTTCCCCGATAGAATGTGTTTGCGTTAATAAATGAACATCGCCCACAAAAAAAAAAAAAAAAAAAAAAACCCTCATATCATGCATATATTTTCAGGAAACTATCAATTAAACACTCCCATTCCCTCTACTCGTTTCCAAACCTAAGTGAAGAAATCCCAAATTAGACAAAAGAGAGGGATTTGGAGTTCATTATTTTGGATTTTCTGAATTGTATTTGTGATCTCGGTTTTACCTTTGTCATTTGCTTGTTAAGTGAGATTTTAATAGATTGCTTAACAATTGCATAAAGAAGAGCATAAGTTATATGTTTGTTTAAAAGAAAAAAGAAAAAGAAAAAACCGTATCAATCGATTGTAAAAGCATCAAAATATAAGTCATGTTTTTATAATTTTGCCTTAATTTTTTTTTGAAAAATAACCGAAATGAGGCCAAAATGTTTTGGAGTATATGTATTTGTTATCTTGGACCATAGGAGCATATTAGTTAGAAAATTAGTTGAATTCTTTCAAATTAGTTTGATAATAGAAAGTTAGTAGGTTACTAACCAAAATTATGACTAGTCTCTTATTGTAATTTTGACTAATTCATACAATATGCATTCAGTATTCTAGAAATCTTCTCTATCTTAATACCTCGTTTTTCTTGGCGACCTTCATATTTTGGTATGTCCAAATTTTAAAGAAAGTCTGTTTAAGCCTGTTTTAGCAATCCAATAGTATTTGACTGCATTTCATATTTATCATTCAATTGCTCATCCTTGTAGATAAAATAAATGTATTATATGGGTATGATTCGGACATATGGTGCCATTTTCGTCGTTTTCATCCATCGTTTGTGGGCAAAATTTAAGTCTTACAAGAAAAGTACGTGCATGTTTATTTACGTAAGTGGATCCGAAAGAAGATTATGTTCCATTCTTACGTTAGCTTGTAATTAAACTCAATTCTGAAAAACAGCTAAAACTATAAGTTAAATTATAAACCAAACTTCATCCAAAATCCATTATTACTCTTTAGTTGATGTGTTCTCATTCATTCTTGACTTAATTTACTTTTTCTTCTTATGAATATGATAAACGTGCTCCAAGAACACAAGCCTTTTGACAATGGCGCCGACACCGACACTATTTTTCTTCTCTGTATACGACTTCTTAATTTATTTATTTTCCTGGGCCAACTTCCATATTAGCAATTAATTAAAGCAGAAATAAAGATATTATAGAAAAAAATTCGTAGATTTTAGAATAAAATTTATGATATTTTGATTTTTTTTTTTTTGCTTCCAAAGAATTGTGTAACTTCTATATATTTGTTTTCGTCGAATGTAAGTAAAATTGGATATTTTTGGGAACATTCAACTTTTTATTCTCAATTAATAAAAATAAAGTCTTTTTTTTTTTACATTAAAAATAGTTTTGTCATAGATTAAATAATAAAAAAAGAACGAGCACTTGATAGATCTATTCGGCTTATCAGGCATTAAGTATGTAACCCTATCTTAAGTAGTGCTAAAAATCAATCTAAAATCATATGTAGTATTGTAATAAGATAATTTTCACTCATTTGAGTATATTCTAAAACTCTAAATAGATTCTACTATGAATGCTTTGGCCTTCATTATTTCTTTCAAATTAATACTTTCTCAAATAATCTAAAAGCTTTCAAGGAAGGGGGAACCGAAAATAAAAATTCTCCTTTAAGCATCCATTAAGACAAAGGTTATTAAATAAAATGAAGATTGACTATATTTCAGGGGGGGGGGGGGGAATTCGAATTAATCATTCAAAAAAGTAGAAGAAACAGTCTCCACAAGAAAAAATTATCATTCTTTGTTTTGGACCAAAAAACAATAAAACCCTTAGACCAAGTGATTTTTGGGTTTTTCTTTTCTTTTCTTATAAAGCAGTGTTTATAAGGATTGGGATTGATCAACTTGGTTTTGAAATTGACTAAGTTTAGTTTCATTTTGAAAAACGTAGGTTTGGCTTGAATAGGAACTCAATATGCTAAAGTGTAGTCTGTTCGACAGAATTATGGAAGTTTGAATAGCAGGGTTCTGATATCATCTTTATTTATTTATTGTTTCTTTTATGGCACTCAAAAGTATGACCGATCAAATCCCAAGTTCAATCCATTGAATTCAAATTACAGCTTGAAACTCGGACGGTTTTGGAAATTTTGTAGTTGAATTATATATGATGGGTCAAACCAGCACCCTTTTCCTGGACTTTGTTGAGAACTATTAAGATTTAGGTTGTGAAGTTTATTACAATTTGTTAGATGACAATGAACTGATAATAAGATAGCTAATTTCTTCTTTATAGGAAGAGGTTTTTCACTATAATATGACTGTTTTTTAACAAATGAAGGTACTTTTTTTTTTTTTTTTACAGCAGCAAAACACTTTTTCACCATATTAAAGTTGGATTGAACTTGTCCATGCTTTTTCTATGGATGGGATGATATAAAATCCCTTTTTTAGATATTAATGGAGGATGCAACAAAATTAATTGCCATGCCCTACCACACGAAAGAAGTATAATCTCGCATTAAGTACAAGAAAAGATGTTTCTCTCTTATCCTTATTTTTCAAGTATAAATATGGGTGCATCTCTCATTAGCTTCTTTTAGGGAAAGGGAGTTAATTTGATAATGACTTTTGATGTCATTTAATTTTCAATACTTTCTTTTTCTTTTCTTTTCTTTTTTTTATCTTACTTCTTTCACCCTTTTGTCCTTTTTTCTTTTTTCTTTTTCCCTTTATTCTTCCTCAAAATTGATCATTCCTTCTCCAAAGTGTCGGTGTTACATCTTTTCCCATGAATACTTACGCAGCATGAACACATGCGGCTCCATATATGGACGACCAACTTGACCTAGTGGTAGAGCTCAGGACCTATGGCAATCATAGAGAGGACTCGAGATATATTGATATATAAATTTAGATCTAATAAGGGGTGTGAAAAGAGTATTGAGTTTTTTTTTTTTTAATAGTTGTAAATAAATCCTCTAAATTATTACTTAATAACAAATAAACTTTAGATTTTTAATATATAATATAATTTTTTTTAATTTTTGAAAATATACAAATAAATACAAAATTATTACTAAAAGACTTATAAATAGCTATGCTTTTGGATCTGTGACTAATTTGAGGTGTACATGTATATATTCAAAAGTTGTGGAAGATAAAGTCAAGTTATAAAAGTCGTTAGATGGTGACCCATGTTTTTGGTTATTTGAAAGAGATTACTTGTATATTTTTTTTTGATAAAAATATGACATGCATTCTTTAATTTTGTATCAATACTAAATAAAGATATGTGTCAATATTCTATTAGTCGATAACTAGCTACTCAGTTTTTTTTCTTCTTCTTTTTATTTTTCCATTCCTTCCCTTTTTTATTTTCTATATTTTTTATTTTTTATTAAATTATACAATTTACTAATGTAACTTTAATTAATTAATTATTTATTGAATTATAAAAAATCAGCACATGTTATTATTTATCATTGATAAAAAAAATTGATTATCTTTTTATCAAAAAAATAAACAAAATATAGATAATCTCTTTGTAAGTGACCCAAAACATAGATTACCTTTTTGTAATTTACCCTTTTTATCAATTATAAATTAGGAAAAAATTTACCCAGGTTGAGATAATATAGAACTATATAAAAAAGCTAAAGAAGTTTATAGACCAAATTTTATTTATCATTTTAACAAAAGTTTTTTACTATCCAACAATTTTAAATACGTTGGAAGAATAAGAAGATTAGAAAACATTTCTACCAATTTCTTTATAATATCCATTTACAAGAAAAAAACTATAATTATATTATCTTAGGAAGAAGGAGCAATTTTGGCATAATATTTAAATGTATCAAATTAAACACTTCCCTAAAAAATATAAAGCGTTGCTTTTTGTGATTTCCCATAATAACTTAACACGAAAATTTCTAAATTACAAGAATAAATTTTTAACTTTTAATTATATAATTCTTTTATATTTTTGAAGTACATTATAATAAGTTCATCATGCTCCTAATATTTGAATTAACAATTTTGCATGTATTTATTTATACATCCACAATACAAGTATATCATTTGCTAATATATTACGTAAAACTAATAAATTGATCCCATCCCCGTAAAAGAGAATAAGTTAATGATAGGGTAATTATACATAAATCGTAACTTGAACTTTGAAAATTTTTAAATAATTTCATAGCTTTAAAATTGAAAAAGACAACAACATTTATAAATTATAAAAAAACTAAATATTTAACCTTTTATTAAAGAAATATTTAATATTTTTTAGGTATCCATATTAAGGGTGTGTCACCATTAATACATTATTCAACCAAAAATCCTTATTGTAGTCTATACATACTATGTTATGTTATGAATTTTTAGATATAAATTTTTTAAACGACAACATATAAAAAGAATAACAACAAATACACTCTCCAAATCATTGATCACAAATGATTTGATTCCTAAACTTTAAAATTATAACTTTATTAACTCTAGTTTTTGGGATTTAGCATTGGTTTGGAGCATATATATATATATATAATAGGTATTTTTCCTTCAAATGCCTTGAGGAGAGAAGGGTTAGGTTGGTGAGGGTTCATGATCTATGTCTTCTCGTGGCCCTCCGTCAAAGTAATGACAGTCACGCTCCACATGCCATGTGTAGTCTTTGATACCAACCCTACATCAACTACATATATTTGCTCTTTTTCCTTTCCCCCACTAAGGGCTAAACTATATTATTTTTAGTTCCACATTGCTTGTAATATGGGGTATGCAACCCATCATGAAGGGTTTTTTTTTTTTTTTTTTTTTAATCCATAAGCCGGAGGACACTCCTTTACGTGAAAGCATTTATGCCTAAGTTATGGTCTCTTTGGTTTTTTTTCTTTCTTTTTCTTCTTCTTTTTTGTTTTTTTTAATAATAAAATGGACTACATGTGTGACTTGTTGATGATCTGGAATTTAACCAGAAATACAAAGCTAACTCCATCATTTTCACGTGAAGATTGTTTCCATTTATGGAAATTAGTATTCAAGACGAGTAAATGTGATTCATAGCCTACATTAGGAGTGAGAAAAAAATGGATCAATTCAAATCGAAAATATAGTTTTTATTTTAAATTTAATTTAAAAAAATTTCAATTCAAACCAAATAAAAAATTTATGATCTGTTTGAAGAGATAATCTAAACAAAACCGTAAAACTAAACCAAATCATTTCAAAAATATATATATAATAATATTTTACTTGTAACTTAAAAAAAAATTATTATAGAATAACATTTAAAAGAATTTTTAATTTACATTTATTTAAAAACATATGAATTTAAATTTTATAACAATAATTTAGCAAATATATATATAGACTGATTCAAAAATTATACTATATACTAGCTTGAGGAATAAATTAAGTATATTACATATTTGAAATATTGTAGTTACTTGAATATTGAATTTATCAATTTCATACACGATATTAATACATATTATTAAATAAATTTAGTACTATTCATATGAGATTATATATTGAGCAAATATATGTTTTAAAAAAATAAAATGTGGTTTAATTCGTAAACTAAATCGAAATTTTATGGTTTGGAAAAATTTTAAAACCGAACCTTATGATTTGATTCAAGGTAATAAAAAATCAACCTGCATTTTTATGGTTTGGTTTGGTTTAGTTCAAAGAAAAAACTAAACCAAATCAAACAACACCAACCGTTAGCCTATATATATAGGTAAATATGTTAAAATAGAAAGATATGCATCTCGGTGTAGGGTGTATTTGATTCATCTTTTTATTGTTAGTTTGGTACTTATTTAGTATTTACTCGAATCTTGATATTTGGCTCAAAATAGATAGAGAAAAAAAAGAGGTTAAAATTACACATATACTCTTGTTAAAAAAACTAAATTCCTTTAAAAAAAATAAATCATATACAAATTAGATAATTACCTAAATATCCCATTTCAAACAAATACAAATTAAATAAATAAAAAATATAAATAAAAAACAAATAATCCAAATGAAGCTTATTAGAAAAAAAAAAAAATGACAACCTTATATAGTCATGATGGTTTTTTTAAGTTTATTATCTAACCGTTAAGATGATTATAGAAATTTTATCCCCGGTGTTAATATTAAACCTAATACGTTTATTTAGCATGACATATGTAGGTACAAGAAGAATTCTCTTGAAGAGCTTTTACATAGTAATTAGTGTTCTTTCTTTTTTTTTTTTTTTTCTTTTTCATTGTCTAACTCTTTATATCCTTCGGACAAGTCCTCCGGTGTAACCTTTAATATTTTGGAATTTCTTCAAATATGGGCGTTTACTTTTTATTAGTGAACCAAAATTGTAACTGATTATTGGGTCTTGAATATGTGTTGATATCATGTTGATACTAAATTAGACTTTGTAAGAGAATTCTCCTAATTATAGATAGTGTAATGTGATTGAGAAACTTAGTTTAGAATGTCCTAAATCCTATTTACTCCCTTAAAGCCAGCAAAACCCAAAACCCACGAGTTTTGTTTCCTTTGTTTAGGAGCCGACAACCTTGGGATTAGTCCATAATGTAATTCAGCCTGAAATTACTTCCAATATCAAAATTCATAGATGTGAATGTAATTTAGATGGCATTGTACGATTTAAATGTTCAATAATAAACCGTAACATATATATAACTAAAACATGAATAATCGTAGTCATTTTACTAGTTATAAATAATTCCCAGTCAATTTTTTTATGTTGCATGTCATAGTTGGTTTTATGAAGTATTAATAGTGCCCAATAATTTTATATGTTATGAAATGAACATAGCTTTTCTTAATAAAACCTGCTCATCGATCACTAACATAGCTTTCTTCAACTTTTCTCGTCCAACATTTCATTGATGATCGTAAAACCTGGTATGGATCGAAAATTGGTGTTCTCAAGATGTATGGCTGGCTGCCAAAGTTTTTGACTCCATCAAACGGATGATCAAAGTCATCAACCGGTTGATTGATCTCCTAGTTTGGTAGAATGAACTTGTTTATTATGGCTCTCTAGTTTTCTCTTTTGTACATTTGTTTCCAATTTCATGTTAAATTGTTCTCACTCCAATTGAGATTGTGACATAGATTTTTGAGTGTTTTACATGTGTATCTTACCATTTTGAGAGAAAATTGTGGATTGTGGCACTCGCTTAGAGATTATAAAACTAGCTTTATTGTATATGTCATTTTTAATTAAATTCAACTCGCCAATGTTACCTAAAGAGGAAATATATTCAACCTAGATTATAAAATCAAAACCAACCAAGATCAATTGGTTGATCCTAGACTTCAGTCTACCGAAGTAGGTGACAATCAACCAACATCCTTATTCAATTAATCGAGTCCTACGCATTTCATCTTAACAATTGCCTTTCTTGCTTATTTCATTTCCAAACTTATATTTTCTTACTCCCAATTTCTATTAAAGCTTGTATAATTTGTGTAAGTTTCACTAGAGGTGGGAAACAAGTTAGGTAAGGTCATGGGTTCATAGTTAGATGGGCTAATTACTTACCTGTTAAAAGACAACTTTAAAAAAAAAAAAAATCAACACAATAGGTAATTAGATTTTTTTTTTCTTCAATATTAGGAAAATTTGAAGAAATATGGTTTGGTAAATTAAGTGGGTTGCCTTGAGTGCCAATCAAACTCTAATTGTTGAAAAACTAATCAAGATGGATAATTTGTCTTAACTCACAAGTTAAACATGTCAACTTGCCAAACTCATTCATTAACAAGATGAAAACTAGCACTAATCTAACTAGGTTAACTTGCCAAATTCATTCATTAAAAAGTTGAAAACCAACACTAACCTACTAGGTTAAAAAAATAATTCTATCTAGGCCAATTATACAACTCTAGATGACACTAACTATATTGAAAGTCTAATCTCATGTATCTAATGAATTTTCTGCTCGTTTTCCTTCAAATTTTTTTTCTTGCTTTAGGATTTTTCATGTAAGATCGTTTGTTAGATCTAGTATGCTCACTTTCAATTTTAAATTTATCTTGCTACTAGCCACATGAGTGCTTTGAAACATTTTCTTCCCCTTTTTTGTTTTTGTTTTATTTATTTATTTTTGCAAAGTTAGCATAACAAAATCCTTTAGAGAAAAGAGAGAGGGAGAAAGAAAAAAAAAAAAAAAGTTTGCTGAATTCTGTTAAGATTGCACTACCACATCATAAATTTGCTTTGACCCATAAACCCAAACTAGGAAAAAAACAAGAAGCTCATCAAGTCATCATTATCCAAAATTTTGGACCTAATGTAATTTGGCAGCCAAACTATGCCCTTCAATCACTGCGGCAATTTTCAGAGAAAAGGGCTTCAAGTCAGCCCCAGTCTTGTAAAAAAAACATAAAATAATTATATCTTGTCATGACATTATTTGACCCCACTATTTAGTATTTACAGCTTACTCTACTGAAAGAACACCACCCACTCAAAAAGAGTCCATTGGTCAAAGCCCATCCAGCATGGGCCTTATCCACTTCCAATTTTCGTAAAACTGTAGATCTTTCCTTAATAAAACATCCAAAAGATATAAGTTATACATACCCCTATACTTTATCTAATAAACATTTAAGTACAAATTTTCCAATGAACAAACTACAATTCCTAAACATTTTATTTTGAGAATACATTAACTTTCACTTCCGAACCCTTATTCCCTTAACATCTCCACCATAATTAAGATAATTTATCATATTTCAAACATCTAAAATAGACACAAAAGACATCTAATAGATAAAACACATCTAATATTATATATATATATATATATATATATATATATATATATATGTTACGATTCCCAGCTTGTGATCAAATCACTAGAAAATTCCCCTTCCAACAATGGGTTCTTACCCTTATTCTTCCTCCTTGATGCACCTATCCTTAATAATCAAACACAGCTCTTTGAAGGGAGCTGCCACCTTGAAACTCGTTGAGAGAGAATTTCCAATCTCTTGATTTATTTTTTTTTTTAAATTCTCTTCCACTTCTTTATTGCTCAATAACCCCCCCAATTTATAGAAAAGCTTCCTTACAATACTAAAGATGATAAGAAGACTAGGATTCCTAATTAACAAATATTAAGATTCTTCGGTATTCTTAATTTCCTAAAATAACTACTAATATAAATAAGGAAAGAACAAAAACTGGAAAGTAAAAAAATATGTCTAGGAAAGAACAAAAACTAGAAAGTAAGAAAATATTCCTAAGATTCCTTATTATACATTATCCCTTTTGCTTTTGTGTCTTGCATATTGTTTGCCCAAGAATGCATCTGCAACAATATATATATATATATATTTATGGAGGTCGACCGAAAACATAAAACATCTTGTCCTTAGACACAATAAGCAAAATTTTTAACTATACCACATCAATAAGCAAAATTTAAATTCATCAACAAATTCAAAAACAAGAAACAGTAGTTAAATATATACTATTAAGATGTACATTCTCTCATGAACAGCAAGATAATCGACCTATAAATAATGGACATTTAGCATTGAGTTTAATATGATCCGAGCAAAATACCCAAACATGTTGCGCTTAGGTCATCACGACATTTCAGGAGCAGTACAGTCCTCCACTCTATGCACATTATATAGCAGCATATGATATCGTAAAAAGCCGACAGAGAAGCATCAAAATGGAACTTTGGAAGTTCATGACATGCTTCTCAAGCTCACGCAGAAGCAGAATCTCTATACCGTGTTTTAACAAAGTTACATGGCCTTGGAATAGTTTGCATGTGCATATCATGCCACTCGGACTTCAGTTATATCGCGAATCCATTCCAGAAACCGGGTTATTTACCTCATTCCCCCTACTCAAACTGTCACCATTAACTATGGGGGAAAATCTGCATCGTGTAACACACTCATGGAGCTGGCATTTACCATATTTAACTGGTATATGTGAATCATCTTTTGCAGTATCTTTGCGCTTTTTGGCTCCATCATTTGCAGCCACCTTTGTTGAGCCTGTAAGCACTGTTGATGGAATGTCCATATCAACCATCTCTTGATCATTGTCGTCATTATGTTCCTCTAGGTTATGATGTTCCCTTTGGGACAAAGGGAAATCATATTCCACTCTTGACAAGCAAACAGTCGCTCTTGCATGGAGTTTCAAAATGTCACTAGTGAAGACCTTCACACCCAGATCTTCTACAATTAGCAGCCACTCTGAAAGACATTCAAGAGGAGATTTCAAGGCAGGTTTTGCTTTCACTCCACTCTGATTGGCAAGTAACTGGTTAACTTTGTGAAATAATCAAAGATAGCTTAATACCACAGAGAGGTACTTGTATCATTATCCTGAGTTTATTAACCACTAAAAGTGATAAGCAGCAGGGTCTTCAAAACATCCACAAGAAATAAAACCCAAATAGAATAAGTAACAGTGCAGATAGATTCAAATATACCAAAGTTTTTTTTTAAAATAAAAAAATTAAATAAAAAAATTAGAGACACTAACTGATAAATGCAGCAGGAGAGGTGATATCTGGTCTGCTTGATGTTTCTCTCAAATCAGTCTCACATGTAACCCATTGAAGCAATTGAGAAGGTAGACATGATTTGTAAAGTGCACATGTGTAAGACTCAACTTTGCTGTGGTCTCCATTTTCCCTATAGCCAACTTGACATCAGACATAATGTACAATAAGCACTGCTATTTTTGCACTGAAAAGGAAAAATATTTCATACCTAGCAGAGCGAATGGCACTCTCAGCTACTAGCAACAGCATGACAGAAATATCTTTAAAGTGCTCCTCCCAAAGCTTTCTGTCATATCGAGGATTGAGAAAGGGGTATTGCATCATGATAAGAGCATCACATAGGACTTCTCGAAGAAGAATGTCGTCTTCAAATTTCTGACAAAAAAAATTATCATGTAATCCAAGAATTTTTTAACGACTGTAACCTTCAGATACTTCTCCAGCAGCAAAGAGTTTCACATATGCATAATACAAAATAATGGATCTAGAAATTCATCACAGGGGTTTGATTGATTCATTTCCACATTCAAACTTGCAAAATGGCCATAATAATACAATCAAAGGTAAAACATAGACAAAAAGATTCAATGGATGTTTTCAAACTGCTGGCAATCCTAATCCGCATTAGAATTTGAGTTGTAAGCACCATAAGACTAAGCAAATGATATACTGTAAAAACTTTTTATCCTTTTTACCTTATATTGCTAAAATCCAGGAAGTTCATTTCAACAGGGAAAAGTCATTTAATCAATCGAACTATTAGCTCAGTTAAGCAAGAGTACTCTAGCACCAACATTTCATCACAGCTTTCACAGGAGATAGCACTGTCTTAATTCTTGATTGGGCTCTTGGATTACATTGATTCATTATCTTGTATTAGAGATGGTGTTGTAAATTATGCGCACCGCCGAAAGAACACCGATTTACATGCATTCAACCTTTGGATTTTTCTCAGACAAGCAAGTTGCAAATTGCATAACCTTTTTATATTTGATATTTAGCTATAAGGTGCTTAGTTCATTTCAAGCTTGGGGATTTGCATACAATATGTACTCTACCATTATTCAAGTTACTCACCAGAAGAGAAGCCAGTGGCAATACTGGATCCAACAGCATCCTAAGGATAATTCCTGGTATCAACAACAGCACAATAGTCAGTGTTTACTCTACCAAATGAAGTATAAACACAAACCACCAAATTCCCAAAATGTAAAACTGAAGCAACATTGAACATACCAAAAAAGACAGGATTGTTAAATCCCGTCACCGTCCTGACTACCCAACTACGCATATCCCTCTCTAATTCAACTTTCGAACCCAGTACATCGAATTTCAAGCACAACTTTAATAGAAACACCTCACTCATGACAACCCCAGCTAGATAGCCAACCTTACAACCCACATTAATCCTATTACAAACTTCCTCATTAACAACAGGAAAAAACACCCTCAAGTCATCCCTAAACTTATCCACCATCCAAACCTGTACCATCTTGCGAAAACATGAATCCAATTCCTCGGACTCATCTTCATCATTTTTCCCCTCTAAACTACTACAAATACTAATATAACTAATAACGACCTCTAACAAACTCTCAACTTCCTTACTCAACCTTTTCTTATCAACTAAGACGAAACTGTAAAGCTCGTAAACTAAGGGTGCAAGTAAAGCAATTTTTTTTACAGCACTACATGAAGTGGAACAAGAAACTAGTAATTGAAACAAGTGTTTGGTTCTTAGAACAGGGTCTGAATTGTGCAAAGATGTGAACTTTGTGAGTGAAGTGTAGAACCAGATGATTTCAAGACAAGGGTTTGGGTTGGATTGAAGTAATCTAGAGAAAATGGAAGTGAAATTTGAAAAATCAGGTGACCCATTTTTGTATTCAATTAGGAAACGATCAATTGATTCTTTGAGTAAAGGCTGGTATGAGTGTGGTGAATTAGGGTTTCTTGGTGTGAATTGTTCCATCTGGAGATAAAAATTTGGTGGAATTGCGTGAATTTTGGGTTGGGACAAATTAGGGTTTTTGAAGTTGGGAATAAATACCCTAATTTTGTGAGTTTAACTAGGGGACTGCAGAAGAGGGGAGGGAACGTGTGGGGCATTTGTGTAACGGGCAACATTTTGAATTTGAGATTAAAAATCAATTTCTTTTTACTTAAATAACTATAAATCAAGGGATAATGTGTCTTCTTTTTCCCATAAAAGGATCACCCCACTTCATCCTCATGCTCTTTTCAAGTGATACAAAGCGAAACTAATTTTCTATGTGCAACTACCCTTAGCCATTCCATGTAACTACTCAATCCTTCACAATGAAGATAAGGTAATAGTTCTTAGGGTGCTTTCCTTCTTTAAGAAATATTGTTGAAGGATCAATTTACTTTCTTTAACAGTTTGGCATTTGGTGTTTACTAATAACAGCATATTAATGGTAGAAGCCACTTAAGCAATGTTCAAGTAAGTTTGGAAACTTTTGGGCAATTTGCAGAGGAACTTGGATAAGAAATTAATTGCTAAAAATCAAGCACTACTTTCAAACAACATCACAAATGAAGAGATGGAATTGATTGTACATATTACATCCCAAAATAAAATATATATATATATATATAGACAGTTTGTTACATACATATATCCTATTATAGGTATACTAAAGTTTAGAAAAACTAAATATATGTAATATATAAGTGTTCAATGATTTCTTCAATATCTCACATTGATGCCTTCTACTTTCCATACTTTATAACTCCATAAATATAAGTCAACTAAATTACTAGCTACTCAAACTATGATAAAACTTTATGAAGGTTCTCTAGCATCCTAAAGCAAACCCAAACCTAGGTTCATAATACAGTTTTGTAAATTATCCAATTATTTGCAATACCTTGAAAAAGTTTCCATAAGAGACTAGCTAATATGCCATACATAATTACATAGGCACATGCAGATGTCATGTAATCACAATCACATGCATGCAACCTATTCTAATGTGATAACCACCATTTATCAATATTTGAATTAGTCATACGAACAACACGACCTTGAGTCATGTCAAATTAACCATAAGCTTAAAGTAACTCATCACTCCATAATGCACACACACACACACAATGGAACCGATCTGAAACTAATAATCATATTGTTTTAGGGTAATACCAAATCAACCATTAGTATGCTAGTTCACTTCAACATGTCCATAGTGGCATCTCATAACACCAATATGACTCACCTAGTGAAACTTGCCAACATATTAGCCTAGTTTATGAAATTACCAAAGTCATAACCCACTTCTGGAGAGCAACGTTCAATATGAGGTTGCTCTATGACTAGTCATAACCCACTTATCACTCAGTCGAGTTCTTTAAATCACCAACCATCCCAAGCCTTTGGGCCTTTTCAAAGCACATGTAGCAAATAATATTTAAGGTTTCACTTTTCATTAAGTTTATTATTTCTTGAACCTAACAAGTATAAGCAACAAACATGTAACTACATACATTTGTCTTGAGCAATTGAAATCCTTAATTCACAATGAAAACTTACTTGATATACTATATAACACAAAAGTCACATATCAATAAAGCTATGATTATAAGTTAAGTTTATAGTTTTCAATTAAATACCTAAGGGTTTAACTTAAGATAGAGGTTTTGGTTAAATATAAAACTACACTAAGATTATTACAACTTATTAATTAACAAGTTCTAATTTATGAAAATAACCCCTAAATGACAAATTAATCATTAATTAACTAACTTATTATCTACTTGATTAATTTATTTGATTTTTTTTATGCCTTACTTTATAAGGGCCAATTAACCCAATTAAAGGGGTCGATTGACTAGCTTTGTTTTGCATCAATTAAATGCCCAAAACTCTCTTAGTTGACCAGCCGTGAAGTTAGATGCAACCTCCTTTTAAGGCTAGTTGATTGACTTTCCTTGCATCAATTGACTGTCTTAATAAATATTATTATTGTTTATTTTTTTAAAAATAAAGACTCCAAAATCAATTGTGATTTTTCAATAATGACTTTAACTTTTAGCTAATCAAATATTTGCTAATCAATTCACTTTATGACACTCAATAACAACTTTTTTTCAATTATTCTTTTATATCTTCTAATCCCAAATTCAATAAAGCTATTCTTGGCTCCAACTATGCAAATTATAAAATCATTCAATTGAATTCTCGTCGTTTAGATCTCCATACTTAAAACCAATAATACTTAAATCACTTATAAACAACAATTGTGAGTTTGTGACAATAATGAATTAAGTTCTTGTGTTTTATAAGATTGATTTAGATCTTGGCTCATTAGATCCCATTACTTTAATTTGATTCATTAAATGGTAAGTTTGTATAGCATAATCAAAATCCTTTCTAACAACTTCTAGGATCAAAACTTAAATATCTTTAATTTCTTCCTCTTATCATATTAATACAATACTCACATGCTAAATTTCCATTATCCATTCCTTCTAACGCTAGTTAGACGATTACCTCAATTCAATGTACACCTTAATTAAACCATCTCAATTGCTTCACCACCAAAACCAATACTAATTTGCAAATCTTCCAACAAGGAACACATAAATTAGGGTTTCTATTACGTCAAGATCAAGCACTTTGATAGGGCTATGAATAACATAGTAAATACATTAGCACATTTTTTGCAATCGTAACAGGATCATGATTTATTTTTGCTTGTTCCACAACAAATTGTTATTAATACGCTAATTAAAGATCAATGCCTATACCTTGTAAATAAAGAAACAGAAAATATTGTTAATACTTTTATTAACTAATTTCAACATGTGAGGTAGCGATATGTACTCTTTGTTTTATTGATAACATTTTCTAAATGATTTTCAATAATTTTATTATTTAATAATTGGAATACTGTTATTTTATTATGATATTGTAAAATAATTACGATAACTAATAGCTATTAATGATTAACTAGCAATGTGGAGAGATGGTAATTGTTGTGATTGGTGGCATTCCTCCTCCTCCTCCTCCTCCTCCTCTTCTTGAAAAGGATAAACACATTCACATGCAAGTTAGTTAAGTAAGATCTGTTTGTATAATGCTATTAGTGATATATAATTAGATGTAGTCAGCATATGTGTTGGTGATACCATACCATAAGTATAATATCACAAACCATATTAAGAGGCAATATGTGTTATATCACCTGCAACTATATGGCTTTATTGTCATGTGTTAATATGAGAGATAAATCACTTTAACAACAATTATTTAATTCTATTATAAACTTTGAATTAAAAAAAAAAAAAAGTCAAAAGAAGTGATAACATTCATATGTGAATTTTCCAATCAGCTAGCAGGCTCATATTTCTAATCATCTTTTATCAAACTATGGTATCCATTAATACATATTTAGTTTGTATCTTTGATTTATTGCCATTCTCTCAATGTATAATTTTCTTCAATTTGGTAATATATCAAAATTAAACGAAACCAAAGTTCTAAATTTTGATTTTCTTAACTTTTCGATTTTCATTTTAAAACGTGAATCCAATATTACCTACTATTAAGCATCACCATTAACCTCCACTCGCATAGCTACTGTCAATTGCAAACTATACCTCCAAGCAGCCTGGCCAATATGATCGCTTTCGATTGTCATCACAATACTAATCACAATAAAAGGAAAAAGGAAAATTGAAAACGTTCTTATGGGACGCCATGCTCCCAGCTAGATTTCTTCAAACTATTGTCATCGTCGTTTTCATTTTCGATTTTCTTAACGGGTGTCTTTATATTTATGCATGTAGAAGCCATTAACAATGGCTCTTTCAACAAATTGTGTGAGAAACTATATATCCTACGTCTCCAAAACTCATATGTTGATTTATATATGATATGAACAAAGTATATAATACGAACATGTACCACGTGAAAAATCAACCTACATAAATTACACTACGTTAATAAAACCTAGTTAATGAATATACACTTGAGAGAAAGCCAAAAATTTATTTCTTTAAGATCTTACTTCTAAATCATCTAGCTATTAGTTTGTTGCACATTTGATAGTTCGTAATTTTTATGACCCATGTATAAGAAATTATAAGATTTGCGAGAAAAGCCGAGTCTCACTCTGAGGTTTTAGAGATAATTTACTTCCTTCTACTTCATCTTCGTGACCAACATCATACGAATAAGTAGTCTTAGAGTCATTTGGCACAATTTACCGATTTAAGAAAGTCCTCCAACGTGCGGCCAGAACTTTTCTTTCTTTTTTTTTTTCCAAAAGAAGGATCATTTATGAAATTGTATATCGGTTTTTAATATTAACACTTCTTTTTTATCTAACCAAATTAAACCTTTATAGTAATCATATTGGTGAAAAAAATTGGATGTCAAAAAACTGGTATGGATCCTTTTCGCTTTGTTGGTTAGGTAATTCGTCACCTTATTTACCTCTTTGTATATGTAAAAAATCGAAGCTTCTAAACTTTGCATTAACCTTTTTATATTATGAACAATATAAATTTTGTACCGTGGGATTCTTGCATTATCATCAAGCCACTTTACTGCCATCAACAAATCCACTTCAATCTGTAGGTGCCAAAGCTTGTATCGTTGGCACAGAATTAATCCTTGTTTTATGGCCATCAGCTTTGCTTGTGCTATATTGTTTACTGCTAGCGAACATCCAAATGCAAATAAGATGCAACCTAAATCATCTCAAACTAGGCCTCCATTTTTTGCAAAACCATTTGAGAGGGATGCATTTATATTGAGCTTCACGAATCTTGCTTGTGTTTTGGACCATGTAGTTATAGTTGGTTTGTTTTGCCTGCTATTGCGTTTTCAAGAAAGATATCGATGTGACATGATGTTTTGTTGAACTTCTAAAATAGGTAAAGCCTAAATTGCCAACGAACTTTCTACAATTACTTTTTGGATTGCCCAATTCAACTTACTCCATTGTATTTTTGTTCTAGTCTAAGATGCCAAAAGCACCACAGAAGATAGGCTAGAATCATTGATAATACATCATCGTTTTTCTTGTAGACCACCACATCAAGAAATGCCCAAATGTTCTAAATTTATTCAATGGTGGGAGGGTGTAAATCCTTGAAAATTGCTTCCAGTATTCTCGAAAAATCATGCAATTAAAGAAGAAATGATTAAGTAAATCACTTTCTACTTAACAACTCCAACATCTTAAGACTAGTTGTATACCTCTTTTCTTAAGGGCATCATCTATGAGAATTGCTTTTCCTTTTAACTTCCAAAGAAAAACGGATACCTTGGAAGGGATTCTAATACTCCAGAATTGAGTGACATTTAGTGTTGATAGACTTTGAGAGTGTCGTAGGAATTTTCAAGTTTTCTTGTTAGAGAACTTTGCATCCTTTGACAACTTCCACTTGATACATTCTGCTGACAAAGGGTCAAGTGGAGTATTTGTGATGTTCGAAGGGTGATCATAGCCAAAGTGCTATTGCAATAATTCCATATCCCAACCTCAATCTTGCAACGACATCAAATGATAAAGATTCAACTCTTCATACCAATTATCAAGCCAAAAGTTGCTGCTTCCATTATGAGTCCTAAAAAAATATATGGTCCTTTGCCAATGATCTAGCTTTAATGATTCTTTTCTAGACTAGTGAATTTGAATTCTTTTCCTTTACTAGACAAGGATGAGAATCATGTACATACTTTGCACAGAAATAATGAGCAAACAAAGAATTATCTAACCTCAACCACCGCCAAAGCTTCATGTCCTATATTTTCACAACGTGTTGAAGTTTTTGGATGCTCAACCCTCCCTCTTCAATGGGTGTGCAAACTTTCTTCCATTTTGATGTCTTATAGAAAAACCTTGCCATACATCTTTCTAAGTCCTTAATAATTGATTTGGGCTGGTTTTGAGCTTGTAACACATATAGAGTAATGAAGGCCAAATCATTTGTTTAGTTAATGAATCAATTTGATGTGTCACCAATTGATTCATCAGATCTCATCCTGAAAAGTTCCCATACTATTGGATCTTGATATTTACTATACTATTCTCACCTTTTCACTTCTTTCCAATACATTTTGGTAATTTTTTTTTATTCTTTTTTTTTTTGAAGGGAGATGTGTAATTTAATTTCTATCTTGTGTTTGAGAATATGGAAGGAAAACAAAAGAACTCAAAGAAATGTTTCAATTTATTTTTCTAATGTTTGAACAAAATTATACTTTTTTTTATGAACATTATTTATAAGGAGTACATTTGTCATCATTATTTATTTCTACCAATTTCTCTTTACTTTGGAGAGAAAAGAAATATAATATAATAGTTATTCCTCCCGTACAGAAATATTACTGACATTACACAAAATTTGTATTGCTATCAAAACTATAGTTCTTTCTCAAAACCAAAGATAGTCCTAAATTAATTATATATTAATATTTATAGATATATTTATAATTTATTATTAATATAATTTAATTACAGCCAAATAAAATAATAAATAATTATTATTATTATTTCTCAATTTTATTCAGCTAGCCAAACATGCCGATAGAATTGCCAGAATTGATCGATCAACCATACCACATTAAATGTAGTGATTAGCTGTTTAGTTATTGCTCTGCATGGCAAGATCCTCTCCGCTATATTCGTCGGAAATCCTTTCAAGTTGGGAATCTTATTCCCGCTTTTGACCTCTCCACTTGAAGAGACACAATTGCTTTCTTAAATATTCAAGGTCCACTTGCAAGAGCTAACCACAAATTACGGTATAAGATCAAAAAACATAGTACAAGACGGGACTCTTTCTGCCTCATGAAATATCTTTTAATTCTTGATTTAAAAGAAATTGAATATGCAATTCACTGGGTAATTACAAGTGCACATGAAAACTGGAGACGTATGATGCATCGAAGAGGAAGGAACATTTCCCCCAGAATTAGGTTCAAGAAAACTAAAAACTGAGACAAAAGCTATCAAACGGTTGAAATTTATGTCTGCGCCCCTAACCAAGAATCTTATCTCAGTCGAACAGTGCCTTCGCTTCACTTATGATCCAATTTTACAATGTTACGGTTGGCTGTTCATGGACGAAACGTACCTACTGTACTGACTAATGTTTGGCCAATCCTCCCGATTAACCATAAATATTTGGATTCATGGTTTTTTCTAGAAGACTGATGGCACATGGCACTATGCTAGCATATCCTGAGTCTCAGCAAATTGGTACAAGCTAAGCCTGGAAGAGCTCAAGTAACTTATGATATAAAGTTGCTTTATGTTTGTTCGAATTCATCAGTGAGCAATTGCAGAACACAAATAGTCTTTTAAGGCAAGATCCAATAGGTGAAAGGTCAAGCAAAAGTTGAAACCCAAAGATAACCAAAAGAGAGAGGGAAAAAAAGGAGAAAAGCTGCATGCTTAAATTGATAAGCAGAAGTAAGAAGACTCCGTAACTTAGTAGCGTAGGGACGGGACAGTGGTGGATCATATAAATAATCGCATCTAAAGCTTCGCGGAATCAGTCATCATCTAATGATTTTTTTTTTTTAGTAGTAATAAAATGGTATGTAGCTTCTATCTTTCACCATGCTGGTACAATCAGAAACAGACAAAACAAGTGCCCTAGGACTTGAAACCAATCGACACAGATCATCAAAAGAAAAATGCTCTCAAATTTGATGTAAGTCTAAAAAAATCATAATGTATGATCGAGTTTGCATATTATTTGATCTTACAACTAAAACAAGAGGCAGAAACAAACCATCCATATAAGTGGAAATCTTCCAGGGTAACTTGCTATTTTGTATCTACACACAGAACTACAGACATTGGCAAAGGAACTTCTGTTTCCTGGGTAAGCAATGCAGCAGAGATTCGTATTCTTCACACAGAAATATAGACATTTTATGAAGATTGAGCGATTAACAAAACTTGCCTGCGTAGTGTTGATTCCATTTCTTCCAACAGGGGAAGGTGGTTCTTCGATTCTTCTTGCAAACGTCTAGGCCCAACATTTAACATCATTCAAATGATCAATTATTAGATGCATTCGGTTAGTGTTGAGACCCAGCGCAGAGTCATGGAAGATCAAAGTCCACATACATTTCTATTTTTCTCTACTTTTGCTTTACATAAATCCTGTTATATCTATCGCTGATCCAATCACATTCTACTGAAGAAAAGCGCTTTACATTAGCTACAGGCTATACCTAATATCAACTACAATTATCAGGCAACACGCCACCGTATAGAAATGAAGAAAGGCTCGGTCAGATTTTCACAAACCGAACATCATTCTGGCCAAATGCCGTACCACATCCAGGGCATTTCCGATGCCGGATTTCCAGATTTCTCTGTATACACTGATTGCAAAAAAGATGATAGCATTTCACTATTACAACCTGTTGCAACAAGACACAAGTTACATCAGCATCAAATACATACACAGTTGTCCACGTGTATTAAAAGCAACAACAACAACAACACACACACACACAACCCAAAAAAAAAAAATATTCAATTGCACCAGTGGCATTTTCACTTGTCAAACACTAGTAAAAGAATCGCATAAGTTATTTACTTTTCAGGATTAAGATGGCCCTGCTTAACTGCTACAAACATTTTATAAGGATTGATCAGAAATCAACTGAGATTCCAACATTACAAGAATGTTCCTGGCAGGGATGATGCTTACTTTACAGCAAACAATAGGTAAGTGTAACCACTTATATAGGGCAGAAGATGCCCATGAAGACAACATTGAGTTGGAAAATATGATGACATAGCATGCACAAAGTTTCCTCCATAAAGTAGAGAAGTTGAAAATTATATGAATGAGAAGAATACGCAATCAAAATAGTCGTATGGTTCATCAATTGATTTTAACATTTTGAACATGAACAACTTATATGAAGATGTCTTTCTGGATTTAATTGGATATAGAAATCAACAAAAATCTGTTGAAATAATAGATGATCAGTCAGCGCTTAAATTCTAAAAAATACTACTAACAGGGTAGAAGTGAAACAATATGGAGATCTTGAACCACATGCTCATCTATTGGTTAGTAATCACTAATTCGCTAATTAGCGACTCAAATCAATGATGCTTGCACCCAGGATCCAGCCTCTCAAAATGAAGCTTCTGCTTCTTACAAGAGCTATAGCACCATAAGTGTTTCGAAATATTCCAACAAGAGTGAATGTCATACAAGGTTATAAAATATGACCCCAACCCAATATTAATACTGACCTCCTTTGGGCGGTCAAGACACACACTGCACTTCAAGATTGCCCTGCAGTCCTTGATCTCATCTTGCAGTCTCTGAATTGCTGCCTCTCCAGTCTCAGCGCTCAACTCTGCAACCTTTCTGTTCACTCCACAAGCTCTTCCTCGAGTTTCTTCCTTTCATCCCTGTAAGTGATAGAAAATTTATGCAGAACCAATTGAACATAAAATTTCAAGGACTCACTCAGCTGGAATTTAATCTCTGTAATACCCTTGTCCAGAAGTCAATAAAGTATTCCTAAAAAAAAGCGCGCACACACACACACACACACACTGTGGCATGATTAGTTGCCTCCAAGTATCATTTTCTGTCACACAACACCACCGAGAAATAAGACATCTCCAAAAAGTCAAATTAGCATTCAACAGGTACCTTTGACAAATGAGGTCTAAGAATTTATTTGTGCTGAATACCAAAACACCCAGTTAGAAGTAGACATCTTAGTTCCTTCTACATTGAAACGTTCTTTATCATGGGGAAAACAAGAGATAATGTGTGTGCTTTGTCATTAATTATCTGGCTCCTTGATAAAAGTGTAGAATTAAACATTTATCCCCATTTAGGTCTCACATTCACGCATATACTTGCACTCTTATTGTGAATTCTGCTAAAAATGGTACAAGTACATGTTCTTGGTTCCATTATGTAAACAATTAGAAAAAGGATCAAAATAACAATTAAATACTCGTATGAATTCACATGTTGTATTTTGACTGTACACCATTATAATATGTGAATACTCTGCTCTCAGAATAGGCCAAAGACTATATGGCAGTTGTTTGTTTGATCTTAAGTGGAGTATCTCATTTGACAGGAAGCTACATGTCAGGGAGTCAACCATTCCATCAAGTTTATATCCATAAAGCTGTCATTTGTCATTTGGACAGAACACACAGCAGATCACTTGGAACATCCCAATAGCAGCTCCATCTCATTTTGGATTCAAGAACAAAAGATGAACCAAGAGCATCAGTTGACATCAAACCGATTAGAATAGCTGCAGGTCAGAGCAACAAGCTGAAACCAACCAGAGTTGGAGACCCAATCAGCTATAAGCACCCACCATCTAAAGCAGAAAAAGAGTAGCTCATAGTCACATGCTGAAGCAAACAGAGTCCGTATGTAAAGCTGGAAGTAATGATCATTTTGCTTGGAGAGTAGCAGGATGAATGAAGCACAACAGCAGCAATTGAATCTATGGCAGCCAATTAGAAGACCACACTAGCAAGCGGGATTCTGAGCAGAGCTGCATAACAGGCGCTCTAACCAACACCAAAGAGCATCCCACCAACCAGCACCTGAAGCTGACCAGAGCACCCAACAGAGCGCTCATGAGCACTCCCCAAACAGAGAAGAGCACTCAGATGGCATTCCATCACCAGCTGAGAGCACCCATTGAGCTTACCTGCACCCAAGCGTTTTACTCCAAAGCGCTTCATGGCCAGGCAACAGCTCAACATCCAGTTTACTCTGTGGCAAGAACAAATCAAAGCCGAGGGCTGCAAATTAGAACTAAGAGTGAGAGATCAAATTCCAACATGAATAGTAGCTGGCCATGTCTCTGAATTGCTATGATATGCAGATCGGTCCTAATTCCATTTGACAGCAACATATCTTTGGTTTTGAGCTGCACACTGACAGTAAAAGAGCAATCACATTCCAATCCAGAAAGTGCTAAGCAAACAACAACTTTTCATGTTGTAATGGCAGCTGATGAACTCAATAAAAGCAGCTCACAGGAATCCAAGCTCAACACAGCAGCAAAGATAAAGCGCCTAAATGGCATTCTCCAAGCAGAGCAAAGCAGCCCCATTGAGCACTTAACAAGCGCTCTACGAGTGCTCCACCGAGCGTCCAATAGGCGCTCCAACCAAAAAAAGAGCAGACTGACAGCAGACCATCTCCAACCCACAGCATAGACCAGACTGAGTTACAAGAAGATCCAAACAAAACAAGCAGCCCACGAAAGCAACAGCAGCTTAGCTGCTTTCTTGACAACAGGTGCAGCCCATTCTAAATTTGGAGAAAACATAGTAGCCATAATCAGCTTGGACAGCAATATACACACAAGCAGCTAATTCAATAACTGGGCAGCCCACTTGGAATTTCGAAAAAGAAGCCCACACATGAAATGAGCTGGGGGAGCAAGACGCAAAAAGCCTATACTATACTTCCCCACTTTTCTTTGCATTTTACAGGCATTAGGTGAGTAAATAGGTAAATATACAGTGGACAGCCTTTCCTTCTATATAGCAATCCACGTGGGCACCTTTTGCTACTCCTTTTTTCATCACATTGTGCAAGCCCAATTCCAGACAAAAATACACACAAATAAAATGGACAGGGAGCAGACACGTAAATGGGGATAAAATTTCAGCAACCTAAATGATGTTAGGGGGGCTCATTTCCTTAATTTGGAACTGCCAAGTGTAATAACTCCTAAACTTGAAGTGAAGTACATACAATGAAGGAAGCATATTGGACCACATCTTCATTTGAGGAGCCCACATAATAATTGAGTTGCCTCTTTCATTTATCATTTGGAGATATTGTGTGAAGTCAGGAAGTAATGGAAGACAAGAAGTTACTCCTATAGTCCAAACAAATTGACAGCTGATATTTATTTGGACTTTCTCTATTTTTTTTTGGGTGATTCATAATTTATTGATTGGAAACAAGGATACATCCGTCAAAGACGGTTAAAGATACAAATACAACACTAAAACCAAACTCATAGTTGTTGATACAATGATAGAATTACCAAATTACATCCTATAAACATAAGATTTGATTTGATTAGCTAAAAATGAGATGTTGGGAGGATAACTTCCAAGTCGGACTTTGTTGCGTGTTCTCCATATGCAATAGACAACGGCAGCAAGACTTGCTCTCCATGTCTGATGGAGCTTAGTGGAGGACTGAGCCGTTGCTAGTAGTACTCGTTTGGCGCCTTGTCAATCCCTACATGAAGGAGGACATTGAGCAAGGTCGCACACTTGCTGCCACACTAGAGATGAGTAGTTGCAACTGAAGAAGAGGTGTGAGTGGTCTTCAGCTGCCTATTGACATAGGTAGCATGTTGAGGGTATGGCTATTCCCCATGCAATCAGTTTGTCAAGAGTAGATAATTTTCCTAACCAGGCTAACCATAATATGAAAGAATGCCTTGGAATGGTAGACTTGTTCCATATTATGTTGTACCAAGGGACCGTTGGTCCTGCTGGTTTAAGGAAGAAGTCTCCACTCTTGATAGTATACTCCCCTGATGTTGTGTGGATCCACCAAATTTGGTCAAGGGTTGATTGGTTAGGCTGGATGTGGGTGGGGATGTAGATATTTGACCAGGGTGGGTTATTTGGTAGCCGCCATGTGTTGTTATCCACAATAGAGCATAACTTGGCCAATAACGGGATACCTGAGCTTTTGATTTATCTTGAACTAAATAGGTTGTCTAAAGGACCCATAGGTAGCTAGAAGTCTGACCAAACAGAAATGGATAGGTCATCTCTTGGTTGCCATTGAAAGTTGCTAGGTACTAAGGGTCTTAACTTCAGGAGCTTCTTCCAGGTCCAAGAACATATGGTTGGGGCTCGTGACGACCAGAAACTTTTGCCCTTCAATAATGTTGACTGCACCCATTCAGGCCATAGGCTTCGGTGTCCGCTCTTGCATAAGTGCCAGATATGCTTGATCTGTAGAGCCTTGTTCCATAGGTGAAGGTTGGGAATCCCTAGGCCAATGCATTTGATTGGCTTGCAAACTTCCTCCCACTTGACTTTGGCTTTGGAAACTGTGTGAGGGTTTCCACTCTAAAGAAAGTTCCTGATTAGCTATTCTACCTTTGCTATTATCTTCTTAGGTAGGAGAAAAACAGAACTCCAATAGACCTGCATAAAGAATGGAACTAATCTAACTAGCTGTAGTCGACCTGCATAAGATAGGAATTTCAATGTCCACGAGGTGATGCGTTCTATGATTCTATCCACCAAAGCGTCGCAATCCTCCATTTTGAGTTTAGTGGAGAGGAGTGGGACTCCTAGGTATCGTACTGGGAGTCTGCCTTCCTAGTAATGGGTGACCTGTAAGATGCGTTGCTTGATCCTAGAGGGGATGTTGGAGAAGAATATAGAGCTTTTAGAGCTGTTAGCCACCAGACCTGAGAGTGCTTGGAACTGCTGGAAGGCATCCTTGATCAAGGATATGGATTCAACATTACCCCTAGCAAAGATAAGGAGGTCATCTGCGAAGCACAAGTGGGTTAGGCGCTCTGGTTTGCATCTCCAGTGGGGGGGAGAAGGCAAGGTTGGAAATGAGTCTTCGAAGCAAGGTAGAGAGGGCTTCCATACTTGCAACAAATAAGTATGAAGATATTGGATCACCCTGTCTTAGGCCCCGCTTGCTTGGAAAGTAGCCTGCCAATTCCCCATTAATGTTGATGGAGAATTTTGTAGTAGTGATGCACTGCTCTATAAGATTACAAAAGTGGATTGGGAATTGCATAGACCTCGGCACTTCGATTATGAAATCCCATCTTATAGAATCATAAGCCTTTTGGAGATCGACCTTCAATGTGCAACAGGGCGCTCCGGTTTGCATTTGATATCCGGCCATCAATTCTTGGGCAATGAAGATGTTGTCTGTGATCTTGCGTCTTGGGATAAATGCGGCTTGCTCTCTTCCAATTAGTGAAGGTAATACCTTCTTAAGACAAGTAGCGAGTACCTTTGACGCCGCCTTATAAAGCACATTACAGCATGCAATGGGTCTAAACTCTCATATGTTGGTGGGGTTGGGGATTTTAGGAACCAATGTGAGAATGGTAGAATTTAATTCCTTAAGTAGGTGCCTCGAATTAAGGAATTCCTTGATAGTAAAGGTGAGGTCTTGGCCTATTATTCCCCATGTCTCCTTAAAGAAAAGCACTGTGTATCCATCCGAGCTAGGGGCCTTCTCATTTGCTTGGGAGAAAAATCCCATTTGATTTCCTCGTCCATGTATGGTGCTTACACCTCTTCTTTTTGTTGATCATTAAGCCTCCACATTACTAGGTTGTAGATCTCCTCCTTATTGATTGGAGGGTACATTTTGTTGTAGAGTTGTTAGAAGTGGGAAACTGCTAGAGTCCTCACTTGCTCTTCTCCTACGCTTCGCTACCATCCTCTCAGCTGATGCGGTAAAGGTGGCTTCTATTGTGGTGGCTCCGCATGGATTTGTGAAAGAAATAAGTGTTCTTGTCCCCAAGCTTCAACCAGTTTATTCTTAACTTCTGCTTGAAGAAGTATTCTTTGGCGTTTCTCAATAGATAGTACTACTTGAATGCAGTTCTTTCGGCTTCCATTTGGGATGTATCACCAATGCTATAGATGTTGGACTGTAGCTGGTGGAGGGTTTGCTTAGCTTCCTTTACACAATTAGACAAGTGGGAGTAGTTGGTGTGATTGAGGTGTCATAGTTTTTTTTTTGGATAAGGTGAATTTTATTGATATCCAAACGTATACAATCGTGAGCTGGGAAATTTACAATATAGTCATAGGACAACATGAAGTAAAAACGAAGCTAAAGAGCTACATGGAAGCATTACAATACAGAGGTGTAAGCTCTAATTTGGTTTACAACTGAACCCCAGTTGGGGATGTGATTCCCTAGACATGCATTGTTACGCACTCTCCATATGCAATATACCGAAGCAGCTAGTGCAGCACATCTTCTATTGAAGTCTGTGGAGGTGGAGCCATTTGAGGACAATAGTAACGATGTAGCCCCTTGCCAATTGTGGAAGTGTGGTGGGCAATGAAGGTAGTCACAAACCGCTGTCCATATGGAGCGAGAGTAACTGCAATTGAAGAAGAGGTGGGGGTGATCTTCTGGGCCCTGCTGACACAGGAAGCACGTGGTGGAAGTAGTCATGCCCCATGATTCCAATTTGTCAAGGGTGGTTAGCTTGTGGAGCCAGGCTAGCCACAAGATAAACGAGTGTCTAGGGATTGAGTATTTATTCCATATAACCTTCGTCCAAGGGGCTAGCCTAGGTGGAGGGGAGAGGAATGCATACCCACTCTTGGTTGTGTAGTCACCCGTGTTGGAATGGATCCATCGAAGGTGGTCGTTAGCAGTTGCATTGGGAAGAAGGGAGGCAGGTATCTGGATGTTCATATTAAGCACTGCCTCTGGGATGCGCCAGTTATTACCTTCCATGAGGGAACAAAGCTTGGTGGTAGGTGGGAGGCCGGTATTACCCTTTGCCCAAGCACTGAAGACCTTAATCTGAGCTTGCTTACTACTTGGTACATCTTGGAGCCAACTATTTCCGTTCTCCATTCATTGGATACTATGTTATTGAAACCTGCATGATGGATCCAAAAATTGAAAAATTTGAAAGGTGTCTTCCTTACCCGTGGCGTGGAGTCTATGTGCGTGATGGTTAGGGAGTGATCGGATGGGGGGGGGGGGGGGCAGGAACTTGGCATGAGTGTTTGACAATGTTTGCATCCAGTTTTGGTTGATCGGGACTCGATCTAGTTTCCTCAAGATGGGATTGTGGTCTTGTCGGTTTGTCCATGTGAATAAGTCACCCATGTATCTTAGGTCCTCAAGCTCGACCTTGGCTAGATATGCTTGGAAGTCTGACATGGCTGGTGTCATACGCCCTCGACCTCCTTGTTTCTCGGAGGGGGTTCGGGTTGTATTGAAGTCACCAAGAGCCAGCCAAGGTAGGGTGGGGAGGGTTAGGGAAATTTCTTCTAGGCATCTCCATAATACCCTCCTTTCGATATCATAATTAGCACCATAGATGAAGGTCACGTTTAGATTGGTGATGGTGCTGCGGTGGGTCGCTATGCAATGCAAGAGTTGAGTGTTTTCCTTGACAATGTTGATGTCCCACACTCTCAGTTGCCATGCTATCCAAATACGCTTGGGTGCATCTTGGTTAATGGCCACTTGCCATTATGGCCCTAATCGTTGCCTTACCATTGCCTCATTGGTGGTGTTGACTTTGGTTTCTAAAATCCCTATTAGGGATACCCTATGAGTGTCACACTCCTTTCTAATTTCCGCTGATTTAAGAGGGTCATTTAGCCCTCTAACATTCCATGCTACTATATTCATGAGTGTGAGTGTGACAAGGGAGAATCATTAGAGGCTTGGTGAAGTTGCAGCGCCTCTTCCTCTGTTTCTTCTTGCATTTGCCAGAGGAGTTGGAGCCTTTGCTGCCCTTGGTGTTGCTTCTTGGGGTATTGGACACTAGGTTAATTAGCTTGGACAGTGGGGTTTTGTCATGCTCACTGCCATCAAGTGCCACTGTGTTGTTTACTTCGGCTAAGGGTAGGTTGGGAGTAGGGGAGCTGCACGGAGGATTGTTAAGCTTGGATGTTTCGTGGCTATTCAGCAAGTTGGCATGCGACAAGGAGCTGTTGGCCTCTTCCATCTCCATGTCCTTGCCTTCGAGGGTGGGAGCCAGGTGGGGGCAACTTGGGTGTGCCTCACTTTTTGCCTGAATTAGGCTAAGCTTTACGTCATCCTGAGGTGTTGCTGGTGTTGGGTGATTTAGGTTAGGTGGTGGCTAAGTGCCCTTAGAGTTTTTCCCTTGGGAGGGAGTGCTAGTGGCCTTGTTCTTTTTGGCCTTTGCTACATGGATGGGCTACATCCTTGTGTCGTACTTTAGCTTGGGGGGATTTGCAAGAGTGGGTACGGTCGGTGTGCTGGGTGTTTGGCATGTGTGTACAAAGACCTTACATTTGTTGCAATGGGGAGGAATCCATTGGTAATCAATGTTGACAGTAGCCAAGGATCCATCAACTTTCTCCACATCAATCTGCCTGACTAGCTCCCTTCTTCCATCTAGCTCGATAAGGACTCACGCTTGGTTGGGGAGTTGTCTAGTGGCCGTGAGGGTGTCTGCCTTTATAGGCATGCCTACACCACTAGCGATATGGCTTATCCCTTCAGCTCTAAGGAGCTTACATGGGATGCGGTTGAGTGTGATCTATACTGGAACATGGGTGGGTTGTGGCTTGTCTAGCTTCATTCCTCTCCTCCACCGTTGGAGGATGAGGTAGCATTTGGAGAAGAACCAAACTTTCTCTATGATGGGAGAGATATCATTCTCCTTGTCAAACTGGAAATAAAAGAATCCTTCAGGGTTGGCGAGGATGCTTTGGAGGCCGTGATCTTTCCACGGCTTGGTCGCTATGGCATGGACTAGGGTGTAGGGCATTTTGCGGCCTATAAAGTACCCCACTAGTGTGGACTCCCAATAGGTAGCTCCTTCATCCTCAACGGTTTGTGGAATCCTGACCTTGGGGATTCCGGAAGTGGTTGTCGGAGGGATGAAGCGGAGGGGGAAGTCCGGCGGTGGTTGTGGAGTTCCTTGGAGGCACGCGCTGGCGTAAGATTTTGCTAGCGTTGGTAGGGATGGGAGGTGGTTTTCCGGGTGTTTTGGACAGGATGGAGGGTGGGTATGGTTGTTTGCGAAATCCAATGTAGTTTTGCCAGAAAAGAAGGACTTTAGGAGTGGATATTGGCAGGTATGTCAAAGGGGGAGCTATGTGTGGCGTGTAGGGAAGACAATATGTCAAGTAGGCCAGCTACAGCAGTGGCACAAGGCTCCAAACTTGCACTTTTGGGAAAGTCAGAAATGTCCTTTCCAAGTGTTTTGAAAAGTGCTTTTTCTTTTTCCTTAATGGGTTGCCTAGGGAGTGGTGCATTTGTGGGGCTGTCCGGTGAAGGTTTTGAGGGATGGTGATCGGCTGGGGTGCTCCAATGATCGGAGGGGGAGTTTCTTGATTCACCTAGGGGATGGAGGGGGTTTTCCATCGGCATTTTTAATGGTGATCCGGGCGGGTGAGTGTCTAGGAGGCGGGTAGTGGTTGTTTACATAAAGGAAGTGGTCCTCTAAGGGTGGGAATAAGGGCAAGGGGTAGAGAGAGGAGAGAGCGACTTTCTCTATTTGATCGTTTGGTTAAGGTGAGGGGGGGTGTTGCAGGGTGGGAGGAATTCGTTTCAGACCGTATCTTGTCATGTTGGCAAGCCCATGTTGGATCAAAAGAGGAAACAACGAGAGGTTTTAGGAGGGTTTGGTGGGAACAAAGAAGAAAAAGAGGAAAAAAGGGGAGTAACTTAGCATAGATTTAGCAACTAAAAGAGGAGATTGACAACAATAGCTCCGATATTACCATTTATGTGAAGAGAGCTTCCATTTTTATTTTCATGATGTTCCTCTTAGTTCTTGAGCACTAGACAATCAAGCTATGCCAATTTATTGAAAGTTTAGGATTGGAAATTCCATGAGAATATTGCTTTATAGGTGTTTCTAAACCTTTGTTTTGTAATGTTATTAGTTTGATTGTATTTGGCATATTGTGTTGAGATGTGCTTATTTTAAATGGGTTTTGCATTGATGGGTTTAATGAATTGATGATGTTATTGATTTGATTTGATGTTTGAATAATGAGTATTTAGTGATTTAGCTATTATACTTATTGTCTAGATGCTTAGTAGTTAGCCAACATTGTGTATTTAGATTAGGTTAAAGATTCGGAGGGATTCAATAACTTAAATTTATAAAAAGGCATGTAATAGGATATACAATTGTTGCTTAAATTCATGAACCTATGTTTTTAATACAGTTGAAAATATGGTTTGAGTCACTCGGCAGTGTTCAATCGCATAATTTCAACTAGTATAGTAATTCCAAGAAGAATGGGTAACTATTAATGGATAATTATAGATAAATCATCTTAACGAGATGATTTATACTATAATTAGAACTTAGTCATTTTGCAAAATGAGGCGAGTTCTTGTAAGTTTAGTTAAATTCCGCGTAATTAATTTCAATATCGATTCGAGGCATTACATCAATTTAAATGAAAACATATTTGTGAACCACAAAATCCAATTTTTAACATCTCTTGATTCCTAGGAACCTTGAGGTGTTGCTAGAACATTTGGTTTTTATATTCGATTAGTTGAATAGTTTTTACTTGCAATTTATTGAAATTTCAATTGCTTAGTTTAGGGATAAACTCATACAGTTTGGTACTTAGCTCATTAGCTCCCAGTGGACACGACTTGATACTCACTGAATATTTTTATTACTGCATATGCACCCGGTACACTAGCCGGTATTTAAATTGCACTTTTAAAGAAGAGAGTATAATCTAAGCATATTTACTCCTATTAAAAAAAAAAAATGGCCCTGACCTTTCTGTATCCAGTTTCATCTGAACATCATTCAGATCATGCTGCAGTTGGTCATATTCCTTCTCAGATGAAGCAAATGTAGATTTGACCCACTTCAACTCTTTCTCTGCATCAGCTAATTCCCACTTTGCAGCTTCAAAGCGGACAGCAAAATGTCTATCTTCTTGACTGTATTTTATGGCCTCTGTAAGAAGAACTTTCATCTGCAGCACACATGGATTGAAAATTGTTAACACAATATTACAAGCAGCTGAAGCCTGACAACTGAAGGTTTGGTGAGCATTTTTTTGGGTAAGCGAATGTTACCTGTTCTTCATCCTGAGTTATCTCCAACTTTATATTTTCAATTGATAAATTAAGTTGTTGAAGCTGCTGAGTCAGTTCCTGTTTCTCAGATAGCAAAGAGTTCTGTGCCTGCTTGATCTTCACACTATCTGAAACCAGCTGCATGAAAATCCAATCAAACATTTCTAGCTAGACAACAAAGTAGATTAAATTATTAAAGACATGTCTACACTAGAAGAAATTCATGACCAGACCTTTATGTTGTAGTCATCCCTTTCCGCCACTTGCTGTAAAAGATGTTGATTTTGGGTCTGCATATCATCATATGCTTGACCAATGGTCTGGAAATTCCTCAATGTTATTACCCAAAACATACAGAAAAAGAAAAAAAGGAAAAGGCACAAACGAAGAAATAGGAATGCACAAGGAAATGGCACAATCAGCACACCTCAATTTCAGATATATATGCCTCTGCTTCAGCATCCTTCATTTTAATCGCCTCTGAAAGCTCAGCAACATCCCTGCACAGAGATAATATGATGGTACCTTCATTGATTCTATGATTACTTGCATATAACACGCACACACGTAAAGAGAGTGCGTGAAGGGGAATTATATAAAGTCTGCTGACATAATTTATCTTCGTTTGTACAAGCCTGAAGGGCCAGGAGAAGAATATGCATGAAGCCCATAAAAAAATAAAATAAAATAAAAGGATACAGATCATCATGCCTTGGTGTCATTTGCATGTATCAGATAAAAATAGGTAGCATCAAACCATTCCTTTGCAAAAGCCTAAGCTTACTCATCATACCACCTCCACAATGGAGTGACACTCACATTTTCCCAACCGAACCACGTATCATACATAACCCACATGTAATATAGTTTCAATGTGTAGAATTTTCACCTTAATTTTGCTATGAAAAATAAGTAAGAACTAAAGAAAAAGTGAGAGAGAAAACTAGGTGAAGATCAAGAGGTTCGTTTCCCATTGTGATCAGTGCAAAATCAAGAATCCAGTAGATGCAAGGACAAGGACTAGTTGTTATGACCCAGTAATAGTTTGTTAGCCTAGTAATATCAGTTAAGCTTTTGTTTGTATGGTCCTTAGCTAGCCTATAAATAGGCTTTAGGAGAGAGAAAGTGAAGTTCATTTTTGTATCCACAAGAGATTGTACGAACAAGAGTTGCTCATATGTTAGTTAGGATGGGCATTTTGCTCATAGACCTTCTTCTTTGAAGGCATTAGAGTTTTTACCTTTTCTTCTACAAATAAATAAAAAAAACAAAACAAAACAAAAATATATATATATAGTTTTTGTTAATGAAATTTTCTAGTTCATATGTCTGGTTCCCTTTATGTTGCCACCAATGATCTCAATGAGTAAGGGCAGAAAGTATACTGCAGGGAAACTGACTGAAAGAATTTATATTTTCTCAACTGCTAATGTCATCACTCTAAGAATAGCTCATCACAAGTTAATTCCTAAAAAGAAACTGGATTTGACCTCTCTGATGCATCCAGCTTGGCCCGCAAATCAGCTATTTCAGCTTCAGCAGCAGAAAGTCTTTGTTGACAAGCATCTTCAGCTTCTTTTGCAGCTTTCACCCTCAGCTCTAGACTATGCTCTTCCAAAGCATTCCTTAAAGCTTCAGCTTGTGACTTAGCCCTACGAGCTGATTCCCTTATTTCCATCACATCTCTAAAAGTCAAAAAACAATATAATAAATGAGTAAACATGAAGAGAAGTGGTATTTTCATGGCCTCCGTTGAAGCAATCTAAAGCAAAAATTGACTCCATATGATTCCCACAAAAGGAAGGGGAAAAATCATGACTCTAGTGAAGTAATACAAGTTGAAATGAGCTAAGAAGAGAATGCTATTTTGTGGCAGATGGAAATTACCCAAGTAACATAAGAGTCAGGATTATGTAATGAAAAATAAAAGCCCATAGGCCAAAGGAAATATTATTAGAAGCCAAGGGAAGCTCTTTTTAGTTGGCTTTATTTGCTCAGGCATAAGGACATATGCCTTACACAATTAACTGAACTGATGTACAAGCAACTCTTCCTATACTACGTGAATATCTGAAGGTCAGCTAGAATGGAAGAAACAGGAAAAGATGCCCAAAAGATAAATAATAGGCATCCTTTAAATCAGTGATGAATGTGCTCACTTGCAAGTACTGCAAGATGATAGAAAATTAAAAAGAAACTAATAGAGAAAACACTCTTTATGCAGCAAGCATGTTGACTTTGGCAACTACAGCAACTGCTACATGTCATCAAACACACGAAACATTTTGGAAGCATTCATAGCAATCAATACAATTACCAATAACAAAGAAAAGGGCAAGAAGCACAGCCAACTGCACAAATATTTAGAAGGCAGCACAGCTTTATCAAAAAGCCATATTTCCTTTCACTTGATTAAACTAAGTGTGCCATTTCAACTTACCTATTGTCATAACATTCATTTCCATACATATCCAAGAAGATCTGAAGTTCTGATTTTTCCTTCTGTAACTTCTCAATCTGCACGCAGTCAAATTTCATCAAAAAGCAATGAACTCTTACCTTAGGATGGAGCAAAATAGGTTTACAGGTTAGGACATTCTAGAATCAGAATTTTCTTTTTAGCTCCTTGTGGTTTTCAAGTATATTACATTGCAGTGAAGATACCAGATTGCACAATTTTGAAACAGTCTATTCATGAATGGACCTAAGAGGCTTTTTTTAGGTTTTTTTTTTTTTTGTGTAAATCAATAATTGCACAAAAAAAAAGTACAAAAATTTTTATTGAAGAAACTCCCATGAAGGTAAAAAAAGATATACTGGCCAAAATTGCAAGATAGCAATTATAACTTTATGATCAAAAGGTAATAAGTGTTTGACAATAGCATTGAACCTAGAGTCTAGAATGATAATCTGAAAACTAATATAATCTTATTATTAAATCTATAGAACCCGCCATAATTTTTGAAAGGCAAGTTCGAAAAGGAAAGGGAGCAATCAAATGCTAATTCACATGTTATGGGGAATTTCCATTAATGCCAACACACTTCGTTATGGAAATTTTATAGCACTTGTCAATCTCCATGGCCATGTACATAGTCATGCTTTGATAGCTTATGAAATTATTACATGTCAAATTTTAGATTTTAGTTGAAGTCAACATATAAATAGTTCTTAAGCTACTAAAGTATGATGTAAACACAATTATCAACTGATTCATACAGAACCAATAGGACAATTTGTAACATGGGGTTAACCAAGTGATGTATATTTGCCCTTATCAATCCATTGCTTATGAAAAGAATAATAAGTCAACCAAAAATGATAGGCAAAGAAAAACAGAATATGACTGAAACTAAATTCAACTGCGTGAACATTCTCCAAACGGAATGCATTGTTAAAGTACATGGAAACAGCAGAAAAACCACACTATATGAAGCATAAAATAAGTCCTGCTTCTGACACACAATGAGATATCCAATCCCTGCCTCAGATAACAGAACCTGGACAGTGTGGTACTTACCTCTGCCCTGAGATCCTTAATTTGCTCCCCTTGTTTAGCACACTTTTCTACTAGGCTCTTTTGCTCGTTAGACTGCAGCAGAAAAGGAATTGATCAAAAACCTAATCTATATACTTTTACTCACTAGGCTAAGGCTACAGCAGAGAAAGAACTGATCACAAGTCTTAGAGATGTCAACTAAACACAGACAAACTACGCAGCAAAATCCAGCCCCCAGTACCTCTCTCTATGGAATGGTTGTGTTTGTGTATGCACATAGATGGTCACATAATAATCATTCTTCCTTTAATGTGCACGTTTTTGTGTATGCACATACACACTCACTCAAGCATACATGTCTTGCTTACAAGATTATCCTAATTAATAGAGAAAATTTGTTTTGCTTACAAGATCATCCTAATTAATAGAGAAAATTTCCTCAAATCATTCACATCCCCTGTTCATAGCACAAGAAGTTACCACTTTTTGGTTGGAACATCCATACTGTCTGTTAGACTTAACATAGCACTGACTTATATCATAGGCATTCCTTTTCCGCAAGTGAAAAGAGTTGGATTAGTCAATCTGCACCTCACTTCCCTTAAGATGGATGCAAAGCGACAAAAGTGATCAATAGGCCAAAGGGGTTAGACTCCTGGAGAAATGATGTGACAAGTAATTCGAAACAATATGAAACCAACTGTTTATATCCAGAGGTTTGCATATTGGCCATTCACTAAAAAAAGGAAGAATAGTGCTAGTGGTTCACAATCATGTCACTGAGAGCATTCTGTTCCACAAGTTTCTTCCTCCTCTCCATATAGTTTTTACTCATTAATCCTTTTTGTGTCCCAATGTATATCAATACTCATCAAAAAACCAATGATTCCATGCAAGACCACTAAGTAAAGTAAATCCAAACCAAAGATAGGAGCATTTGCTTTCTTCAATTGAGCAAAAGAGAAATGCAAAGAATTAATGAGATAAAGTAGAAGGAAACAAATCACGTCTCATAATAATATTGCAGAAGTGCATCCAAACCCTGATGTTATTAAATTAGTTGAAATGAGTCCGCATGTGTCATATGAAACCATTCACTTGAATTCCAAATTCAGGCTAATTCATATGCATATCCTTATACCTTATTTGTCAAAGACGCTCTCAATGTCTGGGCTGTTTCACGCAGAGACATTGCCTCATGAGCTATGCTCTTCCACCGGTTCAACTGTGCTTCCATCATGCTCAATTCCTTTGACAAAGCCGCAGCCATTACACGGAACTCAGATTTAATATCCTTTCTTCCTGAAGAAGTGAAATTGCAGCATTACAGCACAGAAAACTCCACTTCTTGCACTAAATAATGACTACCAATTATCCAAAAAAAATTTATGAAAAACAAAAATACAATTTTATGGACCTGAATCCTGAATGGCTTCTTCCATTTTGACTTCAAGGTCATTTTTCTCCTTAATAATCTTCTGCAGTTGAAGCTCCAGTTCTACAATCCTTGATTCAACATGATCAATGGCATTTTTTGCAGCATCAGCTAACCCTTCTTTAGCATTCAGCTCCTTCTCCCTCCTTATGACAAAGGACCTCTCAGCCTAAAACTTCACCGTAAGTGACCAAAGCAATTACATTCATCTAACAGTGTAAACTGGCAGGGAAAAAGGCAGTTTAACCTGCAAAGCATCTGTCAATGCTTTGTAGTGCTCCAACTCAGCATTTGAATGTTGAATCTGATCATTCAGCAAAGCATACAATTTTGACTGAATTACATGTTTATCATCTTTCAATTCATTCTGCAAAGCAAGAACAATAAGAGAAATGATTTAGAGCCAACCAACCACATGAAATAAATGACATCAAATATAGCAAATATACAGCAAACTTCCATGCTATGGTCACATTAGTCTGAAAATTTTTACCACATAAATCATACCTGAACGTCTTGCAAGTGTTTCAATAAAGCAGCATTATATTCGCGTGCCTCCAAAAGCTCAGAAAGGCGATCAGAAGCTAGAATCTTTAGATCAAGAGACAAAACAAGATAAATAAATGAAAAGAAATTTTAAAAATATATATTATAAAAAGAGTGAAAATCCAAGGAAGTACATGATTAAGACCTTCGTTTCTTCAATTGAATCCTTCAATTCCCGCAAGCGTGTCATCTTATCAAATGGCTTTTCAGGTGACAAATTTCCGTTTACCGCACAGGGAGAAGAGTTGGAAAGCCCAGAAGAAGCATCCTTTTGCATTCTAAGATTGATTAGCTTCCTTCTACCTTCTTCAAGTTCAGACATGCTCTCCTCAAGCTCACCTGTAGATATAATAGATTGAACAAATACAGTCCCTTACTGGATCAGACTTAGGGCAAATATAGTCAAATACAAGTAATCATGCTACGAAGTCAACCAAAAAGTGAGAGATATTATTTATCCAAAAAAAGAGAAATATATTTCTAGCCACCCACACTCCTGTCAAGAAACATACATTAAATAATTAAGAGCCATGAAGAAATCAAATCTTTCTGTATTTTTTATTGCAATTAATAGTTACAATGGCTAAAATGATTAACTCATATACCTTCCAGGCGTTTTATCTCAGACTGATCCACTGAATGAATTTTAACATAAGATTCAATTTCTGCAGCGTATTCCTTGTGTTTCTGCTGAAGAACATCAATTCCTCTGTGCAAAACTTCAGCTTTCTCTCGCATAATGTCCTCAAATTTTGTTAATTGCAGGATAGCATCTGATAACATCAATCAGAATAATTATTGAAGACAACATTTGTTGCAAAGACTCAAAACTAGATCATTAGCCTATATCCGTACATAATGGCTTCACTATATCAAATCAACATTTTACCCACCTTCAGCAGCTACTTCTGACTGTAAATTTTGCTCTATGATATTAAGCTTTGACCTCTCAGCATCAATGGCCTCTTCAAGGAATTTCATCAGCTCCTTTGTTGATGATTGACGAATTGCAAGGGCTTCTTCAACATATTCAACAATCGTACTACCACCGGTGCTCACAATAGAGTCCCTTTCTAGCAGTCTACACAAGAAAATCTCTTCAGGGGAACAAGACGGGATGGAACCTAAAAAACCCAAAGTCAAACTGTCATTTATAACTCTAATAAATAATGAGATTCAATGTAACGTTCTCTAGTCACTGTGGGTCCTTCTAAAGAATTTGGTGTTTTTCAGTATTGCCTGTGTTTTCCCAAAGTACACATCATTAGGTGTAAAGCAAAACAGAAACAAATGGAGAAGCAATTACATATCCAACTTTTTTGATAAATACATATCCTTTAAAGCCTAAAAATACCGATTATATCCTTAGAAATTGAACACATGTAAACAAACAAGAAACAACACAAAAACAGAACAGAATATAAACAAGACTTTGAAATGGACCCTAGCATTTCACTGTAATATGAACTTAATAATTAACAGTAAATATCTGGGACAACCTAAATGCTGTCACCAAAAAGAAAGAGGAATTTTGATGAACCAGGGCATACCTCTCAAACCTTCAGCACGGACCCAAATTTTCATAACACGTTCGACTTCTCCAGCTCTCATTCCCAAGATAATTAAGTCATCAACCAACTATACAGCAAAAAATATATAGAAGGACGGTTACCTTTAAGGATGATAAGTTATTATATAGGTCTGGCCAAAGAAAAACAAATATATATATGACATTTCATGGAATTAATTATCATAGAACATGCAAATGCAAAAAGACAGTTTCAAGTAATCACCTGATTCCATAGTTGATTTACTTTGATCAAGACATTATCATAAGAAGTTTGCTTCCCTTTCAGTTCATCAATTTTGGCTTTGAGATCATGCAATTTGTGCTTCTGTACATCTAGCTGCTGAACAAGCTTTTGATTCAGATGATGCAAAGTGGCTGCATCAATCTGGAATCATGGATTTACACAAAACCATGAAAATATATTAGCAAACTTCATCTATAAAGTTACATGGATCAACTTTATGATTAATGAAGTGCTGCATTGTGATCAAGCAATGACACACTGCATAAATGATTTTGCGTCTAGCAGGGGCTCTTGGACATTTTAGAGAGAAAAGCCAGAGTTCCAAAAAATAGCATATATGTGTAATTTAATGAAGCAAATTCACAGGCACTGAGTTAATTATTATGTGCAGTAAATCAGTTAAAACCGATATAGCATATGGATTTTAGACTATACTAGCAACATTTCAGACTGAAATTCATAATTTCTCAAGAAGAAATTCTCTTAACATGGAATAATACGTTAAATTTGGAATAAAAAATAAAATGATGCAAATTTAAATGGAATGCGTTAATGGTAATAAAGTTTCCGAATATTTCACTCAAGCGATAATGCACTACAATGATGATAATACGTGCAAATTTTCTATATAGAACAACACTTCATACAGAAACTCCGGAACTAAATCTATGGCTACGGTACCATAAGAGGCAAATTTACACTAGCTCAGGCAATAATGCACTACACCAATGATAAAGTGTACAGATATAGCATATACTATCAACATATAGTACTAAACTCGTATTTTCTCAAAACTACATCTCTAGATACAGTATAGCACTACTAATTTTTTATTTTTTTTTTAAGAAAAAGGCATAAAGTAGTAAATGAAGCAAATGTTCACAGAACGTCATTCCTGCTAATAAAATTTTAAAATTCACCTGTAATACAGGCATCAAACTCAAAACTTCAAGAAGCTAAAGCTCTTGATACAGTATATTACTTCAAATTCAAAAAAAACGAGAAAAAAAAAGGTAGTAACTGAAACAAATTTACATAGAATAGAATGCATACAGATTTAGTCTACACTACCGAAACTCGTAATTTCTTGAAGCATATTCTCTAGCTACGGAACATTAGTTCGAATTCCATCAAGTAGTAAATGATACAAATATACACATTATGAGGGAATACCGATAATATACTTTTGAATATGATGAAGCACACAACATATTTCTTACATATTAGCAACGTTTCGTACTGAAGCTCTTCATTTATCGAAACTAAGTCACTCAACACGGCAAAGCTACTTCGAATACCAATAAACAAGAAGCATAAGCTACATAGTTTTCCATCGAATACCTCTGGCTGTTTCAATAATTGTTCGCTTTCTGCAATCGGCGAAACCTGTTGTCCGTCAGTGCTTGCATTCGAAGAATCGCAGCTCATTTTCGATTTTGTTTGGTTCGAAAAGAATAACTCAAATCTTCCCGTATTAATTTCAAAATCACAAACCCTAGGCGCTCCTCCGCATACTAAAACCCTAGCTCTTCATAACCGATTGCCACTAGGTCCACTCCACTGCGGAAAAGGAAACTCACCGTGAATGATGATCTTTTATAATTTTGCTTTCGGGGGCGTTGTTGAGCTTTTAAATTTTTAACTCGGGTTTTTTTTTTCTTTTTTTTCCTGAGTCATAAGATTCCGGCAACCGGCCCGTATTTGCTTGCTTCGGGTTGGAAAACCAGTAGTAACCGAGAGTTACTCCAGTATGTCGTCTATATTGCAACTTTAGAATTAGCAGAAGGGAATTTTGCACGATTTGTGTGTATAAGATAAAATTAAAAAAATATTTTTTAAAGCGATCATAGAAAATATAAAATAGTTTTTCTTCAATATAAAGATAATAATTTCTTTTTTATTTAAAATTAATATTATAATTATTTAAATAAAAAAATAAAATCAACTTATTTCATTAAATGATTAATATTTATACCACTTAAGTAAATTAAAAGTTTGTTGTCTATTGCAATAGTAGAGGAGTTGTTCTCTCCCTAATATAAGCATCATTTAATGAATTTCTGTTTAATAACATTAGGAGTGTCTAAACAAAAAATAGTTATCCATCCATCCTTTCCTGTGCGTCCATTTTGGCAGTCCATCGACAGTTGCATTTGTCTCTCAGGACTACAACAGAACTAATTTCCTAAAGTTGTGGCAGCTTTCTTGCTTGCATGGATGCGTTTAAGTATTTAAATTTACAATTATCCGGATAATTTATTAATAAAATAGAAACATGAAGTAATTTAATTAAAAAGAAAGAAAAAGAAAAAACTTGCATTTGCATTGGTAACTAAATAAAAGTTGAAAAATAGTAGGAAAAAATGAGGCACGTAGTTTTCTTTTAGGTACTTTGTGCAAACTTTATATGTGGATAAACATTTTTTGCTTTTTTGGATATATTATCACATTTATGATCAAAGTTGTGATCGCAAAATAAGAGTTAAGAAAGTTTACAGCATCACCAATACTACTATTTCCCCCATAATCAAATCGCTGTGCTAACATTGTCTATTCAGTGCTGGTGTCAACCCAAAGTAGGTAGGTTGGAAGTGTTGCTTAGTAATTATCATGTTAGTAATATAGTGGTATAGTGGTGGTTGTGGTGTCGATGTCAAGGTTGTAGTGATGGAAAAACTGGTAGTGATGGCTATACAAGGGAGGTGGTAACGATATTAATAGTTGTGAAAGAAATGAAGTGACGACTATAGTGGTATAGTGATGATATATGATAGACGATTTCTTCTCCCCTTAGTGCATGATTTAGCAAACCATTGCTTAATATAGCATTAAAACATCATGTGAGCCTAAACAAAAAGGTCTTCATGCATCCTCTCATATCTTTTGTAGTTGGGACAACTTTTCCTATAAGCATGGATGCATTTAAATATTTACATTTGCAACTAACCGAAGAATATATATCTATTTGATATATAATATTTGAAAAATATCTCATCCATTTCAATTTCAAAATTTATGTTTGGATAAACTTTTTTTTTTTACTTTTATATTATCATAATCATGTTAAAAACATTAATTAGGAATAAGAGTTAGAAAAGTTCACTACATCACCAATACTACTATCTTCATTACTATTGCTATTTCCCTACTATCAAACCACTACCATTGTCAATGCAGTGGTGATAAGTGATAGTTATATGATTGTACCAAGTGGTGGAGATGCCAAATCAAGAGCGAGGTGGTAGAGTTAGGTAGGTTTGTTGGTAATAGTGGTGGTGTAGCAATGGTTACGATGTTGGTAGTAAAAGTGATGGTGTGACGACGATTGTGGTGTAGATATTATACAATGGTGATGGGAGTGTAAAGGTGGTAATGGTGCTAGCAACCAACCATAGTTGCCATAGAGTCATTGTGTAAAGTAGTATGGTGGCTATTGATGGTGATGTAATGAGAATGGTGGTAATGTTCCATTTATCCCACTCAAATCCAATCATGAATTGTATTGAAAAAGACATAGAACTTTCATTTAATTCAATTTTGTCTAGTTTAGTTTATGTTTTGACCTTTTTACCCCCACCCCAAGAGCTCGCATCTTAACCATCTCTACTAAGGTGCACTATTTGATGAGGTGAGCAAGTATAAGGTGTACAGAGTATAAAGTTCTATCCTTGCCTTATCCTCTAAGGTATTAGCTCATAAATTTTAAATCAAAACTTATCCTATAACATTTTCGAATTACCTAGAAACTTGTCACTTGGAGAACATATGATACTAGATACCCCATAAAGCCTATAAATTTTTTTCTAAAATCTCATAAATTTCAAGTTTATATGATAGTAAAAAAGTAATCTATATGCGATGTTATAGATTATTCTATATGCTAGCAAATCCTACAAAACTTGCAACGACTGTGATACCAAAGACATAATTTTTTTTGTTTATTTTGATTGCTTCAATTTTATGTGATATTAAACAAAACTCGTTGAATTTATAGCAAATTAAAATGAAAATTATCATATAAAGAGAGATAACAAGTTTTATGTTTAAGGTTTGTACTGGGCATAAGCTATTGATTTTATTCTTTTCTTGACTATTTAATAATTGATGTATATTATATCATTGGATGAAATTTATATCGTGGGCACAAAATATCTTGAAACTTGTAAATTCTATACCTTAGAGCATAGGGCATGAAGATATTATATCCATATTTTACCATGTGAAATCAAGTTCTAAAAAAAATGGCATCCAAAACCTACCATGTGACCTTTAATATCTATCTAAAATGTATTTGGTTTGGTAAGGTTTGGGCAAATACTAGAACCAAGTATAGTATGGTTACCTAATCAACCCTACCATTCAACATAAAGGGACTCTTTATTTTATGAACTACTAAAAAGCCATCACTTAAAATTAACGAAAACTATATGAAAGGAGATTTAAACCCTAAATTTTAAAATTGCAAAACCAATTTATTAACCAACTAGCTATCGATTGTTGCTTTAAATCTTGCACACTAAATACTACTTAAAATAAATCTTTTTTTTAATGGATTTTAAGCCAAATTTGTATACAGCTATTTTCATATTGAATGTTTTTACTTATAAAACAACAAATTATGACTTTATTAAATGATCACCTTGAATTTATCTCAACTCAAATAATATTATTTGCTATTCATTTGAATGGGTAAATAAAATACAAACCAAGTTTTTTTTTTTAAAAAAAAAAGACACTTCCATTATTAAAATAAAAGCCCTAAATCCATTAAAACATTCATGTGCACTAGAGTAACAATTTTTTTTACCTGAAAATTTGTATTCCTCTCCACTCTTTTTTTTTTTCTTTCTTTCAATTTTTTTTCTTTTTTTTTGTATTTTTTTCTTAAAAGATTGTTCAATATTAAAAATTAAAAATAATAGGCAAAAAAAGAGGTGTCTATAAACCGACACTTCAATAAGTCAATAACATCGATATTATGTGTGACACCCCGAATCCTAAGACAATGATATAGTCTATAGTGCTGGATAATGACTTACAAGGCTCAAAACCTTGCCTAGAAACACCATGGACCTTTAATAAATGTAAATAACTACTAATAATAACCTCTAGAGTTTATATAAACCAAGTAGCTAAAATGATTCTTACTCTACTTACAATCACCAAGGAAACCTAACATAAATTGGAGTTCAAATAGGCTCCTAAACAACTAGAAACGCAAACACTAACAACGGAATAATCCTACACAGTTAAATATAATAAATCTAAGGAGTTTCATCCCTAATACATCAACATAAACAAAAACAGAATCAATAGTCAACTAACCCCCATAGGCTTTACTTATCATAGTTAATGAACTAGACATCATCATCTAGGAACTATATCCTCAATAGTACATGTAGTTACTGTAACAAACTATTTATTATCTTTTATTTGAATATTGCTATACAACACAATCTTAACGTCAAAAAACTTAAGGTAACATGATATCCCAAATCACAAACATATTTAATATATACATATAAGGTATTAGGTACTTTCCAACACTCTAAAGTCAATGAGTCAAACCTAAATTTGCCCAAATTATTTCAATATGCAACTCCACACATGGACAATGCCACATTGATCATCAGGATATCATACCAAGATCATTAATACCCTCGATCCATTGATCATAACTACACACACACACACGATTTACTTTATGGGTTCGGTATTAATTAGGTTCATCTACTTCTAACCTAATATGCATAACCAGTAAATACAGTAAACATGTACCTGAAATGGGCTTAATTAATAATTCTAGAATATCATTAACTTTCAGTCATGATGTGATAACATAAACGCAAGTATTTTAGTTTTTTTTTTTATTTAAAACCAACCCTAAACCCTAACCAATAACCCTAAAATACACTAAGTTATCTAATTCCTTTGACTTGTAGCTCGCTATTTGATTCTCGCTTAATAGTTAGATAAGTCTTCATTAAAACCTTTGATCTTCCCAAAAGTACTTTAAGAAAAAGTTGACAAAACGATAATATTTGCCATTGCCTCATTGGTATGTATTGATGTGCATTTCTCACTCTTTGTACCCACAAATTGGCTCTCTTATGGTAATCGAGCCTCTAGGGAAAGGGGCTTATAAGATGAACACACCTAAGCTATTAAATAATGCTGGAAGGGACTTCAATGTTGCCACTTTGATGCTTAAGTTAGTAAGGTGTAGGGACGTAAAGAGATCATGACGACAACATTCAAAGACAGAGAGTGTATATTGTGTGTTCAACTTACTATCTATCCCTTTATCTTAGACAAGGTCCTTATATATACGTCTTCTATGGGATGGGCAGGTGATCAACCTTTCCCATGCTCCTAAACCCCTAGGCATCAAGTGTTGTGGACAAATTAAGGATTAGAGCTAATTATTATCCTGTTAAAGACCTTTGTTAGAATATGACAAATAGAGCAAGTTGGCTTACTTTCAAGCAAAAGGAAAGGTATGGACTAGACTTTAGCTTAGGGGCTAGAGCAAGTAAACCTTAGGAGAACTATGTAATCAAATTCTTGTTTTTAATTCAGTTATATGATTCTCAATTTATTGTAATCCAATTATGTGTTCTTTTATTTTTTATGAATCAATATTTTTACAGTATTAATTTTATTATTAGATTTTACACATGGAGATTGAGAAATCCTATATATGAATATATCTGCATATTGAAAAGAGTTGTACACAATTTTAAAGATAAAACGACGTAAATATTCTAAATTAAGGTCAAACTTAACAATAGAATTCATAAAACAATAATGTAATTCGAGAGATTTTAATTAGGAAAATATTTCAATTAATTAACAAAGGGTTGGATATTAATATTCTTGAGAGAGGTATTAATCTAATTAAGAAATTCTCACAATCCAGTGAATTGTGATGAGACTAATAGATTACATAAATATCTTGAGGAAATTATTGTCTAAGCATTAAGATTTTGCATTCTTGCATGTTTTTAGTTATTGTTATGTCTACATTTTATTATTTACTTAGTTTAATTAGTTTGATTTTAGTTTAAGGTTAGGTTTACTAGTTTTTAGTTTATGAACCTTAATTGGTAGATTAGATAACAAAGAGTAGGAGAAGTACTAGTAATTAATCAATCCCTATGGGTTTGACCCGGTTTCACCAATACTATACCGCATGTGTGAACTAGTGTGATTGCTAATACCATATATGCTTTTGTTCTAAAGTAAAGTAGAGAGTAGGCATGCATATACCTACCATTCCCATACTCCTAAGCCCTTAGGTGTCAAGTATTGCGAATCCATTAAACACTGGAGCTAATTATCATTTGTTGAAGGCTTATCAAGATGTGATAATTACAACAGGTCAACTTCTTTCCAAGCGAAAGGAAAGGTATAAACTAGACTATGGTTGGGAGCTAGGGTAAGGTAAACATTTTTGCGAGGTTTAGACCCATCGAGAAGTGGCTACCAATAGTGTGTAATCTAATATAAAAGATTCATTTAAATTAGTTAAAAGACGGTTAAATATGAAATTTAAATGATTTTAAGTGATAAAGATTTGAATAGGATATGAAAAAGGCCTTTACTAAGTATAGTAAAGTAGTTAATATGAAAAAATTCTTTATTATTGAAAATTCAAATAAGTAGGAATATATAAAGAAAAGTAATCGCATCAAAAAGAGCATAACCCTTTATAAAAAGTTAGAACCTTTTACAAAGAGTTGGGACTTTTGTGGAGAGTTGAGAACATTTTTTAATAAATGCTTCATCTTATGTATAAACGTTTCTCAATACATTATATGCTTAAAACTACCAAAAAAAAAAAAAAAAGCTTTGGACTTTTTATGACGAGTCTAGAACTTTCTCCATAACTATAAATTTTGCAGTTTTAAAGACTTGTTCATAATTTAAACTCAAATAATCCCACACTACTTCCTTCACAATCCCACCATCAAAACACTTCAAACTCCATTTAATAACACTTGCAATCCATTCCAAACCATCCAAGATTCAATCATTCACAATAAACTTGGAATTTTAGTTAAAAATCATATCATGAATATCAAGGAAAGTCAATTGAACTTCTTGGAATAAAAGCCTCCTTTACGTTTTGCAACACCCCTTATCACTCATAAATGTGTAAAATCTACAAAAACACATTATCTTTTTGTCCCCTAACACCTCTACACGACTAAACTATCATAATATTTTTTTTTTCCAAACAACTCTTATTAACCAAAAAAAAAAAAAAGTAAAGCAAAGAGGAGGAAATGGTACAAGATTCACTTACCTTGGATTTTCTCCTCAAATTCTTGGGGAAAAAGCCATAGGTGAAGAAAATGATCAAATAATAAGAGGAGATCTTGTTGTTGAGGGAAAAAAGAGAAAGAAGAAAGAGAGGGAAAAGAAATACATAATACTAATAGAAATTGTCAATTATGGTTTTGAAAAGAGACAAATTACTAGAAATACCCCTATTTGTAAAATATTTTACTAGCATACTAATGCCTAAAAGAATAAATTAAAATTTTATAAAACTTATCCAGGTGAGTTTTGGGCTAAACTATCCTCTCAAAGTTGCTGCTCCATGCAATATATATTTAACTTGATAAAGCTTAAATTTCAACATTCTCATCTTGCAATCCTAATAAATCTACATTTTTCTTTTAATACCAGACTTGATGAACGCCACTTCAACAAGTGGAAACTTGAGTTATGGCAAACTAATTGAAGTGCTTTACAAAGAAGATAAAATATCAAAAGCCATTTTCTTAATTATACTAACACAGTTTTAAGAGCCTTCATATTTTATTACGAGTCTTTGAGTTGAAATGCTCTAAAGAGTAATCAAGATGATAACATAAGTCACATAATCCATTTTTATCCCATAATAAAAACATGTCATGTCCCATTTTCATAAGTGTTATTGTATCATGCCATGTCAATATTGGGGTGTCCATATTTATGCATCATAGGCTTAACTCCAAAAGTTCATAGTTGGTTATATATCATATCGAAATTATTTTTAGTCAAATTCAAACATTTTATACTATTATGATTTGGGCTACCCAAATCATGAAGTTTTCATTTTAAATATAATAATTCGACATTATATGCTACAGTCTCTTTGAATTTAGTTTGACCTCTTTATGATGCTAATTCTTCTTACGTGATACAAATTTTAAAAATAATTATATATTTGTTCTCAAACGAACATAGATAGATAAAATTACAATAAACAAATTCAAATGGAATTTAATAGCTTTGAGCAAAGAGGACCCGATGAGCATAACACTAAAACTTCTATCATCATATTATTGTTTAATAAGCTTATAGTTAATATGCTATCAACACAACATGTTCTCATGGATCATATATAAAACAAACATCAAATCGATATTTTTAGAATTCATATTAAACAATATTATTTTGAATCTATTAAAATGCTAAAGATTGAGATTAGAAAGCCTAATAATTGGTTAGAGAATGGATTTCTTTTCCCAATTACATTATTTATTACAATATTTTATGAGAGGGAATTAAAACTAATCAATCCCATTAGGATATTGGTGCTCATATCACTTGATTATAAAGACCTTGACATTAGACCATGGATATTAATTGATAATTAGATGTTATAGTTTAACACTTGCATGCATGATCATGATTATCATGATGATCATCATTATGTGTAGTGTTAAGATGTAGTAGAGTTTGTCTCCCCTATTGGCAAACACAAGAAAATATAAGAATAGTGACAATCCCCAAATTACTTAAATATTAGGCTTAAAAATTTTAATATTTCCTTTAGAAAAATTATTTATTTATTTTATAATTTTGATCTACCTAAAAGTTAAAATATGTAACTCTCCCTCTTGAGTAAAATCCTCGATTGATCAATCCTTGGTGTAGACTATGGATGCGTTATAAACAAGAAATTCAAGATAACAAATATCCATTTTGAACATATATTTCTACATTAGATAGTCATATAAGAGACTACAAATATCTAGTCCCCTAATAAAATATCAAGACAAATACTTAATATAAACATATTCAAACATGTCTAGTATGCTTGCACTTGGACACTGTTACAAGCCAAAATTCTTACTCTACAAAACCAAGGAATTATGTTTTTGGTGTGATGATAATTATATTAAGGGCATCAATGTAGACAACAAAGGTTAAATATGACAATGTCTCACCAAAAGAAAAAGTAGGAAAGTTGAGGGTTGGTAATGAAAGTGAAGAAGATACATTGGAGGGAGAAATATCTAAGTTGACTCTAAATATTAGGGTATTAAAAGAAGCAAATGCTAAATATACTTATAGACATAGGAAGTTTGTTAAATTTCATTGATCAATCATTGGAAAAGGGGCTCAAATGCACTATGGTAACAAAAGCCCCTTACAAGTACTCATGGCAAATGGAGCTACATTGATGTATGTAGAGGATACCTATGATTTTGAGGAGTATACATATCAAAATTGTAAGATCAACGTATTTGTGTTGGCTTTGGGTGGGTATGAGTTAGTGTTGAAATACCGTAACTAATCGCATTTAGGAATATTGCTTTAAATTTTAGATAAATATGACTTTTCAAATAAGGAATAAGAATTGTATCCCCGACTTCATTGAACTCTTCAATTAAGGCTATATTATAACTGAATGCTCAAGCTCTTCATGTACATATCTAATCTACCACATTTTCAATGTTAGGTGGCACACATATCACCATTGAGACAATCAAAGGTACATTTCAATCTCACTTGGACTTTGGCTTCATTGATTTGTTATGATCACAAGTTATTTGATGAAACTAAAGGCCTCTTACCCAAGAGAGCATGATTAGAGAATACACGTACAAGAAAACAAAGGCTTATTAACCTTAAATCTTACAAACACTCCACTAGACTAAAAAGTGTAACCAAATGAATGATGAAGGAAGTGTTACTACAGGCATCATTCAATATAGCTATAGCCCATTCATGTCACTTATGGTGCTAATAAATAAATAAAAGAGCATGTACCACCTATGTATTGATTATAAGGAGTTCGATAATCACATTATCAAATGTTGTTTTGCATTCTTGCAATAGAAAAATCATTAGATGAACTAACATGATTAGTAATATTTATTATGTTGGACCTTAGATGGGGATACCAATGAATTCAGATGAAGTGGTTCGATATGCATAATACAACATTTAGAAATCACTTTGGTTACTGTTATTTCTTAGTTGTGCCATTTGGGCTAATTAGTACTCAAGCAACCTTTAAAGCTTGACAAATGATACCTTTCTAATAGTTTGTAGTAGTAATCTTTAACAATATGCTCATCTACACCAAGAGCAAGGAGGACATTTAAAACATTTGGCTACAATCTTTACTTATTGAGATTAGTTAAGATTTTCATCAAGAGGAGCAATTGCACATTTGTTAGTCCATTTCTAAAACACTTCTATTTAATATCTAAAGTTGGGGTATCTATAGAACTAATGAAAATAGATCTCATTGCTAATGAGTCAATTCTTACAACCTCGAAACAATTTAGGGGTTTCCTTGGATTAATGGGTACTGATAGGGATTCAAAAGAGGTTATGGTTAATTAACAAACTACTTGCATAACTATTTAAGAAGGATAAATTTGTTTAGAATGAGGATGCTTAGGTTTGTTGTGGTGTAATCATTGAATTGGGCTTTTCCTAATTACTCTAAAATATTCCTAGTTAAAGCAAACACATGTGGACTTAACAAAGGGTTATCTTTATGCAAATTACCACCTTATTAGGTAGACGAGCAAAGCCCCATTTTCTAGATAACAAGCATTATTTATTCACAAGAAGGAGCTCCTAGCAATGGTTTATGTTATTGAAATATTGGGATGCTACCTTTTAAAAGACACTTCATTATCAAATAGACCACAAGAGTTTAAAATACCTTTTTGAGCAATGTATGATAACTCCTAATTGGAAATAATGGTTAGCAAAAATTGTGGGAATGGACTTGACATTTAGTATAGAAAAAGGACAAGAAAACATAGCCATTAATTCCCTTTTAAGAGTTGTTGATTTAAATGCTTCACAAGTGGTATTAGCATTATCACACTAAAGCTTGTATTAGAAATTAAAGTCAGTTAGACCTTAAATCTTAATTTATGATAATTATTGATGGGAATTTAGGACGCTTCACAAAAAAAAAAGAAAAAGATCTCATCGATTTACACATGGCATTTAAGGGCTACTATTGTATATAAGAAACTAGAGTCTATTTTCACATGAAGGGGGTTAGAAATGAGGACACAAGCATGAGAATGTTGGAAACCTTGGATCATTATAACTACTCCTTATATTAAGGGTATGTGGATTGATGCAAGTAGAGATTTTATGGATGTCTCCCTAAATCATAAGGGGGGAGATAATTAGGGCAGTAATGGATAAACTCAATAAGTGTGTCCATTTCCTAGCTTTATCTTGCCTATATCTAGCTATTTTAGTTTATCTTGCCCATATCTAGCTATTTTAGTTATAGTTATCAAAATTGTAATTCTATTTATTCAATTTTATGAATTTACAATTTTATAATACTTTTTCCAGTTAACAAGTACAAAATTGTTTTTGTATAAACTTGTGGTATAATTGTGAGTGTACATGTAAACTTAGTAGAATTGTGTGTTTTTAACCAATTATACTTATTGGAGTTAAATGAGTTAAAAAATTAAAATTACAATTGGACTTCCATAATGGATATCATTAGTACTTTAAAAGACATGCAATTAGAGTATGTGAATATCATTGATGATAGTACCAATAATAATATCGACATTGACAATGAAGATAACAATGGTGATGGTGATGCTAATATTGATGGGAGAGCTAGTCGTGGTCTTGATAATGATAAGGAGCTAATGAGTCATACTAGTTATGTATTTTATCACGAAAACTTATATTTTAATGCATTTCATATCGGTGCTATTGTTTATATTATAGTTTTATGCATCAATATAACAATCTATACTGGATTATATATATATATTGCAAGTATATTCCATAATGGATATCATTAGTACTTCAAAAGACATGCAATTAGAGTATATAGATATCATTGGTAATAGTATTAATAACAATGTTAACATTGACAATGAAGATAGCAATGACAATAGTGATGATAATGCCGATGGGAGAGCTAGCGATGGTCTTAATAATGATAAGGAGCTAATGATTTGTACTAGTTTTATATATTATCATGACAACTTATATTGCAATACATTTTATATTTGTACTGTTGTTTGTATTGTAGTTTTATGCATTAATATAACAATTTATAGTGGATTTATCTATATGCAAGTAGATAACTCTTATTGTTAACTGACTAAAATTTATGCTGAAATTTTTATCTTCCATCTTATATGTCAAGCTTATTATGACTAATGTAAGCATATTTAGAGTTTTTGAAAACAATTTTACATTAATTGTAGAATCTTACTTTTTTACGTCTTGATTTTACGTTCTAATTCACTGATACTCTAGCAATTATAGGTAGAATTGTGCATTTAATAATCTTTATAGTTGCTTAAACCTTCACAATTAAATTAAGCTATGTGGATTAATTGATTGCATGGCCAATGATAGGGACCTTGTGTTTGCGAACACTTCCTAGCAAGAGCCTTTTAAATCCAAGGAGTAGAGCTAAAACTATCGGCAACTTATTATGCTTAAATTGATGAGTAAACTTGGGCGGTCAATAGGTGCTTGAAGACATATCTTGTAGGGATAACTCATGAATAACCTTAAGGGTGGTATCAAGTCCTATAACTAGCAAAATGGGCATATAATACCAATTAATTGCTACACTTATACTCACTAAATACTCTTGGAAATACCTTATGAATGTTCTTCGCCGGTGCATGCACCTTAATGTGGGAGAGAATCTAATTGAATAGGTTATTGATTAAGTGTGAAGAAGTTATCAAAGTGTTTAGATGCCACTCAAGGAGAGTATAAGAAAGAAAGAACGTGTCTTAGCAAATGAGAAGAAGACTTGAGTAGTTTTTAAAATTGGAAACTCGGTGTAAAGAAAAAAAATTAGTGTAGAGACAAAGATAAATCAAGATTAAAGCAATTAACATAAAAAGAGAAGTGGCTTTCAAGTTCAACTAAATAAAATGATCGAACATGACTACTTATTACTACAAGATTAAATATATAAAGTTGGGCCTAAGCATGAGTTGTTTCGGTTTACCCCTTTTTCTTTGGCCCTTGTACCATCCTACATTAATGATTATAAAATTCAAGCTATGAGCCTAACAAAACTTACCAATTTTAAGAAATAATTTATTTGAGCTTCAAAATTTATTATTATTATTATAGTAGAAAAGAAGAAATAAACTTCACCTTACTAAGGCGGGCCACGAAAATATCTTATCGCAAAATCTGCGTGCTCTTCCCACCCGTACCCCTCCTGTATATAAACCCATTCCACTCTCTCTCCTCGCATCCTTCTTTGCTTTCTCTAGGGTTTCTGTCTCACTCACTCTCTTTCTTCACTTTTGAAGCCCTAAAAAATGGCCGAAGAGCCTCAATACGCATCCGATAACTCCACAACTCCCACCACCAATAAGCGCAAGTACGAAGACCAAACCCCCACCGGCACAACACCGCCTAGTGCTGCTCGCCGCCCGACCGGCTTCTCCTCCGGCCCAATCCCTTCCGCTTCGCCGGATGCTCCCGCTCCTCCATCGTACAACAGTGTTCCACCACCTCCTGCTGTCGATGATGTCCAGGGTCAGATCCAGAACGCAAAACAGCGTGCTCAGGAGATTGCGTCGCGGTTGTTGTTTAATGCTAGTGTGGGCGCCGGAGCTGGTGCCGGTGCTGGAGGCGGTGGATTTGATGCGAAACGTCCTAGGGTTGAGAATGGAAGCGGATTTGATTCAGACAAAGGTAAATTTTTCAATTTTTTAGTATCTAGCATCTTATTTTGTATGTAATTGAGCTAGGGTTTCTTGTTTTGTTACTATTTGAGCTGTCTTTGAATGATTACCGTCTCTTCTATGTATCGTCTTAACTTTCCTTTAGGAAAGGCTGATCCTGGCTTTGATTGTTAGGTTTTCGATCAGTGTTTGTATTAGAAACTGAATGTCTTGATTACCGAAGCTATTATTCGATATGTGTAATGTATCCGTGAATCTCTTTGCACGGTTCTTAAGAGTCCATGTTGTATCCTATTCGTATTCGAATCATATGATGTCATCAACTACTAATTCTGGTAGAAAGGTCTTGGCTATTTGAATTGCTAATTGACTTTTTTCATGTTTGTTGCTGGGTATATAACATAGATGGAAAGCCAGCGTTGAACTTGGCGGCATCAGCTACTTCTTATACTTATGGTCAGGGAACGAGCAAAAAGATTGATATTCCTAATGGCAGGGTTGGTGTTATTATTGGAAAAGCTGGAGAGACCATCAAGTATCTTCAACTTCAGTCTGGGGCAAAAATTCAAGTTACCCGTGATATGGATGCAGATCCCAATTCCCCAACTAGGACGGTGGAACTTATGGGTACTCCTGAGCAAATTGCCAAGGCTGAGCAGTTGATTAATGAAGTTCTAGCTGAGGTGCTGCTATGTCTTAAGTGCTGTCTTCCTTTTATTATTATTATTATTATTTTTATGTTTGATTTTTTTCATCTAGTAAGTATGAAAGTTCTGAGGATGTTGTTGTTGATCTAGATTTCCTCATCTTCAGATTTATTCAACTTCACTTTTGCTTCCATATTATTTAACTTTTGGTTCCTTGGATCAGGCTGAATCTGGTGGCTCTGGAATAGTCTCTCGTAGAATTACTGGTCAGACTGGATCAGAGCAAGTTGTATTGAAAATTCCAAACAATAAGGTAGAAAAGTGGTTTTATGGACACCAGGCTCTTTCCTAGATGTAGTGGTTTCCTTTTTTTCATCTTCTAGTTTTCTTTTAGGTTGGACTTGTGATAGGTAAAGGGGGTGAAACAATAAAAAATATGCAAGCGAGGACTGGTGCCCGTATACAGGTACCTTTTGACTTCCTTATCCACAGTTTCTTCCTGTGTCTTAGTAATTGTTTTAAATCTTTATTATTGAATTATTAAATCTCGATTTTTTGGTCTTTATGTGATCGAGTGTTATTTTTTATTGTATTAATCATTCATATTGGATTGATAAAAAAAAATCTTCATATTGGTGAATTGCAGTTGTTGAGTGTGTCTTTGATCTTTTCAGGTGGTACCGTTGCACCTCCCTCCTGGTGATGCATCAACCGAAAGAAATCTATACATTGATGGTTCGCTTGAACAAATCGAAGCTGCAAAACAGTTGGTCAATGAGGTTATCAGCGAGGTATGTTGTATTAGCCATCCTTGCCACTGGGAAATGCCCTGGAATGTCTTCGACTTGGTCATGTGGTGGATGGGAACGTTGATGGATTTTTTTTTTTTTGCATTATGATATGTCCTTAATTTATGGGAGGCTCTTTAGTATCGTGACTTAAGAAGTTCCAACTTATAAAAAAAAAAAAATCCTCGCTTATGGATTAATCAATTGTACTTAATATTTCATCTCTTTACCTTTTTGCCTCAATCATATAAGGTCTTGATTGTTGTTTTATTTTTTCTCTGCTAGAAATCTGTGTCATCATTCTTAGTTCACTGTATTTATTTATTTCATATGTTGCTTCTGAATCTCTGTTTTTATGAGCTTGTGTTGCCTCCGAGTATTAATCTTGTGGTTTGTGTTACTAAATAATGATAGCGAAAGGTCATTACCAATTTAGGATTGGGCATGAAAAAAAAAAACTTTATACTTCCATGAAAAAAAAAATTCTAAGATCTCAAGTGTAAAATCGAAGCACTATGAATATAATTAAATTCGTATGCGGAAGTGTATCCGAATCCATAGCATAAGTGAATCTTGAATGGTTTTTTCTTTTAATCTATAGTAGTGCTTCTTCTTTATTTTCTCACTGATGAGATGTGGGAAAGATAATAGGGAAAGAAAATATCCCTTATGATGCACATTGCATAGACTGGGATCCCAACCCTATTTATAGTCTTTAATATTTTATTTTTCATTTGCATATTTTGCAATTTTTCTGTTCTGGTTGGAAAAAAGTTCGCTTGGTCATCTGTTCCTAGAGGAGTTGCCTTGGTAGCTCTTTGATGTGACTCATTTATTTTATCTTTTCCAAACATACATTATGTGGATTACATGCACATTATTCTGTGATTTTGGGATCATGGTATTTTCACTGGTATTACTGATGTATATAAATCTTTTATTGTACTTCCCTTTCTATTGTTAAAAAATACAATGTTCCTTGACCTCTGTGATATTCCCAGACATTACCTGCTCCGTGTTGGCCTAGCTTTTCATTACTCTATCAATCAATTTAAGACTGTCTAGATGGTATTAGGATGGTCGGGATCTTTTTGCTGGCATTATATGGTTATCGGTTACTTTTCTTCCTCGTATTGGAATGTTAAATCCTGAAAGAGTGCAGGCATCACTAGGTGGTAAGTTGCTGGTAAGAGAACTGTTTGGCTGGTTGAGCATTAGTTTCCCATTTCGGGATGGCCTCTGGAGAGATGAGCTGGGCTTCTACAATAAATTGAGTGAGATCTATCACTTCTATGGTGAAATATATACTGGTTTTTAGCTGCAACTTAGGACCAAGTAGCATGGTAATATGTTTAGTAATCATCTGGTTCTCTAATTTGTCTATATAGTTAAGTTATCTGTCTGATATTTGACTTGCCCAAGTTTAAATGGATTCTTTTATCTGTCAACTTGTCCTTATTTCTTATTCAAGTTGGATCATAAATATATTACTGGAGGACTGGATGGTGTACTTTTTCGCATGGTGGGGATTGGGTGAATATTAATTTTTTTTAAACTTCTGTATCCATATCTGTTCGAATACAAGTGTTTGAGGCAAGCCTTTTCAGTTTTTGCCTTCTTTTAGGGTTTATGGAGAACCTAGACATTTATAATCCGCTGACACATTGTAGTCTGTGTTCTTGGTTGTGTCCAAGTAAAAAACTGGGATATCAACTCTGTCGACCATATTTTGCTTATTTCTCTGTATAATATTGCTGATTGTTCCTGGGAACTATTGTAGGGTTAGTGTTTATCAAACTACTGTTGACACCAACATGGAATTTAGGTATGGTTCCAAATCCCATTTCCTGGCAACTATTATACTGATGATGGGAAGCTCTACCTGTATTTTGTTGGAGATATATGCCTTAGGATTTAATCTTTTAAGATTGCCTTAGAGATCTCATAAGAGTGGCTATGAGCCCATAGTGGTAATTAGGAGAATATTCTTTATTATGATCTAATGGACAGATTATAATTATGTTTATGGTATTGCATTTCTGGACATTAAGCATGTAAATATTGTGAACTACAGCCATGATACATTGATTTAATTTATTGGCTGCATTTCGTAAAAAAGTGTATGGCATGGTGCCTCTTGATGGCAAAGGGGAGGATATACAATTGTCTTTTATTTTGAATAATACACATAGTTGTATTTTTTCCCCTTTTTGTACCCATTCAATTCGAATAGGGAAAGGATGGGCTTGTGCTGGAGTAACTCGGTAATTACAACCGCCAGTACGGTATGTCGGTGTCTTACCACTCTCTTGATAATAAAATGCTATGGATCCTATGTGAATCTTTTCTTTTTACTGACCTATGCTTTATGCTGATTGTAACTTATTTGTGAATGCTATCTACATAATTTCTGCTATTTGCTCTTATGTATTTTTTGCTGTTTGTGTGTATATTCTTTGATGTGCACAAGGAATATGTATCATATGATGGCATTTCATTTGCAGAACCGCTTGAGAACTCCAGCAATGGCTGGAGGATACCCTCAACAAGGTTACCAAGCGAGACCGCCAGCTAGCTGGGGTGCTGCTGGGGCTCCATCGATGCAACAGCCTGGCTATGGCTATGTGCAACCTGGAGGATATCCACCTCAATATAACATGGCCCAGCCACAATATGGAGGTTATCCACCTCAACCAGTGTCTGGAGGCTATCCTTCAAATTGGGACCAATCTGCGGGTCAGCATCCTACCCAAGGAAGTGGATATGATTACTATGGACAGCAAGCCCCTGCGCAGCAACAGCAAACAACTGGTGGTACTACTGGCTCGACAGATGGTTACAACTATAATCAACCACCGGCTACAACCTATCCACAAGGGCAAGGATATGCTCAGGATGGTTATGGTGGCTATCAGGCTCAGTCTGGATACAGCCAGCCCCCAGCTTATGATCAGCAACAAGGTTACAATTCTGGGACTGGCTATGCTGCTAACCCTGGTCAGGATGGCCAGACTCCTTCCTATGGAGCCCAAAGCGATTCCAGCCAAGCACCTCCAGCTTCCCAGCCTTCTACAATGGGTCAGCAAACGTATGCTTCTGGTCAGCCAGGCTATCCACCTCAGGGAGCTGGTCAGCCTGGATACGGGGTGCCCCCTACTTCTCAAGCTGGGGGTTATGCTAATCCTCCTACTACACAGTCTGGGTATGGACCTGGATATGGACCACCGCAGGGTCAGAAGCCTGCTGGAGGCTATGGACAAGCTCAGCAGTCTCCCAGTACACCTGGAGGTTATGGACAAGCACCTACGGGTCAACCGGGCTATCCCCATTCTCAGCCACCTCCATCCAGCTATTCTCAGCCAGATCCCAACCAGCGTGCTCCACCTTCTGGTTATGGTACTGCTGCTGCTCCATCAGGATATGGGGCCCCACCTTATGGTGCACCACCTTCATCGCAGCCTGGCTATGTACAACAGCCACCTGCATATGGCAGTTATGGTGGTGGTTATCCACAGCCTCCTGCTTACTCGACAGAAGGGAGTGCAGGGGCTGGTGCTCGTGGCACTTATGATGCAGTGCCTACTCCTCAGGCTACGCAGCAGCCTGGGGTTGCAAAAACCTCTCCTCAGAGTTGATCTATGTGGTAGGATATTAGCTTTGGTGCATCTTACATCTTCCAGTGTATTTCTTCTGTTCATTTAGCTGTTTCTGAATATGCTTAATGCTTTAGGCTGCTGTAAGATTTTTGTTTATGTTTAGCTCTTGGTTAGCATGATGTTTTATATTTTGCATACTATTTTGTGTAGACTTACTGGAGTGAAGAATTTTTTTAGTTCTGTTTCTGTCTTAATTTGGTAGCCTTCATTTTGGTTGCACAGTGTGGTTCACTGGTTGTAGGGGACTTAACAGTAGCTGCAATGCCTTTGTGATACACTTTTTTCCGATCTAGTTGTTGGTTTATATTCTGTCTAGTTTGGCGACAAATGAGCTTTTGTAGTGGATGAATCGATTCTGATGCTGCCATGTGGCATCTTTTGCGTTCCTACACTCTGCTTGGACCAATCTTGAAATATGAGTAAATCTAATCTGATCTTTGTTATTGTTCTGCCTTCTTCCAGATAACAGCTTTCTGCTTTAGTAGTAAAATTTTCTACTGGCCTTCTTTAGGTGATGAGACAAATCCATGATTGTGGTATTATGCTATCGCAGTTGTGGTTGTGCACTTGCACTGCAGTGATAGTGGATATTGCGCACAATCATGAACTTGATGTTCAACTGCATGAAATTGCCAGTTTGTTATGGACAATTAATGTGGCCGTAGGACTCAGTAGCATCTAGCCGGTAAGATCATATTCTGTTTCTGTAAAGTGCTTTTCAGTGCCTTGCTCTCCAATAAATAAATTGGATTCCCATATACTGTCTCAAATGTGCTGCTTCTGTAATTTACAAACCAATCATGATTAAACATCTAATAGTTTAAATAGTGGATATTTATGTTTGGTTGTAAAATGTGCTCAGACATTTGAGTATTTCATGTCCCCTACGGTGTAAGTGCTGGGTTGTTCTTTCAAATGAAGAGTTAATTTCCTTTCCTAAACCTACCATTTCCTTCTACTTTAAACGCTATGTCAAAAGCACATTTGTTTCACTTGTATCTTTTCCGGTTTCTTGAAGGTTAAACTGTTATGGATCTATAAATATCTGAACATGACAGCTTGTGAACACCTTTAGTTCGAATATTTGTATTTTAAAATTTTTTAATTTTGCAAATAGGTTGTTTGACTATTCGGAAATGTGAAAAAATAATTCTACAAGACTACGAGATTGTCATGGTTTTCATTGTTATGCCATGGACAATCATCGACTGCTAGATTCGATATTTTCTCTTATCTTATATTACACGATGCAGCCATTTTCCACCATTGTGTTGTCACGGCAGTAGATTCAATAAATGTTTGATTTATAGAAAGCTTCCCTGCTGCACGCAAGGAATCAAACTATAAAATCCATTTTCTTCACTTTTTGTAGTTATGTTAATGGTTATGGCCTTTTCTATGATCGGTGAAATATTTATTTATGAATTATCTTTGAATGACTTATTTTGCTAATGATATGATCTAGGTGCAATTGTTCTAAACTCGAAAGTTGATCTGCCGAATGCAGATGCAAGTAGGTCAGGTTCTACGGGGAAGTCGACCACCTTTATTGGATGACGGTCTGAAAGACCGTTTTTCTATAGGGTTTTTGGTTTAAGTTTGATCAAACTCTTAATAACCTGCATTGGGGTTTTCAGGATTATGTTAATACTTGAAAGAGAACTTGATTATGCTAAGAACTTCGACCCTAACATATTCAGTATTTTATATTTTTGCATATTGTCATATTTTATTGTAATGTAACTTCTGTAGTTGAACGCTTGATGGTTAATAAGATTAAAGTTGGTTTGCGCTTGTTTTGGTATACAAATCGTATAAAAATGAGTTTCAAAGTATTTTAATATAATTCTGTAAGTATATTGAGTCCCTTTTCAAAACCCTATAAGGCTATTGGATAAAAAAATTATATATGTTTAAGAGGCGATAGGATAGGTTTGAAGTTCTATAAAATTATTCTAAACTTCCTTGATTGTGGTCCTACTAAAGAATGGTGTTTTCAAGAAGTTTGATGAGTTTTGTATTAAGTTATTTTATTGAATAAGATATCTTTTATTCAAATCTTTTATCCCAAACTGTGAACTTTCAATTATGTGAAATCCTAACCCTAACCCGTTTCCTAATCGGCAAGATTCACCATAGGAGAGAGAATAGAAAGGGGGATGTGTTTGAGGACTTCATCACTCAACTTACTAATACCTTTTCCTTCATCACCTTCCCTCAATCCAAAATTACAGTTTCCCACTTAAGGGTTGGGTTTTTCCTAATTATGATTTCAAATAGAGTTTGTACAATGGGATTTCTAGTTATGATTTTCAACTTATTTTCAGGTTGGATTTGTTTTAGGTGTTTTCTATTGGTGACTTCAAAATTGGGATTTTGTACTAAGGTTTATGTTCGGGGCTTAGGAATGATGGAGAAGACAGTAGAGATCATGTGTCCTTTTCGTTGTCTCCCCTTCTCCCTTTGCCTTTATCGTCTTTGTCTCACTCCCAAACAATGTGAAATTAGGTTTTATTTTCATGATGTTAAGAAATGTTAGGTTTTTAATTCCACTTGTAGTTGAATTTAGCTTATATGGTTGTATTCTATTAAAGGTGAGGTTAAATTTTCATACTTCATTTTTTGTTTCTGATGTATCATATCATTTTTTTAACCCTTCAATCCAAGTGGACACCTATGTGCACTTCTGAACTGTTAAAATATTAATCACATCCACATGTTAACAAGTCATTGGCAATGTCATCCATGTCTGCAAAACGAAAACAGATGAAGTTATTTTAGGTATTAAAAGTGGCATTAAAAACTTTATTTATGTATTAAATTAATTTTTTTTGGGGTACCTAATTGTAAAAATGAAAAAAGTATAGGTGTCATTTATGATATTAACCCCTTTGATTTTGTTGCCATGCTAATCTGTGCAATGAATATGAAGGTATAGAAATGGTAAATTAGAGAAAGAGACATGAATGATGATGAGATGAATATGTGACCCTCACTTGCACACCACCATCAGTGAGTTGAACTACAATCATCTACTTGTATCTTTAGGTTCTCATTCCATTCGTATTCACAATAATGATTTAAATGTATTTTTTTAGTTTATTTGCCATTTTCTTTTTAATTTTTTTTGTTGTTATTTGATTTTTATTAAATTATTTAATTAGATATATTAATTTTGCTAAATTGATTAATATTTATGCACAATTAGAAGTTAATGCATGTCTTTTACATTTATAAATAGTAATACAATACAAATCATACGAAAGTCAAAAAGTAAAACATTGGTGATGCGTTTACAAAAATATCAAAACATATGTAATTTTTTATTTTTTTTCTTTTTTATAATTATCCCTTAATATTATTCAATGTTTTAATTAACATGACAGAAATTTTCAGTTTTCTAAATAATCTTGTTATCCTATTGTAAACACCCCATTTTTGCCCTAAGAATAAATAATAATTAATAATAATCAATTTTCAAAATTTTCTAATTTTTCTTTAATTTAGCAAAAATAATAAAAATATTCAAAAAATAAAAATAAATAGGAAAACACATCAATTTTAAAAAATGATTTTAGAAATGGCAATAATAAGGAATAAATAATTTTTACAAATTTTTGAAATTTCAAAAAATACAAAAAAAATAAAAAAACCGCATCGCATATATGCAATTTACGAAATAAACAAAATCAAGAAAATGGGCTAGCTCAGCTGGTCCGAGCTGTGGCTAAGTGGGTGCGTACGAGTGCGAGGTCGGGGGTTCGAAACTCGGGGGAAGCAGTATCCGTGTTTTGCGTTTTTTTTCATTTACCCAGGACACGTGGCGGCATCTGATTGGCTGGAGGGAACGCACGCGCCGGGCGCATGATCGTCTTTAACCTCGGTCCGAGATCGCCGGCGAGGGGAAAAATTCGAATTTCGGCCGTTTCGATTCGATTTTTTGCACAAATCCAACAGATCTTCAACAGAATTGAGAAAAACATCATCCAATTGAAATCAAATCTCAACAAATCGAAGGATTTACACGAATCGGAGTTGGTTCATTTAACCGCAAATTCGATTTGCCTCGATTGGTGGAAATCCAAGCTTATCCAGTTCAATTTCGAAAGCCTATAAATAGAGGATGAAGTGAGGAAGCCAAATCATAGATCAAAATCGAGAGAAGAGAGTAAATCGGAGAGAACCAAAGCCGCGACCGTCGATCGGAGCTGAGCCACCACCAGGAGACGTTCTGAGAGCAAACCATCGCCACCATTGGATTCACCACCCTCGAGAACCTAGGATTCGACACCTCACCCGTTGCGAAAGGCCGCCGGAACACTGTGAATGAGCACTCTTCGCCACCGTGCTCGACCGATCCGACCCGACCCTATTCAACCTGACCCGCGTACCGACCCGGATCCAGGTAAGTCGGATTTTCCCGATTTTTTCTAATTTATTTATTTACTTTATTTATTTATTTTTATTCCGATTTGATTATTATTTTGTTATTTATTTATTTATTTATGTTTTATTTATATTTCCATAAATAGGAAAATGTTAGAAATTATATTTCTTTAGGATTTAATAATGTAGAAAAATAACAATAAAAAATAATAAAAATGTAGAAAAACAATATAAATATTAGAAAAATAATAATAAAACTTTAGGTTTTAAAATATGATAGATAATAATTTAGGATAAAATTTTTAACAAAAATTATGAAAAATTAATAAAAATTATAATATAAAAAATAAAAAAACTATAAAAAAATCATGAAAACTCATAAAAATTATAAAAATTGTAGAAGAATAAGAAAAAATAGAAAAAAATGATAAAAATTACAAAAATAAAAAATTAATAAAAATTCAAAAATTATAAAAATAGAAAAAAAATGAGTTTTATCACTTAGAAAAATCATTTTCTCAAATAAATCCAAAATTAATGTTTTCTCCAAAAATTATTTTCAAAAAGATCAAATTACTAAGCTTAGGTTTAGATTTTTTAGAAAAATCCCAAAAATGTTAACAACATAAATTGAAAGAGATTTCAAAATTAAAATTCACAAACCCACTTAAGGTTTTCAGGAAAAGCGAACTACGGTTTGTTTGATCCTGACTAGCAGGTACGTAAACACTCATTTGGGTCAACCTATAAAAATGAAATAAAAAATCATTTTCTTAGAATAATAAAAAACATAATAAAAAGTAACAGAAACAAAATAAAAGACATTTCTAGATGAGAACAATTTTAGGAGACTAGGTGGTAACCATAAGGTTTTAATAGGTTAGCCTCCGGACTTAGAAACTCTGGTTTTCCCTTTTCCTCTTTTCACAAAAACGAGAAGAGGAAATCACGACGACTAGTGGTCCAAATTAAGACTAATCTGCTCCTTTAGTCTTAATTCAATATTTCCCAACAATAGTTGGGTGGCGACTCCAAAAATCAAACGAAATTCCTAATTCAAGTCGATGATCTACATTAGATGAGCATATGGTCTAGTCTAGATCGGATTAGGAATGGAAATTAAAAAAAAATAGACTCAACACCTATTTTACACTTCATATGTATTCCATACACAATTATAAGACAGGTACTTTAACTATTGGTAGCAACATAAAAAATATGATATTAACTAGGTGCAGTTGGTTGAATGCAGATGCAAGTAGGTCAGGTTTAATAGATTTTTCGACCTCCTTTATTGGATAATAGTATGTAAGATCTTTTTTCTATAAGGTATTGGGTAGAGATCAATCAAATTTTTAATGACCTAGATTGAGTTTTTAGGAATATGTTAATACTTGAAAAAGAGCTTAATCATGCTAAGAACTCTAACCTTAATATATTCAGTGTTTTATATTTTTGCACATTATCATATTTTATTTTAACTTTTAATAAGAATATGTAGTTGGTCACTTGATGGTTATTAAGATTAAAGTTGGTTTGCGCTTGTTTTGGTATGCAAATAATTTAATTCTCGAGGAAATTTATCTTTTTTGATAGATTAAAATGACATAATATTTCAATTTCCTATATAATCTTGTTATCCTATTTTACACTTCATATGTACTCCATACACCATTGTAAGACAAGTACTTTATATATTGCTAGCAACAGCAAAAATATGAATAACAAATATAGTATATTACTACTATTAGCTTATAACGAAATCTTTCATTTTTAGTAGCTAAAAAATTTTCCTTCTAAGATACTCATCGAATAAAAAAATTAAAGTTATCAATTCTAACTTTTAGGGTCTGCTGTCCTCCCCCACCCACCTCCTACCACACACACCACTTCCTCTCTTTTTCTATTGTATTTTAGTTTCAGCATACCAATTATCCACATCTCCTTTATTTTCTCCTTCATCCCCTTCATGTCTAATAAGCTCATCTCCTTCATCGTATGTCTAAGCTCATCCTACCATTCTCATTAATACAATTGTTGTTCACATTGTACTTTCACCAACATCTCTTTATTGTAGCACTGCCTCTATCCTCTTTATGAGTTTTAGTATGACTTATGTGAGTCTTTTGTTATTTTCTATCAATGTAGTTGACTACTTTTTGTGTAGGCTTTTCTCCCATTGGAGTAATGGATTTTTGTTGAATTAGGCTTGTTTGGTTCGATTGTTTTTCGTTTATTTGATATTTATTTCATATCTATTAAAATATGTATGTTTGTCTTGAAATATATAAAGAAAAAAAATTAAAGAGATAGTTATATATATTATATATATTATATACAAATTATATTCATGTAAAGTATAAATAAATAATAGATAATTTAAACAAACTCCTAATAAAACTTTTGATTTTCAAGGTTGATAATAGCCATTTTTGTTATAAAAGATGAGCCTGTTATGCATAGGATCGAGTGCCGTTTAATTTGATTTTTCCTCTAAATTAAGCCAAATCATAAAAATATTACTCAATTTTTTTTATTGCTTTAAGCGTAATCACGTGGTTTGATTTAGGTATTTCTATACCATAGTACTTTCTTTGGTTTAGCTAAAGTTCATGGGTTAAAATGCAATTTATAAAATGTTTAATTTCATATTACAACTACTAACTTTTTTCAATTATAAGATGTATTAGTACTGTATAAGAAATTGATAAATTCAATATTTATGCAAATTAAGTAATTTTAAAGGTATCAACTAATTATATTTATAAAGTCAGCATATAATATAAATTTTGAGTCAATTTATATAAATACATTTTAAATAAGTATAAACTTAAATACATTTAAATAATATGTTACAATAAAGGAATTTTTTCCATTACAAGTAAAATATTACTTTATTCCTTTAAGATAGTTTGGTTTATTATTTATTTATTTCTTTTAATTTGGTTTGGTTTGCTCTTCCAAATCAATAAAAAAATTTCAGTTTAATTCCAATGAAAATTTTCCACACCAACGTGGTGAAAGAATCATACTGGTTTGATTTAGTGCTTTTTTTTTTTTTTTGTCTAAAGCTAATTACTTATGATCCCACCTCTTTGGTTTGTCGTCTGTATACTATATTTTTAAGTTTTATAAATGAATGAATTCGTCAAAAAAGAAAAAAAAAACACATAGTTATAGAATTAGCTAGCCCATCATATTTGTACGATGAAGACCCTTTTCATATTGTAACATTTGGAATTAGGGCATGTAAGACTCAAACGTTAGATAAAACTTTGCGAAATGAAAAATTTTCTATCCATAAGCAAACAAAATTAGAGCACTTATGAAGAAATTTTCACAGGAATTCTTTATTTATTATTTATTTATTTATTTATTTTTGTAATTGAGTAATCCATTTTAATTTTTTTTTTTTACTTTGTATCTCAATATTTTTCATTACCAAAAAAAAACCTCTATCATGTTTATAGAATATTTTCAATATTTTTAGAATTACAAAAATGGCCATTATCATGTCCATAGTCTATTGAGTACCTTTTATATATATATACAATTCAAATCATCCTTAAGTCTTAAAAACTATCTTTAACATTGTAAAATACAAAAGAAAATAAATTAAAATAATATTGGAAGGAGGAGCATTAAAGTAATTAGGAATTTAAGGTGAGAGCAATTTGGTCTTTTTGACCTTGGGCTATATAAGCCATTGTGCAACCCTAATGTCACTTTTTTCTTTTTTTGAAATTCTGAATCCTTTGTATCTTTTAGGAGACGTTGATCACCCTAATTCACAACTTAACGAGGAAAGACTCCTAATTTAATGTGTGTCTAAAGGTGAATACCTTAATTAAGTTGACGTTCTATCTTTTTCTGATGGGGGATTGATTAAGGTGTAGCATGTTATCAAATCAATGTTTTTAGACAATTGAATTGGATGCCGAGTTGCTGAATCAAGAACATTTCAAGTAGTGGATTCAAATCAAGACAAGTAAGTATTTCAATTTTGTTTGAATTTATGAAATTTGATAAATTTTACATTAGATTTGGAGTATTACCTTGATTGGTGAATGATCGGATGGAAGAAGGTTTGAAAGGCCAGTCATACATCTATGTTAAGTATATGGCCAACTACATGGTCGTGTATTTGGGTGTGCTGAGAGGACCTTTCATACAATAAGGTACATGGTCATATATATAACCATGTTCCTACTCGTGTTCTTCTATATGGCCGTGTTGTTTAAGAACATTTGTTAAGTCTTTCTATTTCAATTTTATTCTAATTCTGAGTCGATATTACTTGCTATAGAGCTTAGAGAAGAAAAAATAGGCAACTAATTCTTAGTTGAATGATCTGGTGAAGCTTAGGTTTTGTTATAAAGCATAACTAATAATCAATTACTGTTTTTTGATAGGCTTTGAGGAACTTGGTAATTATAGACAAGTAGAATCGAAAACTGCTATTCCAGGACATGTTTACCATACCTATTAGTTATGTTTGTTAGATATAGTAAATGAACAAAATTTAAAGTAAACTTAGTAAATGCTTTACTTGATGCTTGTGTATGATTGGACCTAGGGGCTAGAGGTGGCAAATCCTTAGGACGCACCCTAGTGATCAATATATAGTGTTGTTCCTAGTAGAATTTTATACTAAAATGATTTAAAGTAGATTTTAGAGGTATTGGAGCTGGAGGTGATAGTTCCCAATACTAGTAGAAAGTTGCGGGCAGAATGGGTTGGCTCGCCCTGACCCTCACTGGGTACTCGTTGGCTCGCCCGCCCCTCGGGCTAATGCGGGTTGGCCAGCCCTGACCTGCGGGCGTAGGCCAAAATGACCCGCAGCTTTCGTGGGCCAAAATCTTTAGCCCACCTCGCAAAATTTATGTGGGCTCCGCGGGTCAGCTCGCTGGCCTGCCCCGCATTCCCGACTCTAGTCGGAGGTGGCGGTTTCCAACTTAGGTTTAAAACAGTTAAATTAAATAAGAAAGAAAGTGGCGGGATGATGAGTACTCTTATGTTGCTTGTTAATTAACATAAAGATACGTAAGTGATTAATTGTTAAGTATTTACTACATTAAGTATATGTGTAATTTATATTGTTGTGACATGCACATGTGTTTAGGTATTTACGCACTGGCTTAGGCTTAATTTATTTCTTTTTCAGTTGCAGATGGTATGATGAGTATACTAAATATTACGAGTCGGGAGATGTGTGCTATTATTATCAAGATGAGGATAATGGATAATATTATTACCACTACTATGATGAGTAGCATTAAAAAATAGAATTAGATTATTTGATATTTTGTGAAAGATTTTTTAAATTATTTTAATTTAGTATTTAGACCCAGTGTAATTATGTTTTTTTTTTCTTAGTTAGCATGAACTTAGTAATATCTTAAAAGTTTTATTTAAGGATTGTTATTTTGAGGTATAATACTTGATTTAATATAAAATTACAATGTGGTTAAAAATGATTGTTCCTAAATTATTTGTTTATATACTGTTATTTTAATATATAGTGGTGTTGAATGAGTTAAAGAATAGGAATAGTAAAAGTTTTTGCGTTTCTTTATCCAATAATGATACGGTGCTGGAAACATAATTTGAGATTCCAAATAATATTTTAAAAAATATGTGTATATTTTTAATCGCTACGGAAATAAAGAAAGAGATGTTGCTCTTGCTCAGAACCAGTTGCCATACGACGTGGTATGAATTGAACTTTAAAACGCAGTGTTTTTTCTCCATCGGCTTCGTCGACAGTGTCAGAGGTATAGAGACAGAGAGATCATGGAGGCAGCTGAAGAAGAGACTTCAGGACCAACTTATACACTAAAACCGATCCGTATAAACAGCGAGGACATACTCTTCTGCATTGATGTGGATGCAGAATCCCTAGTCGAAATGAAGACCCCTGGACCCAATGGTCGCGCGTTCACCAGATTGGATTCCATTAAGCAATCCATTCTCCTCTTTATGCACAGCAAACTCTCTATTAGTCCCGACCACCGTTTTGCTTTTGCCACTCTTGCCAAATCCATTTCTTGGGTATGCTTGATCTTGCCCTTTTAGCTGCAAGGTTTCGATCTTTATGCTCGAATTTGGTTATTACTTGATAAGTTCTTCATCTTTATGCTTCAATTGGGTTGTTGATTGTTAAATTTTTTGTCTTTATGCTTAGATTTTGGTTATTTATTGTGGAGATTATGATCTTTAAGCGAAAATTCTGTTCTTAATAGTCAGAATTTTCATCGTTATTCTTACATTTGGATATTAATTGTTAAGACTTTTTTTTTTATCTTTGAAACAGATCATATTTTATCACTTCTAATTTTATTTGATCATTTTTAACCGGTGGATTTTGGAGGATATTTATATAAAATAATTTCATGACCTGAAGCCCATAGTAGAATTATTAGGTTGTTGTTCTAGATGAAATGGATTTGCACGCATCAATAATCCAACTGCTCCTGAATACCGTGATCCAGTAAGTGTTTCTCAGGTTTTTGTTGGAACACCTTGTCACCGTTAGTTATTGTTTTGTTGATAAATTTCAATTCATTATCACAGACTATTCTTTATGAGGGATTGCAAATGTTAAATGTAAAATTTGAAATGGTCAAGTATTAGAGAAGATTGAGGGAATAAAAAGAGGTATGTGATCTATTACTTCCCAAAAAGAATTTACACAATCTATTATAGTCAAGACAAGGCATGATGGTTTCTTGCACTTCAAAGTAATGATGTTGTTTTGGAGCAGAAGATCACCGATAGTTCAGAAAAAGGTCTTGGAAACTGTATAACTGAAGCTCCCTTATACAATCAACTCATGTACTTTTACAGTGTGGCATTCTGTTGAATCTTATACAGCCGTGCTTGGCCTTTTCCAAAGTTATCACCTGTCTTTGAGGTGGTCATTAGTCGTTAGGACTGGGGTGATCATTAGTCATTAGGACTTGTTTTATTCTCCTGTTGAGTCACTTTCTGGTAGCTGCATCCATGCTTTGGCACTTTGACTTGTCTGTACTATCTTAATCGGTAGCTAGACTATTTGCTTGGGTTTGACAAAATAAATGATATTTTAAGTGGACAAGGAGGTGATGTTCGTTGGACTAGTATGACATTTGCGGTCATAAATAGGTAGGGCTCTCTGAATAAACTGGCTATAGCAGTTTCTCATCAATTTCACAGGTGATATTGTGTTTGATGAAATACATTATGCACATGACAAGGCAGTTAGATATCCAAATTGTTCTTTGACATCACTCCTCTACTTTCCTATTCTTCGTGGCTTTCGGTAGTTTGAGAAAAAATTCCCAGATATGATGACATGCTAGTTAACATCAATGGTCACTTGTTTTCCTTAAAAAATCTGCATTCATGCTACTTATAATTTAGCACTGGTCACTTTAGAGTACTGGGATGATTTATGATCATGGTATCTCCATTTGCACATTTCCTGCTTAGATATGCAGGTGAAATTTGCCTGTGTTGCTTTCACCTTTTGATGGTATATGCTAGCAGTAAAATTAATTCACAGAAGATAGCTACAGATTGTACATTGGCAAATCGTGCTGAAAAAGAGGCAAGAAACCACATATGATGTCTATATCATTGTTCTGTATTGATTTTGGAGATGAATGAAAATTTCTCCAAGTGTTGTTTTACTTTCATTTTGATGAAGCTGGTAGTTTGTAATTGATGAATTCTCTCTCTCTTCTTTTCTTTTTGTTGTTGAAGATTCGAAAAGAATTCAGCAGTGATATTGAGCCTGCAGCAACTGCAATTCGGAACCTCTTAGCTACTTCACCATGTGATCATGCAGATCTGACACAATTATTTAGAATAGCTGCACATGAAGCAAAGAAATCCCGTGCTCAAAATCGGATTTTGAGGGTGGTAAGAACCAAAATTATTGAAAAAGTTCCATCTATTCTCTTAAGTGGAGGCTTTTGATATCTTCTTGATATTATGCACATACATAAATGCATAGAACTCACTCTAGGTCATCATGCATTTCCATATTGATTTTTGTTCTACAGGATTTTTCATTCTGGTACCATTGAAGTAGGGGAAATGGTGACACCATTATTGGGATCTGATACTGGGGACTTTTTTTTTTTTTATGACAGATCCTTATCTACTGCAGATCCTCGACAAAACCTCAACATCAATGGCCCACGAACCAAAAGCTTTTCACTTTGGATGTTATTTACCTCCACGACAAGCCTGGACCTGATAATTGCCCTCAGCAGGTCTATGATGCACTAGTTAATGCCCTTGAACATGTCAGTGAATATGAAGGCTACATTATGGAGAGCGGCCATGGGCTGACACGTGTACTCCTTCGGCAAATGTGCACGCTATTATCACACCCTCAACAGCGCTGTGCACAAGACTTCCTTGACATACCTAGGTCTCTTACAAAGAAGTCCCCTGCAGAGTCCAGCTCGGCAGAAGAAGGTGTGCCTGTACCTAGTCAATGAAAGTGTGAATTATTCTTCCACAGAAACTTGGGGATAGCAAAGCTGGTGGCTGTATGGAAGATTTCAACTATTAAGTTTATGCAACATTTTGGTAGAGAATATGCACGCTGCTTTACTAAATCCACTTTCATTGAACTAGATGATTAGAAAATAAATTTTTTGATAGCTATATTTGCTGTTGTGCATTTGTGGGATGTTGTTGTCACGCTGTAAAGATGGTTTTCTTATCTGCAGACCCAACTTTAATGTATCAAGTAGTGTTGATCTAGGAGAAAAACTGCCAACGATATTATTATGAGAAATTTCCAGGTTGTTGTAAGGGCACTTCATTTTCATGCAAGAACATGAATATAAGTTTGCAGCTGCTTCTTTGAAGTAGGTGCTAACCTCTTCCATATCTGCTGGGATGATGTAATACTGTGTTTGCGCTTATTGTCTTTGAAGCCTCTTCTATATCCTGTAAATCAACAGGATGCAAATGTTATGTTGTTTTAGTAGTGTTGTTATTTGGTTAGAATAGACAGCGTGCTAAGCATGAACGGGAGAGTGAGATGGATGTTTGAAGGGGCAAAAATGGATGGTTATGCTGTTGACTGCCTTTTGCGAAGGCCCTTATTGCATGGTGGCATGGATGCTATTCTCTCGGGAGGATGATTAGGTTTAATTTTTCCTCACATTGTGAAAAAAAATAAAAATGCTGTGGACTGCCTCTTGCAAAATTGGTGGCATGTTCATTTGAATGCTTAGACATTAGTCACTTGAGCTATCTTAGCTACAAAGGGTGAGGGTATATTTAGAAAATTCATCAGCAAGTGAGAGTATCTCAAGAAGATTTCTACTTCTGAGTAAAACTCTACCGTCTTCTATCTTAGAAGGATTCAATTAACAATGTGTTTTGAGGACTCTTTCTCCCAATTGTATTTTTATGGATGTATTATAATTGGTTTTCAATACTTTCAATGCAACCTAAGGAAGAAAATAATATGGATGGATGAAAAGTGTGTACAAGCTAAGAATATCAAGAGAGAGCACACAACTCTCTCCAACCAAAAGACCACTTCTTTTAGGATACAAATACACATAAACCTCACGCTAAACTATCCCCCACCTAGTATGTTGCCGAACCTGATGAAAGAAGAGATTAGTAAGCTCTAAGAGCTGCCTAGCAGGTCCCCTTTCAATTGCCAGAACACTTTAGGTGATCACTTTCCCCTTCAATTCTTTGGAATACCGGTGTTTAGCTCATAAGATGCGATTCTAGAGGTAGTTTGTCCTAGGAACCAAAATAGGGAAAAAGCTAGGGTATCTTTTCACCCCTAAGGAAAAAGCAAAATGAACTTACCTAGAAGTAACATTTTGGAGCCTTGTGCTCTTGTCATAGGGGACAATCCAACTGGAGACTTTGGAAAGGTCCATGTCAATCCTACCCACCCAGTCTACCCCTCTGCTAGCATTTAGTCCAAAGTGTTTTCCTCTTTTTGAAATTCCACTTTGGAGAGAGCAAATAAGCTTTTGGACCAAATTGAAAAGGAAAACCAATTGACAAAACAACCTTTGTCCCACCTTCCAATGGCCAAGACATACACAAATGCTTGTAGCCCTTAAGCTATCCCTTTGAACCTAGATTTCAAGCTCTGGTTCATTCTGCTGATGATGAAAGATGGTGTCCCTAGGGTCAAGATTCCAAAGACAATTGAGGAAGAGGGGGTAGATTATTGGAAGTCCACCCTGGTAAGATACTTCATAGGTCGTAAAATCCCGTTTTCCCTAATCCAAGCAACAACATTTCGACTTTGGAAGGACTTCGGCTTTATAAGCATCTTAGCTAACCAAGAGGGCTTCTTCTACTTCCACTTTGATTAGGATAAGGACCCCTCCCCGATACTAGAGAAGGTATGGTACTTCTCTAAATGCTTGCTCATTCTTCAATGGTGGAGAAAAGGAATGTCATTAGACAAGCCTTAGCCCACTCACGTATCGATGTAGGCTACATTTAGTTGCATCATCCTAGCAGATATGGTCCCTGAATCCCCCAACCATCTAGAGCAAACTCGAGAGTCCTTGGCACCTAACTTAGCTCAAACTGAGACAGACGATACTGAGGATTGCGAAGACATTGATAATACTCCACTTAACAAGCTCTTCGATCAGTTGAATAGGACCCCGAACAACAATCCTAAAGCAATAAAAGCTTCAATTCTTCAAGGCATTAGAAAAAGAAACAAAGGAAGCAATGTCGCACCTTTACTTAGGTGCAAATAGGTCCCTGTCTTTCACTCCTATGAATATAGCGACTTGGAACATTAGAGGGTTTAATGACCCAATTAAAGTAGTAGAAGTTAGGAAGGAAAGTGACAAAAATAAGATTTCCCTTATAGGGATTTTTGAAACTAAGGTTGACCCCTCAAATGAAATGCCAATTCAGAATCAATTGGGGTCAAGATGGCCAGTGGCTGTTAATTGGGCAGCTTGCAAGCAAACGTGGTTGGCATGGATCCTGAGAGACTAGGATGTCCAGATTGAGAAGGAAACTATCCAGCTCATGCATTGCACAACCACATATTAGAGCACTAATACCTCCCTATCAGTTACTTTCATCTTGGGCTTAAATAACGATAATGAAAGGAAATCCTTATAGGGGAATTTAGAAGAGCTAGCTCCCACCATAACCATGAACCCATGGTTGGTACTTGGTGACTTCAACATAACTAAGTGCCCTTTAGAAAAGTAAGGAGGAAGAACTCGAATGACAACGGCAATGGAGGAATTAAAAAATTGCTTAACCAACACTGAGCTAGTAGACCTAAGGTATTCTGGAGATTTCTTCACCTGGACCAATCTCTAGGAACATAACCCCCTTTTGAATCATTCACTAGCTATCACATCCTTAGGTACTACGCCAAGGTTAAGAAAGTCGCCATGTAAGTTCTTCAACTTTTGGATTGAGCATGCAAGCTTCAAGGACATCATCGTCAATACATGGAATAAGGAGATCATTGGTTGAAGGATGTTTCTGGTGGTTAGGAAGCTCAAATTGCTCAAAGATGAACTAAAACACCTCAACCAATCAGAGTTCTCCCAATTATCCAACCAAGTACAAATGGCCAAGAACACTCTCAACTAGATGCAATCTACTATACAGGGCTTTGGAGATACATCACACATGGAAGCTGAGAAGAAAGCCTTTAGGGAGTACTACCTACTTAGGGGTGCCAAAGAATGCTTCTTCAAATAGAAATCAAGATCAAAGTGGCTAAGGCTAGGGGACAAGAACACGTCATTCTTCCACAAAGCTATGAGGAATCTTCACAATAGGAGTGCCTTGTATAGAATTAAAAAGGAAGATGGAAGTGAAGCAATAGGCGAAGTGGAGGTAAGGGAATTCACTGTTTTGCACTTCTAACAACTCTCTGGTAGCAACTACCCTCCGATTAACCTTGAGGAGATCCACAACTTAGTGACTTGGAAGTTGATAGAACAATAGAGGGAAGAAATGCAAGCACCCTACACAGATGAAGAGATTAAATGGGGTTTCTTTTCCCAAGCAAATAAAAAGGCCCTTAGATCAGACGAGTACACTGCCAAATTCTTTAAGGAGACTTGGAAAATAATAGGAAACGATCTTTTTGTTGTCATCAAAGAATTCCTAAACTTTAGGCACCTACTTAAAGAAATAAATTCAACCATCATCACCTTGGTCTCGAAGATACCTAATCCCTCCAACTTAGGAGAATTTTGACCTATTACATGCTGCAATGTTCTTTACAAAGCTATATCTAAAGTACTTGTAGCATGACTAAAAAATGTACTACCCTCTTTGATTGGATGAGAACAGGTCGCTTTCATTCCAGGGCGTAGAATTACCGACAACATTTTCATAGCCCAAGAATTTATGGGTGGATACCAACCACATAAATGTGCTCCCTATTGTACCTTAAAAGTGGATCTCCAGAAGGCTTATGATTCTATAAGATAGGACTTCATTCTTGAGGTGCTTAAAGTAATGCAAATTCCCCCACACTTTTGCACCCTCATAGAATAATGTATCTCTACTACTAGGTTCTCCATTAACATCAATGGAAAATTGGTAGGCTACTTCTTTAGCAAGCGAGGCCTTAGGCAGGGTGACCCCATCTCCTCATACTTATTCGTCATTGGCACGGAGGTCCTTTCCACCTTACTACGAAGACTTACATTCAACCCTGCATTCTCCCTCTATTGGAGATGCAAACCTAAGTGCCTAACCCATCTTTGTTTTGCATATGATTTTCTAATATTTATAAAAGGCAATGTTGAATCTACCTCTTTGATCAAATACATCCTCCAACACTTCCACTCACTCTCAGGTCTAGTAGATAACAATAGCGAAAGTACCATCTTCTTCTCCAACGTCCCTACAAGGACCAAGGAGAATATTCTGCGAATCACCTAATTCCATGAAGGTAGACTCCTAGTTCATTACCTAGGTATCCCACTCCTCTCTACAAAACTCAAGAAGTTGTGATACCCTCTTAGAAAGAATCCTAGCTCGTATTAACTTATGGACTTCCAAGTACCTCTTTTATGCAGGCAGACTATTGCTGGTTAAGTTAGTCCTCTCTTCAATGCAGGTTTTCTGGAGCTCTGTGTTTCTACTCTCGAAGGCTATAATTACAAAGATAGAACAACTCTTGAGGAATTTCTTGTGGAGTGAAAAATCGTATATCTCTTCAAAAGCTAAGGTCAGATGGGTAGATGTATGTAAACTGATCAAATGTGGAGGCCTAGGGATCCCCAATCTCCATGTCCGGAACAAAGCCATAAGGATTAAGCACATATGGCACTTGTGCAAAAGTGGACCTCGAAGTCTATGGCCCGATTGGGTGCATTCTAAATTATTGAAAGGTAGAAGCTTCTGGTCATCACGGGCACCAACCACATGCTCCTAGACTTGGAAGAAGCTATTGAAACTAATGTGCTTGGTCCATAACAGCTTCTAATAGTAGCCAAGGAATGGTTTATCCATCTCCATTTGGATAGATTACTGACTACTAATAGGACTTTTAGATACATTGTACAATGCGTGAGAAATCAGGAGTTCAGGCCTCCCTATGCTGGCTAAGTTGTGCTCTTTATTGGAAAACAACACATGGCAGCTACCTGCTAACCCATTTTGGTTAGGATTCACATCCCCCCCACCTCCAACCGAACACTTTAACTCTTGATTGACTCTGCTGATTCTACACCACATCAGGAGAGTACTCCATTAGGAGCGAATATACTTTTCTTAACTCGTCAAGAGTTACCGTTCCTTGGCATAAAGTCATTTGGAACAAGTCAACCTTGCCTAGACACTCTTTCATATTATTGTTGGCCTGACTAGGAAAATTATCCACCATGGATAAACTAGTCTCATGGGGAGTCACTACGTTTACGGCTTGCTTTCTCTGCCGACAAGGATCAGAGGATCACCTACACTTATTCTTTAATTGAGGATTCACATCTTAAGATTGGGGATTGGTTTGTGATGCCGTACAAAGTCCACTTCCTTCAAAGACTGGCAAGGCGCTATACGCACATTGATCGCAACAGTTCAATCGTCTTCCCTCAACCCTAAACATGGAGAGTGAGTCTTGCAACAGTAGTTTACTGCATATGGAGGACTTGAAACAATATTTTCCTTGGGAGTAGTCTTCCTAGTGCTACCTTTTTAGTCAATCGGATTAGATCTTATGTTACTAGGTTGTAATTTGGTAGGATATCCTTTGTATCAATACATATGAATCTTGTACTTCTACTTGTGATGTAACTCTAACGGTCCTTATGATGGATGTATGCCTTCATTTGGATCAATAAATTATGAATTATCCAAAAAAATAACATGGATGGAGTGAGAAAGGTAGTGATAGAGAGAGAATCATGAGAAAAGAGAGAACATATAGAAGGATCTTATCAGAAAAATTCCTTGATATTCCTAGCTTGCCTTACTACTTACTCCATGGACAGAAGGAGCTGCTAAAAAACCCCCATCGGGGAGTGAAATAGAACATGAAACTGTAAGCTCCCAAGCAGTGGGAGGAGACCAGGGCTCTGAATGCGTGCCTGTTGAATGATTCGTACCCAGGGAGCATGAAAAAAGAAAGATTCTTCTATGGCCAAAAAGACATCATAAATAAGAAGTTCATTGTACCTTACCTAATCTTTCTTGCCATCCGACCATGTCTATGTGAAGAGCTTGTTGAATCGAGTACGAGCTTGAGTTTAAATTTGTGCTTGACTTGAAATTTCAAAATTCTAGTTCAATGGAGTTTCAAATTTTGAGTTCAAACTCAATTCAAAGTGTCACTCAACAACATTTGAGTTTGAATTAATCAAACATATTTAGATTTGATTTATTTAATTTGGTAAAAAAAAGAAGACTTGATTTATTTAGAATATATATTTTTTCTTTAAATTAAAATAATATTAATATATAAAGTGAGGTGGAACTCAATTAATATTAAGCTAAATATAAAAAATTGCTTAAGTATCCTGAACATCTCGACGAATTTAAGTAAATATTGAGTTGGACCGAAATAGCTTGTAAATATATTCAACTTCGTTTTGCGTAAACCAGATTGTTCTACCTGTGAAACAACCTATTATTCCATTTACCAATTCTATTAAATCAAACTACACCTTTTGGGACAGAATCCTCCAAACAAAGGCCTCATAGATTTTAGCTTTGAGCCTGTGCTGGAATCTTCTGAAGAATAAGAAAGGGATTGGTAAGCAGGTTTTTGAGATCATTGAAATGAAATAAGAAAAAAACTACTGGACAATGTTCCAGCTTACAATTGTCAGTGAAATTCTCCATTCCTTACAAAAGGAAAAGAAAAAAAAAGGGTGATAAATCATTGATGATGATGATGAATATATACCTAGAAAATGGCATCGAACATAATATTATTTTTATATTTTGAACCATGAAAACATTGAACTTTGAATGGTGGTGTAATCTCGTAGAATCCTATGTTTCGACTGTCTCAACAGCTGTAATGCAAAATGGCATGCGGATTCTAAACCCCAGAGGAAACACACAGGTCAAAGCTAATTGGATAGGAGGACCCACATCCTCATCTCTCTTTACTCTTATAATGGAGGTCATAAGTAGAATGATTAAGACGAAGTAGAAAGAAAATCATGAAAACCAATTGAATTGGAAGCATGGCCCTCTTTCTTATCCACTTTTATTGCTATCGCCCTAGTTTCATTTGTCCAGCCATACCTTCCCTTGCTTATAGGTGGAATGGTGGGGTTGAGATAAGGATAGGTGATGGCTGTGGGGGTATGGGAGGTTGCAACTTATGGATGGCCATGCTCCGGAAAGGAAAGAGACGATGTGTAGCGCAGCCTGGAAGCTTTCACACTTCACAATCATTTTTTTGGAGATGACTTGAATCTTGACTCTGGAATTGAGCTTTTGAAGAGAATTCCAGTGCCGTAATGCAATCTCTAGTGACTTTTGGAGAATAGTTTACATGAAACATAAACCATCACAAGTCCAAGTTATATTCCCACAAATATATCCTAGGATATTATATATCAAACCACAAATATTCTCAACATGAGAAAAATGTTAGATTTTTTTTTTTTAAACTACAAGCATTCCTAATGATTTGGCGGGATTGACCAAATAATTCATACGAAATTCATATTTAAATGGTTTGCTTCAAACTTCAAATGAACCACATTACTTTTATCAGTTTGAAGTTATGAATCGAATCATTTTAAATACGGTTTAATTTGTCGAATAGTTTTCAAAGCATCTAATTTTTTTTATTATATTTTATTGCATACTATATACATCTATTATAATAATTTTTACTTAGTACATTTTAATATAAGATTTCAATAGACACATATGAATCCTAAAACAAAAAAAATAAAATTATGTCTAATAGTTACCTTCAAATAGTTAAGCTGAAAAAGTGGTGGATGGGTATCTTTATTTCTATAAACCATCGGGGATCGGCGGAAGATTAGCACAAAACCCTACACTACAAGTATCGTTTTAATTGCGTGTATGCCTAAGCTCCACGAGAAAAGTGCATGGTATGGTTTAATGCACATGGGTAGGAATAATGCTTGGCTCTTGAAATTAAAAAAAATAAAAAAATAAAACAAATAAAGTGAATAAAATAAAAAAAAAGAAAAATGTAAATAATTTCCTAAATTTTATCTAAACATATCTTTTAAATTATTAAATATTATAAATAATTTCTCTAAACTTTAATAAATTAAGAAATAATATCTAAAAGTTGTAAATAATACTTTTGAATTTTGATTTTAGTACGAAAATTCACCGCTAAACTTATCAAAATGTAGTTTAACATATTTTAAACTTTGATTTTAGTGAATTTTTTTCTCTTTTAATTAAAAAACAAATATATATTATGTTACTAATTTATCAAAATTAAAAAAAAAATTATAATATTTTAAAATTTAGAGATATATTACCGTTTAAAAAGCCAACGGCACACATCACATTGAGCCTCGATGGAGCCGTGAATGGTTGATGTGTGCATCGTGCTATCGGTTCTTTTACGTAAGGAATCGAGTTTAATCCATGTGACACTACGATTTAGATGAAAACGTGCATGATTTAATGCACATAGATAGGAGTATTATAACACTTGGTACTTGAAATTTGGGGTTAAAAAAAAAAAAAGAAATCAATAAACTAAAGTTGGTATCTTAAATAACATTTTTGTTGGATTTCGTAGTGGATACGACATAGCAGAATTCATTTTTTATTTTTTTTTATAAAATCTATTAGTCGATATATATGTGATATGTATAATATTAAATATAATCAGTAATAAAAAAATTACCTTTTTTTTAATAACGCAAAACCTTTATCTTTTAGAAATGTAGTTTAAATAAGATTTAAGATTGACGTCACTTCTCATAAAATATTATAATTAGTTAAATACAAAAAGACATCAATAGTTAACTTGGATTACAAAACTAAAATCCATTTCTTATTAGAAGATACGATTTAGATAGTATGCACTAAAAAATTAGATATTCCTAAAATTGTTCCTTAATCACATCAAGTCTTTTTTAATCTATTCTACTATTTTAGAATAAGTTTATTATAATTTGGAAACAAATAATGAAATGAATTTAATATCTACTAAAATTTCTAGTTAATAAAACTTATTTTTATTAATCATTTATTGTGTGTAACCTCTAAATTTCTATACATAAAAAAGCAAATGGCTTTTAGACAGGGATCAAAGTAATTATTTAACAACAATTATTTGATATTTGATATCCATTACTCTCCCTAATTGAAGAAGATGACAAATTTTATCTTGACTTATAATTATCTTCTTTACATTTAATATGTACCGAGTAACTATATTATTTATCATATTAGTTAAGACCATATTTAATATATTAAAGTCCAACATTCTATGCATAAGATATATGGATGCAAGTCTGGTATTAGTTACTCTTCTTTATATGAATGGGGTACTAGTGATCTTAAACGCATGATATCATCTATTCGTGGGTCATATCCAATATACCCACTTAATTTTGAGAATTGCTAATATAATTTGAAATTCTTTACTTCAATCTAGTGAGAATAACTATAGACATTTAATGAATTAGTCTAAATATTTATATCTCATTCATATATTTATCCGATAAAAGACAATTTTAGCTATGAATTAATTAAATAGAAATTGTTGGGCACATAGATTGAAAAATATATATAATTTTACGGGGTTGTTATTATTATTAATATTTTTTCAAAAGCTGTTGTAAATCATTTATGCAAATCAGCCCTTGACTTGATTGGCCACGACGTATATTCGAGTTATTCGTTACAATGCAAACTTTCCTTCTTTTTTTTTTTTAAGTATATATAATTAATATTTTTCAAAAAAATATATATGAGAATTCTTAAAATTATTTTTTAGTACACCTGAAATTTATAGGTTAAAAGTTACGAAGAACAAAACAAAATATCGACGCCTTCTTTCTTCATGGCCATGCCGCCTCGCCTCCATTGGGGCCACCAGTACTTCACGCGACCTGCAAACAGGAGTGTAGTGTAGCCTCTGCTTTCCTTGTCCATTCTCCAATGGGAACACAGCCTTGCAAGCTATGCTAACCATTAATAAAGATCTCATCATAAACTTCCAAGAAGCAACCTCCTCCGTGGTGGGACCTCCATTACACGTCCCTCCAACCCGCCATGTACCCATGTCCATCTTTTGTCGTATGGTATTGGTATCCTCTCTTTCCTTTCCTTGCATTCGAACTTGGGGGGCCATTTTTGGCTGGAGACAAAATTTCCTTTTGTCACGTTTCACTGCCCGCAAACGAACTTCGTCTCCATATTTATAGTTTATTTTTTAAAAAAATAATAATACTAGTAATAATTTTATTTGAAAAGAATGTTTTTGATAAATGAAAGCGCATCAAATGTCAGTATTTTCATATCCGATTTCTCTTTTCCAATAATTATAATATGTATAATAGTTAGAAAAGGTGGTCTATAAAAATTAATGATGAATACAAAAATAAATAAAAATTATTAGGTTAAGAGTGGTCCAGAATTCACTACTAATTTCGTAATGAGAATGAATGAACTTATTAGGCATAATAGAAGAGATTAAGATTAGAAGGCTAATCCCGGTCTTTGTGAACTCTATTTTCGAGTCTAACAATCTAATACTTTCTATGGCATCATAAATTAGACCTAGCTATTAAGCTTGCCCATCTGGGAAGGAGATATTAAAAAAAATTGGAGGACAGCAAAAGGACCATAAATAAAGAAATCCATCCCACTTTTAGTACATCTATTCAAGATTTGGCATTAGTTTTAATTAATTTCCCTATCTTTCAAGTCACTTAAGTTTTTTCATTTTTCATTATTTGGTTTCCATATTGATCTAAATTATTAAACTAAAGGATCATTGAGGTATTAGACTAAAATTTAAAAATTTGTATAATGCATTTTGTAGTACAAAAATCTATTTCATAATATAAAATAAATATATTTTTAAAATTTCAAAAATAATCCTATACTAAATTATTAAATTATTGATAAACTCTTTTTTTTTTCTATATTGTATACATCGAGTATGATATAAAAGAATTATATTATCATATATTTTATATTATATTATTCAATTTTCCTTCTTAAACCTACCGGCATTTAATCAAGAAATATATTTTATCCATTAAAGGTCTCTATAGGAGATATTATTTAAAATACCTGTAATAAAGATGAATTAAGAATTTAAGGGAAGGGATTTTGTTAACGAATGTTTAAGTTGTTAGTTAAGCAACTTGAAAAATAAGGCTTTTTATTTTTTTATAAGATTAATTATGCATTTGATGAAAAATTTTATTTATTTATTTATTTTTTCACACAACATTTTTTTAGGAAAAGCTTGTCCCTATTCATGAATATAGCGACAAAGGAACAAAGTTGCTAAATTATTCTCTCTCTCTCTCTCTATTATAAAATCTATGCTGTCCACTCAAAGGCAGAGACTGTAAGCAACACGAAATAGCCAAAACGATGATCGCACCGATCAAAGTCTTCCTGCTCTTATTCCTCTTCGGCATCGCCGCGGGAACCCGGGATATCATCGGAGACGTGCTCCGACTGCCGTCCGAAGCCTCAAGGTTCTTCGGAAAAGTCGCCAATAACGATGATGGTTCCGTCGGAACTCGATGGGCGGTTCTTATCGCCGGATCGAACGGATATTGGAATTATAGACATCAGGTGGTTGGTTTATCTTTTCTCATTAAATTTGGAATTAGAAAATTATGATGTTCATGCTGATTTAACTTTGAATTTAACTGAATTTAGGTCAAATTTGGATATACGCGTTTGTGTTGATCCTATGATTTACTCTATGTTACTGAAAGTTTTGATATTTGATTAGTAACCCACCTTATTATGATAAAATTCTAGCTTTCCTTTTTTCTTTTTTTCTTTTTTGAATTTTTGACTGTTGATATTATTATTATTATGAAAAAGGAAAGTTCTTTGTGCAAATGAATTATAAAGCTTCCAGCTTCAATTTGTTGAAAGTAGAAATACATCGGCTGGTGTAAAGTAACAAGCCGGTTTTGCTAGCGAGTGTGCGAGACACTGATTCAGCATATTTAACGAGGAAATTTGCAACTTTCGATGTTGCAACAATTATAGATTTCGATCATGAATTTCCTTATTAAGGATGTCAAACGCGGTTCGTGGCACTATAAAACTACATTAGGAGGAAAATTATTATCTTTTGAGAAGGATGGAAATTATTTCCCTTGTTACCTGCATTAATTACCAGTACTGGCAGTTAACATGGTACTGCGAAAACTATCCCCTTCTTCCACCACATCTGGCCATTAATTGCTATCATTGAGCAAGTTTGCTTTAGCTTACTATTGTAATATTACTTGGATGAGTAAATGTCAAATCATAAGAAATGTCAAAAACCTTGGAATACTATTTTCATGAATCAAACATAGCTTATGACCTACAGTAGCCGTAGCTGGTATTTAATTCACTAGCATATTTGGTTTAATAAGTTTTATCTTTTCCAATGATTGTGCTTGAGAAAAAAATTTGAAGAGGAGGAAGGGTAACTGCTTTTGAGCTTGAGTTAGTAGTAGCAATTTGTTTCTTGGTTTTATAGATGGAATGAAGGAGCTTGTAGCTTTTGCATATTTTTGAATGATTATTGAGGATTTAGCTTAAGTGAAATAGATGCCTTTGAAGTGGCTTTTGCAGAGCATTAAAAGTTGCTAATATTTAGGGTAAATGTCACATTTGGTACTTAGACTTTGTTTATTTTTGCATTTAACTATTTAAAGTTTAAAAATGTTAATTTACTACTTATAAACTTTTTTTGATGTCATTTATAGTGTCTAAAGGGATACTTAATTATAAAAATAGGTAAAGTACAAATTAATTGCAAAAAAGGATAAAATTCAGATAATTAATTATAAAAATAGGTAGAGTATAGTATCCTAAATGAGTAGTTAATTGAAAAAATAAATAAAGTATAAGTGATTGATTGTAAAAATAGGTAAAATTTAGATAGTTAAGTACAAAAATAGGTAAAGTATAGGTGGTAAATAGACATTTTAAAATTTTAGGTAATTAATCGTAAAAATGATTAAAGTTCGGGTACTAGGTGTGACATTTACCGTAATATTTACTATGCTAAGTTTGCGGGTAAGAAATTGTTATCAAATGAATAAAAGAGGTCCAGTTTTGTTGAGTAAGCATTGGGATTCATGTGTAATTCTAAATTGATTTCTTTTCATTTGTTAATGTCCCTTTTTTATGATCGCATAATATGGGTTTTCCCTTTTCCTTTTTGTAATCATTTTACATACCTGTATTGTTTTTTTTCATTCTCTGCTTATGTAAATGTGGCATATTAATTATATGTGCTGAGTTCAGCAAGTTATTTCAAGTCTGGTGATGATTTCCATTCGGCTTGTGTTGTTGCACAAATTGAGTTTTCTCAAATTGTTTATTTCTTGCCACTAAGGATTCTGTCCTCTGGTATTTTACCATCAGTCAGATATATGCCATGCATATCAACTTTTGAAGAAAGGAGGATTGAAGGATGAAAATATCATTGTTTTCATGTATGACGATATTGCTAACAATGAAGAGAATCCCAGGCCTGGAGTCATCGTAAATAGTCCACAAGGAGACGATGTATATGCAGGAGTTCCAAAGGTCTGTTTTACTTTTATCTGCATCAGATAAACCATTGGATGTATACTTTTCCACCATTTCTGTTGCCATTACCATTTACTGGAAGTTTGCTTTTGGCAGGATTACACTGGCGACGATGTTACAGTTGACAACTTTTTTGCAGTTATCCTTGGAAATAAAACCGCTCTTACTGGTGGTAGTGGGAAAGTTGTAGATAGCGGACCAGATGATCATATTTTCATATATTACTCTGACCATGGTGGCCCTGGTGTGCTTGGTCAGTGACTCATTTTGACTGCCTCCTGATTTTTTGACATCCTGGTTTCTCCTATGCATGGTTTAGAACTGTTCCATGTAGGCCTAAAGGTGCTTGCACCTAAACTTTCAGTTACTGGACACACTCTGCGGGCTATATATATATCTTGTAGTTCTATCGTGCAAAGCTAGATCTTCAGGATAAGTTTGAGATTCAAACTCATGGCCTTTACATCATATTTTTAATTTTGCCTGATTTAGATTTCCAGAGGAGTTATCTTCTCAAGTAATACGGAAAGCCTTCATCTAATAGATTACTATTCGCTTTCAGGTATGCCAATTGGTCCTTTCCTTTATGCCAACGATCTGATTGATGTGTTGAAAAATAAGCATGCCTCAGGGACATATAAAAGTTTGGTAAGCACTTTCTACCTTGACAATTGCACTATAATAGTACCATTAAAATCAAAACTGACAGATTGCCTAAGAGTTATTGCTACGACAACTGCAGGTGTTTTATCTTGAAGCTTGCGAGTCTGGAAGTATATTTGAGGGTCTTCTTCCTGAAGGCTTAAACATATATGCAACCACAGCGGCCAATGCAGAAGAAAGTAGTTGGGGAACCTATTGCCCTGGGGAGTATCCTAGCCCTCCCCCAGAATATGAAACTTGTTTGGGCGATTTGTACAGTGTTGCTTGGATGGAGGACAGGTATGCCTAGCATCTAGATTAGAATCACTCATGCATGATGAGATGAAACTCAGGCACTCAAATTTCACTAGCCTTTGTTCATTGGAATCAATTAATTACAAGATAATTCCTCTGGCCCCTTTGAGTTTAAGGAAACGATTTCGTTGCCTTATGCATAACTCTTAAGTAAATTATTGTAATAGGATCATATTGAATGCTGACCATATTCAAGTTGAATGTCTTAATTAGTTTCGTGAACCTTTCCTTGCAGTGATGTACATAATCTGCGGACCGAAACCTTGCACCAGCAGTATGAATTGGTATATACCAAACTTTGTTGAAGATAAAAATCAGGATATATGTGATCATTTTATCTTGTTTTTTCATGTGTAGTATTAGAATTCTAATTTTCGGCCTTATATATCACACTTCATTTACAGGTTAAGAGGAGGACTGCTAATGACAACTCTGCCTACGGCTCCCATGTCATGCAATATGGTGATATAGGGCAAAGCGGGGAATCTCTCTTTCTTTATTTGGGCACAAATCCAGCAAATGAAAACTATACTTTTGTAGATGATAATGCCTTGAGGCCATCTTCAAAGGCTGTGAACCAACGGGATGCCGATTTGCTCCATTTCTGGGACAAGGTCTCTTATTCTCTTTTTCCTATCACTCATTAAGCATTAATATTTCTCATGTATTCAAATTTTGCTGATTTTTTGGAGTGATGAGAAAAGAAAACCTATGATCCTATTGATCACTGTTCTCATCATATCCTTTCTTACTTCTGGGGTGGATATAGCAATAGATAAGGTGCTTTTTGAGATGTTTAAAGTGTGCTTTACTTTTGGCCCAAAAAAAGGTGTGCTTTACTAACAGAAAAAAGATGTATTTGGCTTAATGTGAAAAAATATGTTGGACAATGAAGTAATTTTATGGTCTATGAGTGTTGATTTGGTTGACAATGCCATAGATGGCTATTGCTATCTTTTGAACTCTACTATAAAAATATATGAAGTATTTTTTTCATACAAATGGTTTTTGGTGATGCTTAAATAGTCTCTTTTGCAACCTCAACTATACGCTTGTCTTTTCACTTTCTTGACCTTGAATTATCAGTTTTATGTCTGTTGGATGTTGAATATATCTTCCTATTGTGGAGCTGTTTTATGTTCTTAATAGGCCTCCTTATGTTAGGAGCTAAACTGATATTAATTTGTGGCAATATTGCAGTTCCGCAAGGCAAAAGAAGGTTCTACCAGGAAAGTAGAAGCTCAGAAGCAATTTGTTGAAGCTATGTCACACCGTATGCACATTGATCATAGTGTTAAGCTCATTGGAAAGCTCTTATTTGGAATTGGGAAGGCTTCAGAGGTACTTGACTCTGTTAGATCAGCTGGGCAGCCACTTGTTGATGACTGGAATTGCCTGAAAAGCATGGTAATCATCTTTTTTGCTAATTTATTCAATTTTCAGATGTCTCATAAATCTATGAAGGGAGACGCATTTGAGAGTAGCAAATCTGTACAAAATTTTCTCCTTCAGGGCCATGGCTAGAAGAGTTCTAAATATTTCCATGAAGAATTGTATCATTACCTGTTAATTACAGTGCCATTTCTTATATGATAAGTACAGATAAGGGCTTTATAACAATAACAGCCTCCAATGTCTTCTATGACAATCACAATGAAAAAGATACAGCATATGTTTGATTAAAAGCTGCTTCTATCACCGCAACACTCTTCAGTTTCTTGAAAATGATGCCAGCATCTGTTTATAAAATTTAATGACATGCCCCTGGTTGTTGTAAACATTCCTGCAGGTGAGAACTTTTGAGACTCACTGTGGTTCCCTCTCACAATATGGAATGAAACACATGCGATCATTTGCAAACATCTGCAATGCTGGAATTCATGTGGACCAGCTTGCTGAGGCATCAGCCCAGGCTTGTACTACTATTCCTGCTGGTCCTTGGAGCTCTCTCAGCAGGGGATTTAGTGCTTAAGTAGAAACCAAAAATTGTCTGGTTCAAACACACACATGGAATGCTTTCAAGTATATAGGAATATTTATCCTCGGTGTATATCTTTATGGTTGCTCTTGTGATTGCTTCATTGTATATCTCTTAGAATGAATGCTCAGAATTATTATGTATAATGAACATCTATCAATAGGTAAAATGTAATGAGATCTTCTATTTGCAACCGCATATATGTCTTTTAATGGTGAAGTTGGGTTCTTGCTTGTCAAGTTTAGTTTCGCAACCAACCGATCTAAGTGTTGTGGACTATATATATCTATTACTTGACACCTTCTCTTACTTGTGGGATAAAACTTCAATGTAACCTATTAAATGAACGTTCTTAATTAAAATTGAATTGAGATGATGATGTGGTGGTTTGAGTTTAGGAGCTCTTGCATTAACTGCATATTTAACTTAACTTATGATTGCTGCTTCCTTTACATTCAGTGCATAGTATTCGTTTCATTATAGTACGCAACCCTGTTGGTTGCTAGTTGCTGAAAGCGCTTGCCACTAGGTTTACTTGTTGCTTGATACTGTAAAGATAAAACTCCAACAATGTCAAAGCAAGGCACTCCGAATTTACATGTGTAAGCATACATGTAGAATCTTCTATATGGCAATGGTGTCAACAAAGTCTAAAGCCTTTCATAATATCCTTGTTATAATCATGAGCTGATACTAATAATATTCTTCCGTGGAAACGATGCAGGAAAGATTGTTAGGTGGAGGTAGCAATTGCCAGATGCTATCAACCTCGTGTTCCTGGTGTTGTCTGTCTTTCAATAGCAGCAAACACCATTCAACATCAGGGCGCTTGATCGTTTGGTACAACATCATTCACTGTTGCACATCTAAAAAACTCTTAACAGTCCTAACGTAAATGTGATCAATACCTAACAGTATCGGTTTGCAATGTAAATCTCGTTGATGTGTGTCATATTATGTTCTGGCTTTTGTTTGCTGTTGGGGTTAGCGCTTGGATCGACATTATAAATTCATTCTCGGATCATTAGAGTTTGCACCACTTGGCCTCGGTTCTGGAGCATCTGTGGTGATCCCACCTCCATTATATACATTTTCAAATGAAATAGCTGGTCAATATTCAGAAGTAAAATAGTTATTATGCCTTCTGCTTGGTGTGTCATATTGATATAAGCCAAAACACATGGAATATTTGTTAGCAGCCATCAACTGGGCATGCTTTGCACGGGCCATCGGGAATCGGGGGGTTGTTATTGTACTTTGCAATAATTGGTGACGATAAAGGCTTAAAAATGTCATATGTGGGACGTGTAAATATTGAATACAATGTAATAACAGGAATTTCCTAGGACAAGGAGCTAGCCTTAGGGGGACAACCTGAAAGATAGTACACGATTCGATGTGAGAACGCAAAATATTCAATCTAACACGGCATGAAAAAGATAACCAGCCAAAACATACGCACTATTTGCAACTGTTCTAACGAATTTTGACACAACACAAAAATAGTTGAACAAATATGATGATGTATCGTGTTGTTCTTGCCGGTGGTTGCAATCTTACTTTTATAATGTTTGGTTTGCTAACTCGGAAACCTAGATAACTATTTGTTCACTTTTCTTAAAGATATTCTTCATGCATATCGTTCAAATAAATTCATATTTGATCCTTTGCCAAATGTCTTTGTCTGTCGATTTTGGATTTGAAAATGAAGAACAATTGGTGAAACCTAACCCTAACTCTATTCACAAAATGGGAACAGAGAAGAAGAAAGAGTATATTTGAGTAATTCATGTCTATAATATTTGAGTGAGAGGTTTCATTTTGGTGTCTTAACTATGAATCATGATACATACTGAAAAAAGGTATTTAAACCACGATTAATGAAAATGGCAACTATAGCAGATGGATATGATCGATGAAGGTGGCTTTGGGGTTGGGTCATGAAGAAAGAAAGAACCATAGGTGGATTTTGTTAATATGATGAGGATAGTGAGAATGACATGGTGGTTCTCACATACATGGGGCACGCATTTTACTAGGCTAGTAGTATCCTTTTTTCTACCACTTACATTTTTAGTTGCAAAATTAAAATTTTCTGTATATTTATATCTGGTTGAGTGATGAAATAGGCCTATTTTTAAGATTTTTATACTATAATTAGTGCTATAGAGAACATTTACCATCTTACTTCATTCAATGTTATAGGACGTATTATCTATTTACTTTAGAGAGAAAAAGATAGTCAATGTGTTTTGCGTTTAACAGATTTGAAGAAGTGCAAAATATGCTCAATCTTCCTTTTCACAACACATGGATGCACACAAGTTTATAGTCTTGGCTTTACAGTAATCATCATTTTGATAATATTTGATGATTGTTTCATACCAAATCATTGGTAAATATATTTTTCCAACCTTTAAATATTTGGTGATATACATTTAGAGAAAATTATAAGCAAGGGATCAACATTTATAGTTAAATTTAAGTAAATGATTAAACATTGAAGTAGTTAAAATAAAAATTAATATTATATTAAATAGTTTAAATAGAGAATTCCGTTATAATTTTATTATAAAAATCATTGTATTGAGCTAACGTAGTATATTTACAAGATGGTGATAAAATTTTTATTTTCATAGTTTATTTTAATTAATTAAAAATTCGATTATCCATTTAAATTTGAATTCAAACATTGATATTTTTGCTTATACTTTTTCCTATGAATTTGTGTGGTATGGATAATGGTTAAGCACCTTTCAGATGCCAATCGATTAAGCAATGAAGTCAAATAATAAAAAAGGATGCCGTCTTCATGGCTAAAATTCTCTTGGCGAAATATTAACATCAAGCCACATCTTGATTTCAGCTTTATCATTACGTAAGTTTGCCTTACCTTTTATGTCTAACATTTTTGTTATATATTTGTGGTTTTTACTCTTTTTTGAATGATCATTAATTATTAATTATTAATTATTTTCACATTTTACTTCATCACCGAATTGACTTTCACATGCACCAACATTAGCCTTAAAAAGGAAGTACAATGGAAACAACACGTCGCATGTGCGAGATTTATCAAAATAAAAATAATATAAAAAACATAAAAGTTTATATATAATATATATATATAATGACTAAAATGAATTTATGAAATTTTGGGATTTTAAGTCTAGTGATAATACGAGTTTGACTCCTTAAGCTAGTGATAAGTCCTTGTGAATCAAGTCCATGACATTTGATAATTTAGGAAATTTTGATATGATACTTGAAACTGGAATTATTAGATTAACCTGTTTGCTCTTAACTTTTATTAGGGTAACTTATGCACTTAGAGAGACTTTTATGGGCTTGGACTTAAGAGGAGCTCACGAAGAGATCCATAAAAAAAAAAAAGAAAGACTCTTCTCGACTGTTAATGACCAACACAATTTGATGAACATTGTTGATGACAAAATTTTACAAATACTCAAGAGCTCTTCATTATTTGACACAATTCAAAGATTAGAGAAATGACATTATAATAGCAATAGCTACTTTAAAGGATCAAGCAAGGCTCTTTGTGAAATTTTGCAATTAGGATAATAACTAATATCAAATTAGCTTAATAATTAAACTAAAATCCATAGCTTACATCAAAATGTTCAACTTCTTAACATCTAGGTGGTGTGAATGTACCTTTTTCCTCCAAAGGTATTCCTTATGCCATCTAGTCGGTGCAATTTCACATCATCCAACTCAAGGTTGTCAAACTCGCGATTTTACATAGAATCATTAGGGGGTTTTATAGAATCAGAACGTAGAAACGAAATGTAGAAACATAAGTTTTACGACTTTTGTAAAATAACTTTTAAATATTATAAATTTACTTATAGTAGTCATAAAAAAATATAATAGATAATAGAAATAAAGAAATTCAGTATATATTTTAATTATAAGTTGCAATAAAAGTCATAATTTAATTAACATCATTAGGAACCGCTAGGCGCTACTGTTGTTTTAGAAGACTACCATAAAGCCATCTCCTTAATCTCCTCAAACTAATATAAATATAATGACTATTTTAGAAGTATAAAAGCAAGTTATAGACAATAACTAAAAAAAAATGCTGAATAACACACACAATAAAGACTAAAGAAAGAAAGAAAAAAAATTGCAAGTTCTTCAAATTTTGACTCACTAGTGGTGGACGACAGTCTGGTGATGTAAGGAAAAAATGCACAAACCAATAAATTAACTTCCCATTTGATCTTTTGAATTCTTATTAATTTAGTTGAGTTAGTACCTTATGTGACTGTATTTAATTGCATCTAGAGATATGTGAAAATTCATACTAAATCACATACTGAACCAAACCAAAGTGAAAATACATTTTTCCTTTTTTTTTTTTTTTGGTACCATTTTGGTTTGGGATGTTGCCAAACTAAACTAAACTAACAAACTATGATTGATTTGGAGTGGTAAGACAAATCAAATGAAGAAATCAAATCCAACCATATGAGAAATAAAACAATGTTTCCATGTGCTTAAAAGAATTCTTTTGTTGTAAAAAGAGCTTTTATAAAACTTAGAGTAATCACCCATATAAAGTTTATAGCTTACATCAATATTTCACTTTTTCGAAATATAATACTTATCCATCTACTTTTGCCTACATGTGTGTCGATGTTGCATAAAAGTTGACATGCCATTACCATGTCATCAGTACATCAACATTAATAATATATTTTATTCAAACCTTACATTTATATATATGGATAATAATTGACCAAAATAGTAAAAAAAAAAAACTAAATTTAGAAAGTAGAAAAAAAAAGGAAAGAATTTTTTTTTTCAATGGCACGTATATTGTATATAATATGCATGCGTACACATTCATACAGAATATATATATATATATATTAATAAAATAATAAAAACAGCAATGGCAACGGTGCTCAGACTCTTACCTTCAGCTGATTGATCATCTTCTTCGGCGACGACGTGGTTGATGAACATTTACAGCAACAACACAGCAGCCAGCAACAGTAGAATTGAACAGAACAAAGGAAGAAGCAATAGCCGATGTTGTCAGATTTCGATGAGCATAAGATGACGACCAATTTCATGCAACAAGCAGCCTGGAGTAGAATTGGTTGAGACGGATTTAGATACGCGATTTCACCAATTCCATTGAGTGGAATCATGATTTTAGTCCGATTTTACCTCAAAATGATTTTGTATGCAGGTTAACAAGATATGTGCTCACAAACTCATAAAATTGTAAAAATGTATGAGTTAAATCGCAATTTTGATAACATTGATCCAGTTAGTAATCCACCATCTTCTTGTTCTTTAACCACATATAAGCCTATATATATATATATGCATAACACACACACACATATATATTTACACATGAACTTTTCCTTATCAATGAGTTTGAAATATGTGTATATTCTTTATTAAACATATGTACAAGTATATTTACATGTATATATATATCTTTCAAATACATATTTTGTATATGTATGTATATACAAACCTATTTTGGAGCCATTCTTCCTAAACTAAAGTAATTTATAAAAACCAATCTTTTCTCACTTGAGTTATATCTATACATATTATGGACAATCTATGTTTGCATATAAGAACGTATGGATACCTATTTATATACTTATATTTATAAATGCTTAAGGTTACAAGATTAGAAGCATGTGTATGAGCAATAATAATTCCATCATCACTTCATTATATGTAAATGGAGTTGGAATGTATATATACTATGGTTGATTGGGGTGTGATTATTGGAGAATGCTTGAGGTTGTGTAAGGATTGGTTACTTTTGTTTTGTATAGGAGTGTAAAACTTGATGATTGATTTACTTGAGTACTTCAGTGATTTGCTTAGTCTCTTTTGCTTTGCCCTTGGTGTGTATTGCTTAGATGCTTAAGTAATTGGGTGTTGTATTGCTTGAATGCTGAGATAGCTAATAGTGTGCACTATGGATTGGATCATGAATATATTTTATTTGATCACCTCGAATTAACTGATTAAAGGATTGGACTTAATTAAAACTTGGCATGTATTGCACGATATATTGCATTATGTTGAAGACCATTACTGTTATAGAATGTGCAGGTAGTAATCAATTAATGGTCTTTACATTCGTATATTACCATGCATTTGTAATTATTTATTTTTTATTTTTAAAAAAAGATCGAATGGTTCATAAATATTACTCATGAAATTGATAATTATATAGATCAATGGCAATCAATTAACAAGGCAACGAGTAATAAGTTAACAGTATACCAAGCATACCTAACTCTTAGGTCTAACTACTTGAAGCAGAGGCGAATTATTGGAGAGAGAGAGAGCCCTGGGGGTAGAATTAGAAGTGCAAATTCTCTTGACCCAAGTTAAACGAACTGAAGATGTTTTTGAGTGGGCGTTGAAGATGTTGCAACAATTAGGAGCACAACTGCGAAATTAGATTAAGGATATTTAATTTTGTCAGTTGATTTGGAAATAATTTTTAAGTTCATGGATAATAATAAATTATATTTTTTTTCATGAGCCGTTTGATCTCTTTTTAACTTTAGGTCTTTTTTTTTCAATGATAATGCTACAAAGAAAAAGAGAGAGAGAGAAAGATAAGAAATAGATGCTAGATTTTGTGAATAATTTTTCCAATCATTAAAAATTCACTTTTACCAAAAAAAAAAAATCAATTATCTTTCATCCTCTTGTAATTATTGGTTATTCCACTCATATTCATCTCCTTAGGATCTTAGGGTCACAATCATTGTTTCGATCAATGTCTACGTCCTTTTACCATCAAAGTTAATTTTAAATAAATAAATAAATAAATAAAAGAATTACTAACAGATATAGATTCTCTCAAGATTCTCGCCTCTAAGCAACTAGGTTTACTATCTAGACTCACAACGGCTAGTGACAATAACAACAGCAACAATAGCATTGACACCTTTGTTAACTTAAAGCTATCTACCCTGGACTAGATTGTGAAGAAGATGGCTGGGTAAATCCAATTTCTCACCGAAAGTATAAATCTTTTCAAGGGCCTCCGAGCGTCACAAGAGGGGCATTCAAAGGCCCACCTTAGAGAGGCAATTGAAATTTTACCTCGCAAAGGAACTATAACCCAAAAGCACAGTGTGATTATCATATGGGTCAAATAGGCCATTCAACTGAAAACTACTCCAAGTTGAAGAATAAGATTCAAGACCTCATAGATTTAAAGATTATTAAAATCTCTTGGAAGTTAGTGACGATCTTTCTCCAAGTCATGAAAGACCATCTTCATTGCCTAATGTTGAAAACCTAATACTACCACATGATAAATTGACCGATCGTTTGAAATGATTAGAGATATCGTTTTGGGCAAGAGAGTGAGGGGCAAATGGGTCAATCTTTTCCAAAGTTGTAATAGCAAAAGAAATGAATCATTTGAGTAAAATTTCTCTGAATTTTAGAGGCGTGATACTCAGCTTGAGGCATTAAGATCTTTTGAGAACATTTGTCCAAATACGACATCTCACAAGATTAAAAGTTTAGGATGAAAATAGGTAAACCACATCCCAAACACCAACCTTAAAACACTTGAGAAGTTGAGTATCATCATTGTGAAGTTTTCGAAACTCAATCCTCAAAGGAGGTCCATCTTGAATTTGATACGTAATTCAAAATTTTCTTTATCCTAAATACAATTATCCCTTGTCTGCTTAGTTAAGCGTTTTAAAATCTCCATAATGGTGCAATCGGGTCATCAATTAAGAAAAAAAGATTAACTAATTTGTACTTTCTCTAGTTGCATCAATTCAAGAATAATCAATTGTTGTCGATAATTTGTTTTTTTTTTAAGAAAAACCTACAAGTACTTCATATGAAAAAAAAAAAAGAGAGAGGAAGAAGAAGAAGAAGAAGAAGAAGTGGTGACTAAGGGGGAGCCACAAGCTTTTAAGAGTTACAATTCTAAACCAAGACATGCCCATAAGATCACTCCTCTTTAAAGGACTTTCATATCAAAAGGAATATTTTATCTTAGGCAAAAGTTATTTTTGAAACTGAGGCAAGTACAACTTTAATTTTTCTTAAAAAAAAAAAAAACTCTTGACTTGTCTTTATAAAAATAGACCTTATCATTTAACATATTTTTAAGACTGATGACCAAAAAGGCCATGTTCCATTACAAAAAAAAAAAAAAAAAAGAAGACCTGACAGATTGATTTAAGCGTATCACTTACAAGATAGATTATAATTTTTAGAATTGGAGTTAAGAGTGTGATTTAGCCCGAGAGAAGGTAAGTAAAGTCCTCTTAGACTAAACTAATCATTAGTGAGATATTTGGTTAAAGCCGTTCTCAATAGATCAAAAACCATTCTCCTAAGTTTAAAGATCAATATTCCAACAAAGAAGCTCAAATCCTCTAAAGAAGAGTTTAAAGCCCTTAAAGAAAGAGATCTCTTAAAGAGGAAGAAATCCCCTCAAGAAATGGGCCCTGGATAGAACCATCCATTATGGATAAGTGGAAAAAGCTTAGTGCTTAGGAATTTTGTAAAGAATTTATATCTATTAGTAAATCTTACTTAAAATAAAAAATAATAATAAAAAAAATTGCTATTAAAGACCAAGTTCGTTCTTAGCTCCAATAGCCAATTCTTATTTAAGTCAAAGATAGTAAATTTGCCACTTTTGTTCACTTCAACTTGTTATCCCTAATAGTCAAGTTTTATCCAAGTCAAAAGTCTTCATCTCATTAGTGACCCTTGTCATTTAATCCATTCCAATTCGAAGAGACTTTTATTCTTAATGTTGGTTTTATTCTAATTCTTCAAGTCATATTCCCCATGGATTGCTTGCTCTTTAAAGCACTATCCAATTTTAGGATTGCTTACTTTTTAGAGAACTATCCTAAGTTATAGTAAATGGATCACTTGCTCTTTAAGAACGCTATTTGTGAAACTAGGTAAGATCTTTCATTATACATGAATAGCAAAATAGTTAGCGCACAAGGATACTTTTCTAAAATTCATCATTTCTTAGGATTGCTAGTCTGTAATAAACACTTTCTTATGTAAAATAGTTAGCTTACAAGGGCACTATTCTAAAAATCATTTCTTAGGATTACTAGTTTATGATAGACATTTTCCTATGTAAAATAGTAAGCCTATAGGGGCACTATTAAAAAAATTCATCATTTCTTAAGATTACTAGTCTATGATAGAAGCTTTTCTATGTAAAATAGTCAGCCCACAGGGACTATTCCAAAAATTCATCATTTCTTAGGATTGCTAGTCTATGATAGATGCTTTTCTATGTGAAATAGTTAGCTCACAGGGGTATTATTCTAAAAATCATTTCTTATGATTGCTAGTATATGATAAAGGCTTTCCTATGTAAAATAGTCAGCCCACAGGGATACTATTCTCAAAATTCATCATTTCTTAGGATTTTTAGTTTATGATAGATGCTTTCCTATGTAAAATAGTTAGCCCACAGGGGAACTATTCTAAAAATCATTTCTTAGGATTGCTAGTTTGTAATATACGCATTCCTATGAAAGTTAGTCAGCACACATGGGTACTATTCTAAAAATTTATCATTTTTTTTTATTGTTAGTCTATAATAGACACTTTCCTATAACAGTTAGTCAGCCTACAAGAGTATTATTCAAAAAATTCATCATTTCTTTGGATTGCTAGTCTGCAATAGACGTTTTCTCATGAAAATTAGTCAGTTCATAAGGGCATTATTCTAAAATTCATCTTTTTTTTGCTAGTTTGTAATTGATGCTCACTCATTAAAATTGGTCAACCTATAAGTGCACCATTTGAAATAAAAAAAAAATCATTACTTATGAGTTGCTACTTTGTAATGATCATTCCCAATACCGAATAGTCAGCATACAAAGCACCATCATAAATATCTCTTGTCAACAAAAATCGTGTATCTCTTTGGTCTTTGCAGTGAAGATTTCCTTAAACTTCATTACAAAGAGGGGTAGCTATAGACACACAATTTTTGCTCCTTTTATATATATATATTTATATTTATTATCATTATTTTTTTATTTTTTATCTATTTATTTGTTTACTTTCATTTCTAAAAAGAAAGGGAGAAGAAAAATGGAAACAAATACAATTTGATGTATAACAGGATTGAGGCATAGGCCCACAGCCTGTTGGAGAGATCACATGCAAAAAAGCCCTATGTCCGAAGTTCAAACTTTGGTAGGCGCAAGTTGTGCAAAATTTTTCTTATCAATTTTCTTCCAGCAAATTGATAAGAAAACGTGTGTGCAAAACAAGTTTTCTCCTTCCAGCAAATAGGAAAACGTGTTTTGAATACACGTTTTCACTGTTCATCTTCTTCCTCTTCTAGCTGAGATTAACTCGTTTTTCCTTTTTGAATGGCCTCTTTCAGAGCTCCTTTTTACTCCTTTTTCTTCATGATTTCACCAAATTAATGGCGAAATCACAAAGATCACATTCCCTACTATGCATCTAAGCCAAAAAACAATCCAAATACACTTAATTAATTAGCTAAAATCAGCTTGAAAAACAGGAAAAAATCATTCCACACAAAAATTGATCTTACATATTTAGCTCGATTTGGAAAAAATCGAAGCTTCCATGGACATTTTCAAACAAGTACGAGCATCCAGGGATTCTTTTTGACTCAAATTACAGTCGAATTCATTACATTAAAATCAAAATCGGTCAAAATCCATTAAATTAAACAATAAAAAATTCATTGTGAGAATTAACTTTCCATGCTTAATTCGAGCTTGAGAAGTATAAAAGGGACCCCGAAGAAGGCATTGGGAGAGAGGAAAAGATCGATCGTCACTTTAAAAAGAAAAAAAAAATTTCTCCTTTCTCTCTCTACATCTTCGTTTTTTCTTTCTTTTTTTTTTCTTGACAAAGTTCGAGTTCCTTTCGCTGTTCCTAGTTGCTCAAAGCTCCACCGAAGGTTGCCGTCGGAAGTCAATGCCGAAGCCGCTGTCCCCACCGCCGATCAAACACTACATAGGTTCATCACATTTTCTTTTTTCTTTTCATCACCATTATAATATATATATATATATATTCACCTAAATTTATTTTTTATTTTTATTATAAAAAAAATTCTTTATTTTTATTATATATATATACATTTTCAATTAAAAAAACATATTTTTGCTATTTTTTTTTACATTTTAGAAATATATATATATATATGTAAGTAATAATTTTTTTTGGGAGCTATTCAAAATATATATATATATATATATATATAATGTTTTCCTTTTCTTAAAAAAAAATCATTTTCCCTAAAAAAAGAAAAGAAAAGAATTTTTTTTAGTATAATTTAGTTTTTTTTTAAATAGATTTTGGTCTAAAAAAATAATAATGATAAATTCTTTTTTATGAACTACAATCGGTCTGATCCTGAATAGCGGGTATATAGGTATCTACGGGGCAACCTCAAATAATAATTTTTTTTAGTTAAGCATTTTTTAATAAAGTTTAATTTTGGAAAGTTAAAGTGGTAACCATAAGGTTTTAATAGAATAGCCTCCGACTCCAAATATCTGATTTTATTTAAAACATTTTACGTAGACTAGTAGCTAAGTTAAGACTAATATGCTCAATTAGTCTTAATTTAATAGTTTTTCCTATTTTAATTGGGTGGCGACTCTTTTTTCTCCAAGTTAGATAAAAAATAAAATTTTTCCTAATTTTAATTGATGATTTACACTAAATGGGCATGAGGTTTAGAGTAAATCAAATTAGGAAAAAATGAATTAAAATTTAGGCTTGACAACTCTAAATGATGACAATCTAGGCTTCTAATCTCCACCTCTTTGGCAATTGACTTGAAGTGATCCCTTGAATTTGACATTGAAAGACTTGGTGTTAAGCTAAGTTTTGCTAGAAGTGGTTTAAATGTAGTCATGTAGAAGAAACTTAGAAGCTACATGGTGACATGCAATTTTGACTCTATATGAATAATTGCAACAACAAATAAGGTTGTGATGGCCTTACACCTCCTAAAGCAAGGTGCAAGAGCAATTCGATCCTATTTGGGCCTTAGTTAATCAAAGGACAAGTGCGAGAAACACATAAAAAAGGAGATAGAATAATGCGTATTTGTTGAAATGTGTGCCTACTTTGTATGGAGAGATCTAGATGAAGTGGGTCTTTTGTAGGAAAGCTTTGCATGAGAATTTCATTTGATGCTCATACAAGAAGCTCTAGATGCATTGGTTATCACTTGCAAATGCAATGATCATAGATTGCACAATCATAACTCTGAAGTGCAACTAGTGAATCTTCAAGTCCCTATAAGAAAATTAGAGATAGGTATTAGAATGTTCACTCACTATAAACAAGGAATTGGGGTAGGGTGGAAAAGCCTATATCTACTTCATTATTGTCTCATTTTTATTTTCAATTTAAAAATTATATGAAAACTTCTCATCCCACTTAAGTTATCTATATGTATATGATTGATATTCATATATAATATACTCTTTACATTTAAAGGTAAACATTTCATTTTATATAAAATTAAGATATATTAGAATGTGTCAAAGCAAGGCTTTGGGTAAGGTAATAATTATCTTGATATTGCCAAATAGGAAACAATATATGGAAAATCCTCTCCTAATAGTATTCCTTTATCCCATCCTAACTATAATTATTACTCATATGAGATCATTACAATAAGGAAGATCTACCTTTGCTAAAAGTGCAAATAGAGATGTATATTTTTAAACGATATAAATTAAGGACAAATTTTTATAGTATATCAAAGAAGCCATTAGGTCCATGTTATAGTTATATTAGTTTTGTGAGGCCATTTTTAATTTTGAGAACCTCATTTATGATTTTTATATTATATCAATATTTTAAAGAATTCCTTTTTTTAAGAACCTTCTCATTTTATTTTAATATTCTTAAAAAAAGTTGATGATACTCTTACAAGTATATTCTGTATTTGTATTCAAAGTAAAACATATATCTTCTATATATTTTACATGTTATAACGTTTTATCATTTATTTAAACTTAAGAAAATGTTATGTGTTTTCTATACATAATAGACTATAATTTGTAATGTTCATCTTTAATTTGCATTACCTAAAATATATATTCCGTGTTTTTACGTAAAAAAATTATAATCATTACCTATGATATTAAAGCTAATAGAGTTTTTATAACCGTTTTTGATGTCTTACATAAAATAATAATAATAATAATAAATTATCCATAATATTCCATCATTTACCTACTAACTAAAGTTATCGATTAACTATACAAAAACAATGGATTTTTCTATGGATGCTATAGTTACTTTTCTAAGTTTGTCGGTTCCCATTTCTTCTAATGCTCTCTCACCCTAGAATAATGGCAATTTATTTTCCACTTTCCATTCTCCTCTCTCACTCTTTCTCTCTCTGCCCCTACCGTTCCCTATCTTTTGCCTTTCTCGTCTCCCACAAACCACATCTCATTTTCTTGCTTGCAAATAAAATTAACGAAGAGGAGAAGATCGCGTGAGCGATGAAAGATCTGACCATAGTTCAATGCGTTGATTATGTCTAGGTATATGAGTTTTATTTTAAATATTCTTCGGAAAGTGCTTCTACAGTGTATGCCCGATTTTTGTTGCCTTTTCCTCTCTCCATGTTTTTTCTACCCAGTTCCTACCTCTTGCATTAGGGTTTTGCAAATAAGCCGAACCATTTATAACTTATTTAAATTTGATTTGGCTCGATTTCGATTAGTAAATAAGTTAAATTTAAGCTCAAAATAAAATTTATTTATTTAAATAAGCTAAACTTATAAATTGATTCAAGAGTAAACTCATAAGCTTACAAGTATGCTTATATATATCAGTTAATGAGTTGACTTATAATTTTTAAGTTTGATTAAAACTTGGCTTAACTTGAACTTAATGGTTTTTTTAACCAGTCGAGTTCAAAGTCTTAAAAACGTTCGGTCCGACCTGAATCATCTCATTTGCAGCATTATCTCACATTGAGAACCGTTTTATCTACCTATTTTTCACACTGGTTAGTCTGTAGTTTTTCTCAATCCATATGGGCACATGTTATGATGATAATAAGATGATATGTGGGTTTAGGGCTTGTTTGATTTTTTTTTTTTTGGTATATCTTTTCTGTATTTGATCTAAAGTTTATCATTTATGAAATTATTTTATTTATATATTATTTTTATAATTATGAAGAAAATTATAATTAAGATTTAGAAATTCTAAAATAAAAATTTATATACTTTCAAGAGAAAATGTTAAAAAAATATATTATATATATATATAAAAATTATTAGTATTTTTATAAAAATAAATAAAATAATAGATAAATACATATAAATTTTTAAAAAATATTAAATATTTTAATTTAAAAAAATTATATATATACATTTATATTTTTAATTTTTTATCTTTTTAATATCTTATTTTTCACAAACGCCTATATTCGATTCTATCAATGTGTGAAACGAAAGAAAAAAAAGCCCCGAGCGAGTTAATCTCGCTGACATTGTAGGAGGCGATGATGAAACCAATGATAACTCCTAGGGTTCTAACGATGAGAAGATACGAGTGCTTTTTTTTTTGGGTTCACGGAGGAGGAAGTACGGATCAATATGTCCTCTTCAGACGGTGTGGTCTCTTTGTGCCATTTGATTTGGATTTTGGATCAAAACACTTATTTTATTTTATTTATTTTTATTTTTCAGTTTTTCTAACAGACAGAAAGGGATAGAAAAGGTTTTTTTTTTATTATTATTATTAGAAAGGAAGAACAACAATACAGCAGGACTTTGAGAAATTTGAATGGAAATCAGAATTTTTTAAAAAGAATTTACCTAAGAAAGTGTAATTGAAAATGAATTATTCTCTTAAAATGATCTTTTTATTAGTAAAAACAAAAACAAAAAAAGAGAAAAACTTTTGTTGTCATCTACTTGCTCAGGCATCCCGATTATTTTAACCTTAATTTTTAATAATATTATCTGGAAAAGTTATGTGGATATCTAAATCGCAAAATTATAATGCTTTTTTTTTTTTTTATAGTATCTTTCTAGACAAATTTGAAGTTATCTTTTAAGAAATTGTTAATTTAAAGGAGTGTTTTTAAGAACTTAGTGGGATGAAATTAAGCGTCAAGAACATGGTGGTTTTCTAAATTTCAAGTTCATAATTTATGTGTTATGCAAATTGCTTTTGAGTTGAAGTTGGATCAAAATCATGTAGAGTAGAGGAAGAAGAATCAAAATCCATATGGTTGTTGGACATGTAAACTTGGTGACAAGAAACCTATTGGAGTAGCATGATTACTTAACATATTTGTTGTTAAGTTTTATAGCTTAGTTGATATAAGTATTGTTTTTTATTTACGATCGAATCTTCGTTCTTTAATTTATGTAGTATATAGTTAGTAAAAAAAAAAAAAACAAAAAGAGGAAAAAATAATGACTAAATTTGAATGTTTAAAGTTTTGATATTTATTTTTTCGGTTAGACTTGTTAAGAGAAAGGCAAAATCCCGTGTCAATTGAAGGACAACACTTTGAATATTGTGATTTTTTAATTTTTTTTTGCAAAAATTATATAAAAAAAATTATTACAAAAATAAGTTGTGAATGCGCTAATGTTATTTATGCCTTCGGTAGATTTGCATTGAAGGTGTAAACGTGCCTTCAGTATAAAAAAAAAAAAATTACATATTCTTGTTTTTAGTACAAATTTGTTAAGGTGTAAATCGTATTCATATTTTTACAATCTATTTTTTGAATTTTTTTGGGTAAAATTTTTATAATTTTTTTTTTTAAAAGATAATATTTATAAGTATTGTCCCACCAATTGAGTTTCATTCTAAGGAAAAAAAGAAGATGTGTGCATGTTTATGGGGTTTTAAACCTCCCATCCCCTTTGTGTACATGGAACTGGGCTTTCCGAAACTTCTTTTGGGGAACATAGTAATTTTTAAATACACTATGCTTGTTGTTTCGGGAACCCCTAAAAAAAAAAAAAAAAGAAGGCATTAATATCTAATGTTACTGTATTACCGCTACATCTAATTTCATTATTTTAAATAAGTTTTTAAATTCCTCTCCGTGTTACTTTTCAGTGGTTGTAATTTGACTTGCGAGTGTTGCTTCAAAGTTGGATTTAGATGGTGAATTAGTAGTCAAAATACTAAAGATAAGAGGGCATGATATGATTTCATAGAAAGAAATATTTTATTTTTGTTTGATTAATTTATAGGTGGTATAGAAAGGAAATTTAAAAAGAAAAACGAAATCTGATTGATTTTCTTGCTATTTATTTGTTTACTTCTGTTTTCTTTTCAATTTTTATTTCTTTATCATTGGCCTTAAATTTTGCTAGCATCAATTTGAGTAGCTTTACTTTTATGGATCATATTCTCGTTAATTTTTATTATTATTATTTTTTATATTCGCAATACCGACAAATTGTTTGCTAATAATTTTAATAATTCCATATCCAAACTAAAAAGAAAAAAAAAAAGAAAAGAAAAGGCCAACCATTTTAAAGCAACCACGTCGTTTGGTTAAGGAGGAATCAAGAAGGAAGTGCAATTCACACAGGGTCAATCTAGTCATTTAATCCATTACGAATAGAAAATAGAATGTCATTTACGACCCTCAAAACGACAAACTCCCCGGCCAATACGATAAACGAGTCTACAAAGAGAGAGGAGAGAGAGAGGCCATGAACCGCATTTTGGTACCAAGAAAGCCTAACCATGGTTACCTAAACCAACCACTCTAGTCACTTCACTTCATCACACCGGCTCTCTAAATTAAAATTATTTAGTTAACTGCAAAAAACCAAGCGCCGTCAAAGATTCCGTTACCTCCTATTAACCCCGCAACATACAAAAGCGCAAGCTAGATGGTCGAGACGGGGTTACTAACGGACGAACCTCACATCTCTAGTGGGAACGAATCTCACCCGTTAGATGCATAGCCAACGGCTGAGATTAAACAAATGAGCGGTTCTTAATTAACGGAGACATAGCCGTTAAGTGTATAAAAATAAAAGTATGGGCATTTGGTTTCGTTTTATCATAAGAAGAGGAAGGAGAGAAGTGAGAGAGAAAGAGAGAGAGAAGAGAGCCAGAGAAAGAGAAGTTCTATGTGTTTGTTTTTCTGTGTGAATTTTCCTTGATTTTCCGTTTGCTTCTCGAGAAAAGCAAACATTTTCGTTTCTGTTTAGGAGAAAATTCATTGGTTAATGTTGAAGAAATTTGTGAAGAGGTTTGTGTTTCGTTTCCTTCTTCCAATTTGATGTTAAAGGTTGAGAAATTCTGGGGATTTTTTTTTTATCAAATGTAACAGAAAATGGATCTAGAAAGCCTGACTTTTTGTTCCGTTTCATGATTATTTCAGGTTTTCATAGACAGAGGCTTCCAGGGCGTGAAATTTGAACGAAATTGAACTTTTCCTAGTTCAATTTCTCTGTTTAAATGCTCAAGATTTGTCATTTGAGGTGCAAATTTTGACCTAAAAGCCAAAAGTCTCCGTAACTCCGGTCTTTCATGTTGTAACTCTGAAGTAATTCCGATTTTATGAGTAGCGTATAAATCGTAAAGAGGACGGGCTTAAGATTTTGGAACCATTTTAGTTAAATTGTCTTTTGTTTGATTAAAAATTATGATATCCGTGGACCGATTTACGATTTCAATTACTTGAATTATGATGCGAAAGACGGAGCCTTATGGGACTGGAAATTCGTGAAATTTGTATGACTTGGACAGTAGAAGGTTTCTGAATTCGTTCCGATTTATTCTTCAGATTGACTGATCTTTGGTTCCATTTTTCGGTTTTCAGGCACATTATAGAAGTTTCCGGAGTTGTTCTCGGACGATTTGTACAATCTTTGGTTTAGATCAAACCGAACATTCATCGATCAAACAAACAATCAATTAATCGAAATGGACTCTTTCATGAGAGTCGAAGTTGAAGACTTGGAGGAACAATAGTTGGGCTTTTGGAATGTTTGAATTCGATTAATCAGAACCGCATCGTGTTGTTGTAACCCCGAATTTCAGATACAAATAAAGGTAAGGACTAAGGAATGCTAATCGAGTGACTAAATCTGGTCAATCTAGTGTCGATCTTAAGGTTTTCCTGAATTTTGCACTTTCTCCCGAAATCGGCTTGTTTTTAAAGTTCAATTTCATGTTTACTCTGAAGAAGGGAGGGAAAAAACTTTCTGGAACCAACTTCTGTTTTTCCGGGAAAATGCAATTATTTTCTTATCCATTTTCTCTCTTATCTTATTCATGACTTGGTTTTCTTCATCGATTTCAAGGATAACCCCGCTCGATTTTGTTCCTTCTCACTTTGATTTTCTTTTCAATGTTCTTCTGAAAGCTTATCTTTCTTCCCCAGATTGCTGTTTTAAGGTGTCTCTTCTAGCAATGAGTGGTTCTGATGATGATGATTTTCCAGTTTTTTCCTCTTCAACTTTCTCATTAATCAAACAGAAACCCATTCGGAAAATCACAGCCCTCTTCCAAGTCTTCTTTCTCCTTAAGCTCATCTATTTATTTTTTGCTTTTTCCTCTTTTTTCCCACTCTAAATTTGCTTTGATTTTTTAATTGTTATTCTTTGTAACATTTTCTGGGTAATCAGGGCATCTGGGTTTTTCGTACTCATATTGCTTGTTTAATGCTGTTTATATTAGCAATGACTTGTTTTGATTATTTATTGTTTCCCTTTTTTTCCTTCGATTTTCTGGTCCACCGAACACAAAGCTCTGGTTAGTCCCTCTCTTTGAGCTCCTAAAATTCATTTATTTTTTCCTAAATTTCTATTCTCTTCATTTTTATTTAATTTTTGGTGGGTTCTGATATTTTCCTCTTCTCTTTCGAAATGTTTTAGTCTTTTCGATTTTTACCATTGGTTTTACCTTGTGGAAAATTTGCCATTTCGATTTGTTTTTTAATGATTAAAAACGCGTAGATTTATTTAATAACAATGGTTAAGTTTATATAAAAAGATGCGAATTTTTATTTTGCTGTTATTAATATTTTGCTTTTTTGTTTGGTGTGATATTACAGGGATTGATCGATAAATAGTTATATATATATATATATATATATATATATATATATATATACTAGTAAAAGTAAAGAAGATGGAAAGGGACTATAGGGCCAGCAATTCAAGCGTTAGGGAGAGAGAAAGTTTGTCGAGATCAACCTCGGACAATAGTAACAAGCAAGCGACGTCGTCTGATTTCGTCCTCCAATGGGGTAACCGCAAGCGTCTCCGGTGCATGAAGTTCCAGGCTAAGGATAAAGACAAAGACGACTGCTCCGGTCCAAACCTCAAGAACACCACGGCTCGCGTTGACCGTAGGGTTGTGAAAGCCGATAAGGATTCGTCCAACCACCACCACCACCACCACCCCGCTTCGACCAATGGCTACTTGAATTTGCGTCATCGGCCTTCCTCTCCTCCTCCACCACCTCAGCGTGTTTTAAGGTGAATTTTTCCTCTTCCTCCCCCTTTCTCTTTCTCTCTCTCCGCCCCTTTTTTTAAAAAAAAAAAAATCTTTTTTTTTTTTTATTTTGTTTTTGTAACGGATACAGTGGGAAGCTCATTCCCACGACCACCCTTTAGTTTCGAGAATTATTATTATTATTTTTTAAATTTTTCTTAAAAAGTTTAAAAATTTCTAGTAATTTTAATATATATATATATCGTGTAAAACTAAAATTTAAAACTCATTCCGTCTCAGCTAAAATCCTGGTCCACCATTTGGGTAGATGGGAAATGAAATTGGGATGGCCGAGGAAAATTCTTATAAATCAGATCTCATTCGCTTTTTAACTTTGTTTCAGTATTTAATATTCTAATATCAATATGTAATGAAAATTTGGTACCAACTAGGGTTTTGTCCATCCAAATTAGGAGATCTAATCTAACAGGGGAATGGCTATATTCAATGCGTTTTATGGTTTTTCCTAATTATTTATATAGTTATTTATTTTGGGGGGTTGTGTTGGGTATGGTGGGCTTAGTTAGTGGTAGGGTAAGCTCAATTTGAAAAATCATATTTGGATGAAGTTTCGTTAAGTTGGGTCTCAGAATTATCATAAATTTAGAGAGAGAACCGTGTAGATCTATCTCGAAATGGGCCGCTAGGCTTTTACTTTTGTGACCTTTAAGTTGGTTGGTTTTTGGTCGATATCTCCATTCTTCGCCTTCTTTTTGCCCACGAGGCTCTTGCGGCGGTAAAAAGCATTTGAGTTAATTTAAAAGAGTGGTAGCTTTGTCCTTTTCCTTTTCTTATCCCTTTTTTTTTTTAAATTTCGGATTAAAAGGGATAGATCTTGATCTGGCTTGCGTTGGATAAAATATTGTGTTTTCATAATGTGGAGATACGGATGGATTTCATGGATCATCTTGTTGGACTTTTGTGCCTACATCAACCGTTGATTATAAAGTGTTTTGTTTTTTTCTTTTTTTCTTCTAGGGTTAGTTTTTGCTTGATTTAGGTTATAGTTTTTGTTGCTGAATGTTGTGCTTAAGGCAATCCAGATAGGGATATGATGATTAGGAACAGTGGTATAATAAAATAAAAAAATATATAAAAAATTAAGATGAATAACCTGTGATGGAAAATCATTTAAGATATAGGTTTTCGAGGATTTGGGAGTAAGTTTTTGCTTGGTGGCACTGTGGCATCATCATGATATATGGGGATGGGGACTCGTGCGGTGCAGGTTGTGGGGCAGGAAATGCGTTGGAAATTCACTTGTGGTAATGAAAAAAAAAGAAAAGAAAATTTGATTATTTTATTATATATATGTGTGTGAATGTGAGTATGATGTGCTGGAAAGTATGATAGTCTTATATTTGTCTACTTTCTAATTGATCAGGTGGGGCGCAGGTGTATGGTGACTAGCATGAGCGCACCTTCATCCTATCCCAGCCTTACTTTTTCTGGGGGGGCATGGTGTTGGACCTGGAGTTTGCTTGCTCATGCTGTCTCTATTTTTATTTTTTTGGTAAAGTAAAATAATTCATCAATCATCTCATCATCCTTAGCTTAAAATCCCCAAAACTAAATCTCATTATTTAGATCTAGATTTACTAAGACCAAACTTTTCATGTTTTACAACTGCCCTTTATTGGTGTTTTCTATAATCATATGCTGCTGCTATGTATGGATGTAAAACTTTGTTTTATATGTGGCATACCGTGTACGTGATAAGGGTTAGAGGTTATGGTGGGTGTGTGTGTGTGGATGTTGATGTAAGGACAAATTAGGATAAGGGGCAATTTATAAGTTGTGTTTGATGCCAACTTTTTACCAATTGGAGAATTTTTCCTTGACTTTCCTTTTATTGTGAACCTTAGCACACCATATCATTGCTCGAATGGCGTTATGTTGTGATTTGGAACGTGAAATGGACAAGTTTCTTGCTTCGTGTCCAAACCTATATTCTGATAAAGCCATATTTAACAATCTTGGAGCATAAATAGGACTTTTGGAATCCGGTCTACTTTATTCTCTCTCTCTCCCTCTCACCCAAAAGTCCAAAACCCCCATCATATCTTTTATGTATACCTTATGAATTACCCTCAATCTATCTCTCTCTCTCTTAATCCAACGTATTATAACCTTGCCAAAACAACCCACCAATGCACGTAGTCGCATTAGAATCACACCACTTATAAAATCAAATATAAAAAAAAAAGAAAACAACACACAAACACACGAGACCACCAAAGTCTTGCTATTAAAGCAAAGTCCAATCTCTTACTTCGCATGCTTCTTGCCTTTATTACCCTCTGATCTAGATCAACCCCCAAGGCTATTTTCGTAATTTGGAAATTTACCCAGATCGTAATTTCTCTCTCTCCATCTACCTTTACGCAACAATCCCTTTTCCTTTCCCTTTTTTTTTTTTTCCAGTTTCGATAGTGATTTTATTGTTTCGTATATGCCTGATTCGTATTGTTCTGGGTTTCGTCTTTCAGGAACTCGGAGAATTCTACTGCCATGAGAGGCCATACGAACGGCAGCTTAAGGGGTTTTTCGTCCCCGGACCGAACCGCCCATGATAAGAGAAACGCTAACAACCATGTCCTCCACCATCACCACCAGAATAACCACCATCACCACCACGTCAACAACCACCACAATGAGGGCAATAAATCAGCCGCCTCATCCGAGACGGCACACGATAGCAAGAAAGGCGGTGGGGGTTCGTCTTCCGGTAGCGGGGATGCCGCTCCACCGGTCTGGCCACCTAAATTCGTGATTGCTCTTACGAACAAAGAGAAAGAGGAGGACTTCTTCATCTTCAAAGGGTCTAAACTACCTCAGAGACCCAAGAAGAGAGCTAAGATGATTCAACGCACAGTCAATGTAAGGAATTCCTATAGTCATCATTGAATTTTCGATTTCTTTAGTTTAGTTTAATTTATAATATAATATAATTCTCTTGAATTTAGTATCGGTAGTTTATTTTTCTGATTATTAATATTAGTAATATGAATATGTGTCACGTAGAATTAAAAAAAAAAAGAAACCCAGAACGGTATAGTATGATATAATAAATATACTGACTAGTAAATGGTGGATTTTTATTTTAGCATGCGCAGGAGACTTCTATAGTCCATGGATCGGGCTGTTCAGTCTATGTCCATCGTCTTACGGGACCCTAGAATAACTTGAAATAATATAAAAAGGATAGTATTTTTTTTTATCAATAAAATAATATGAAAAATGTGGTAAACGGATGGTATAATGACATTTAGGCATAGGATGTTTGGGGGGGGGGGGTTGCTTTTTTATCATTAAAATAATATGAAAATGTGATTAACAGTTGAGATAATGATAATTAAGCATAGGATATTTGGGGGGTTTGGGTGGGACAGTGGATTAATGGGGGCTGTTTTCTGATTAGTGAGTTTGGTCGGCTTTTGGTCTTTTTCTTTGGCTGGAAAAGCTGGAAAAAAAAGGTTGGTGGGTAGGGGTGGAAGGGCATCAAGTGGGAAATTGGACGGACACGTGTTGGTTGTGGCGTCGATAGATACTTTATAGGGTCCCTTGCCCTTCTTCGTCTGGCTCTGCTGCTCTAGACCTATTACTCTTTGCTCCTAAAATTATAAAAACCGGTGAATTTAATTACTGGAATTCTTGGTCGTCTCAGTTTAATCCTTATTTTCGACCAAAGAAAACACCTAATACATGTGTCCTAGAATTAAAAAAAAAAAAACAAAAAGATCCAATACGTAAAAGGAATCAGAGGGTTGTTTTCCAGTGAATAGGGCTATAGGATGATATATCCAAAGCCAAGGATGAAAAGAAAGGGGGATAGAAACAAAAGTAGGTGAGTAAAACAAAGTGGGGTTTTGATTATTTTAAGTTGGGTATTTTTTCTGTACCGTCGATTTCTTATCCACAGGGTCTTTGTTCTTATAAAAACAAAATTAAAGTTGATGCTTGCAGGTCACTGCACGCCCTAACCTGTGTCCCCCACCCTTGTGTTGACGTCAAATTTGGGGTGCTGCTTTCCTTCTTTCCTCCTTTCCACGCATGCCTAGATAACGTTGTCCTTAAGGATAATATGCTCTAATATTTATTCCTGATGTGTTATTAGCATCTTCCAGTTCTTTTTACAGTACAGTATATATTGTATGTACACATAGTTTATGTATGTGGGTGTGGGTGTGGTTGGATAAATTTGGCTACTATTGATTGATAATATAAAAAGTCTATATTTTTTGATATTCCAGGGGACTGGTGGGTGTGAAAAGCATTATTCCAATTTTTTCTAGGTCAGCCTGGACTTTTATGCAGGGTGGACCATATATGTATACTATTTAATTGTCATCTTGCAGGCTGCAACATATGACAGCCAAAAGATATCCGACATGGATGATTGACAATTTACCTTTGTTTCACTTTACTTGTGTTGTGTTTAGCTTGAAAATTGACCTAATCTACCTACGTATATTTATGACTGTATTTATTACTCGTTTTGGAGAATGAATGATTGATTGAAATTATCAACATGATTATTACCTGTGTCGTTGCAGCTTGTGTGCCCTGGCACATGGCTATGTGATTTGACCCTTGAGCGCTATGAAGTCAGGGAGAAGAAAATATCGAAGAAGGTACTGTTTTTGAGAAGAAAATAGCTTCCAACTGTTACTGAAAAAACAGAAAATAGCAATGCTTCGAGGTGTATTTATTTAACATTTTTGTGATTTTGATGAAGCAGAGGCCAAGAGGATTGAAGGCAATGGGAAATATGGACTCCGATTCAGAATAGGAGGAAGGAAGGTGTGGGCTCATATAATAGCATAGGGGTTATGCTAAGAGATGTGGTTTACTCTGATCAATTAAATTGGAGCAGTTCCCATTTTGTGGCAGAAATTTATGTATATTATCGGGCTTTCCACCTGATGGAAAATGAGAAAAAATGAAAAAAAGAAAAGAAAAGAAAAGTACAATTTTCTCTACCCATTTTGATTTATTTCATTCTGTTCATCTTTGGTGCTCAATCATTAGCTGCCTCCTTATTTATCATTTGATGGTGTAAGGTCAATGGCTTGTTGACTTGCACTCTGTTTGGATCGGTAGAAATGGATGAAAAGGGAAAGAAATGTTATATTTGACAAAATAAGTAAATGGTAGAAAAGAGAGGGAATGAGGGAAAAACTTTTTATTTTGTGGGTTCATTTTTTTTTCTTTAAAATTTTAAAAAAATGAGTAGAAATGTTGATGTTCCTTTTTCTTTTGTTTTATTTCTTTTCTGCCGTGTTACAAATAGCCAAACACTGTTGCAGGAAAGAGGGGGAAATGGCTGGCTGGGAATGAGTTCAAATGATATAGAGCTCGGTTTGATTATTAAAAAAAAATTATTATTATTCTATTTAAAATGATATTAAAAATTTAAATAAATATTATAAAACTTGATTTTGAGTGGATTCACATGGTCAATACTACGTTTAATACTGATCAAACGAATTAAAATTTTCTTTTTTCTTTGTGGTTCTTTTCTTTCACCTTATAATTTCTCCCATGCCGGCTTTGGGTTGTAATAAATGCTTTGGCATGTGAAGACTTTTGAGTCACGTCAAGTGGACCCGCCGATTTTTCAGGCCATGGTTGTGCAGCTCCAAAGGGTCCTCCGAAAAAATGAAAACGCATGACTACTACCCACCATGAACGCCACCACTTATATGCCGCCACCAGTCACACCCTCCTTAGTTGCAGGTACTCACTAGGTCCATTTCTCCACACACATATATATAACTCCTAATCAACGAAGTTTCTAGGATCTACATAATTTTAGAGTATAATTATTTTATATTATATTTAATTTTTATAGTATAGGATATGATTTCTTTTAATCATATCGACTTATTTTTTGTATCAAAAAGAAAATTTGTTAAAAGAATTTTAGCATAAATATATTAATAAAAAAATAATAATAATTGTAGATAAGTTTAATCGCAACATGATCATGTACGTGTTACGTGATCTTTGTGTTATGCATAGACCTAGAGTAGTGATATGTGATGACACATATAAAGATGATCAAGGATAAGTAGGATGAGAATGAGGAGTAGGCAGTTCTAGTAAGTTTGAACACACCAATGATAGTTTTAAAGGTTTAATCTTTCAAGAGGATCATTTGAAAGAGTAATGACTTTTTTTTTGTCTAAATAAGGAAAACTTGGGGGTATTTATAGAGATTTGATCGTTTATATCATTTGTTAGATCATATTAGTTATTAATGATTTAAATGAATCCCTTTTTAATGAGAAGAAGCATTTATGGGTCGTACATGTAACGAAGCTCAGTGAAAGGCCCTCCTTCAAGTGTGTAAGCCTTATGGGAAAGATTGGTAATAGATAGTTTATTTCAATGAATCCTATTCTAAGCTTGTTGTACCAAATCTCTCATGGTTATCCCAAAGTTAAAAACTTAGCTTTTTGGCCTTGTCACCTAAACTTGAAAATTCAAATACAACGAATTAATTAGTACAAGACCCTAAATTACATTTAATCTTCTACAATAATATATGGTTATATTTTGGGTTTTAAAGTTATGCTTATTTGGTCTAGTAAAATAAATTTTTATACAATTAAATATATGATACAAATTGTTTAGATTTTATTCAATGACTTGTTTTACTATATAAACCAAATAAAATATTAAAAATTTTGCTTTACTCAATATCATAAAATAATAACAACTAAACGTCTCCATAAATTACGTGCACGGAGGCATTTGCATCATTTGATATATACCTCCAAATTGTTTTTCAATATGCTAGAAAAATGTATATTTTATTATGAGCGTAGCAATATATCGAATGTGATTGTGGACATTGTTACCAAAAATTACGTATGCTTACACATCAAAGGCATTTCGACCATTTACTAAAACCCAAACTTCACTTTCCAACATGCTTATGAAGCTAAAGTAAGCTTGTAGCAAGACCAGTTTTACATTTTCGGGAAAACGTTTGCTTACATTCACCTATTAAGGAAAAATTGTAACTCTTTATGATATGGAATGTTTATCACTCATTAAATATTAATACATAATATATTAACATTAATCCCTATGTATTCGTTGATGCATGTAAGTATGTATATATGCAAATCAGTATATTATACTTTAATTAAGAATAAATTGTAAATATACATATACCTCCTACCTCTCTTATCTTTGAAATTGTGCACGAGACTCTTCAATATTTGAAAAATATACTTTTAGATTCCATTTACTATTTCAATATTGGGTGAAATAATAAACAAAAAACTAAGATAAAAAAAGAAACACAAAATTAAGAAAAAAAAGTTGTCATGTGGGAGTTCAAAAGCATTCCTTTTTAGAGATTTGAGTATTTAGATGCTCAATCTTAAAGTTAAGGGTCTAAATGCACCTAAAAAAAAAGATGTATTTACAATTTACCTTTTCGTTAACTATATATAGAATTATATAATAAATATATGCTAGTATTAAACATTTAGTATCTATACTAAGGGTTTTATGTATTAGATATGTTATACATGTTAAAATAATATATTTAATCTTATCGATATTATAATCTTATAAGAATAATTATACTGGTTCAATTAACTTGAGATAATATTACTATATTAGAACTAATTCATTGAAATAATTTAAAAGCAACTTAATAATTTTCTAAAATTATTCTAGAAATAATATCTCAATTCACAAGTACATATTACTATATAAGAACTAATTATTTGAAATAATTTAAAAGTTGCTTAATAATTTTCTAAAATTATTCTAGAAATAACATCTTAATTCATAAGTACTTATACTACATAGGACGCCTTAAAAACCACATTTAAGGGAAAGAAAATTAAGTTTAACTTAGTAATTTATTGTAGGACCTAAAAGTTATTGCATCTATAGTTTGTCCAAGAGAATGGGATATGTCTGAAGATGACTACTGGGGTGCAAGAGTGAGTAGGTTTATTTAAACAAGTACTCAACAAATAGTGTCTAGTACTTTGAAGATAATGAACCATTATATCTATATTTGATTGTAAGTAGATTACAATGTACATATTTGATGCATGTTCACGGTGTTGACGGCTGGATGAGTATCTAAAGGTGGGACTTGTCTACTGCAGTCCTTAGTAAAGGATTGGTTAAAGGTCACCCAGGAAAGCTAGAAAGCCAGTCTGGAGTTGGAGTAAGGTCATTAGGCTTAGGCGGGAAAGTCAGACCTCTTCCACGGTCGTGGCCTATTAGGGTAGTGAGCAAGTTCTGCTAAAGCTAGACGAAATCAATAGACTTATCAAGCCTTGAAAAGTAAAAGAGCAGGCACTCGCACTCACTATAGGGGAGTTTCAAATAGATGACCTCTCCTACACCACTACCATTAGTTATAAATTATACCATTAACTGGGAAACGAAGAACTCTATCTCTAGCGCCTTCAAAAAAGAAATGTCCCTCTTAAAGGGAATGTATAATATGTTATTTTGTGTTATTTATCGTATTCTTGATGAGTGTCTACAATATTGTTTTGTCACTAATAATTGAGTATAATTACAACTAGGCTTAGATCTCAAATAATACATGCTTTGGATCCCAGGTTGCATTAAGTGGTGCATCGAACTTGAAATTGTAGAGGAGGTGGCATTGCAATGTTGAAAACCTTCTCTTAAGCTCAACCAAACTAAGTGATAGAAAGATGGTCATGATAGGGTTGGGGGCTAGATTGAGTGATGCTATAGGCATACTAGCGTTAGCTGATATGGGCTTATTGTATGTCTAGGGTTTGGTGATAACCTACCCCTTAGAACCTAAGCTAAAGTGGAATTACTTTTGTATGCTTCATATTGCTGAATAACAATTTGTAGATAGCATAAGCTTGTATCTAAATTTCTTTTAAATTGATTTTTTTTACCTTGTTTGATGTTGTGCTATGGTAAATGCAAGTATCATATCTTACTGATCTTATTGATCTTTTCTTCTTTCCTTATAGTCTCTTTTGCAACTTAAGTACTATCATGCTGTTAGGATTTCATTTACCTCTACTATGTTTGCGATTAGAAATGTAGGTGCATATGGACTTTGAGTGTAACTTAGGATAGACCTTTTATACTAGTATGTACCATTGGCATAATTGTGGCTACTCATACTTGTATTGGCATAGAGTATTTTCCTATGGATTGAATTGATTTCTTTTGTCTTGTTGACCAACCCTTAGAGACCCAAGTAGATGGTATATACATACACACACACACATAAAGATAAAGACATCCACTGTGTCTAGTTTTCCAAAGATTGATACCCTTCAAGGTAGTTTAGTCCATATATATTATAACTATGGTAGTAGTGCTTGGCTAATATCATTGAATGGTGTATATGATGAGCTATTACAATTAGGCTGCATCCTAAGGTGTGACATAAAATAAATTGGTTATATACAACTCTCTTTCCCTCTCTTCCTTTTGTGTCTTCTCTTTCGCCAAGATCCATACCTACTAATCAAAGAAGAGTGACCTTATAGACCTAAAATTCTCATAATTTTTTCAACTTTTGTTATTCTCATGTGCACAATAAATATCCATAAACAATTCAATTTCTCCAACATAAGCCTCTCTTGGCCTTTCATGTTGTTCCTCCAGTGGTTGACTAAATTCCTTTTATATTCAATTGGTACACCAAAACAAAATTGAACACAAAAGGAAATGAATAGTTTAGAGCATGATTAAGCTATTGGATGATAAAAAGAATCGAAGGTTCACAAATAAGAAACATATCCAAAACCTTGACCAACTAGCTTAGAATCATTATGTTTTTTGGTCTTGACAAATTTTTAATACTATTTTTTTTATGGTTTCTATGATTGACGAATTTTTGCTTTTACATAATTCAATTTAATTTATTTGGGCAAATTATAGTTTAATTTTAATACTTTAGTAGAAGAAAAATAGAATTAGGATTAAAGTCAAGGTTTAGCGATGGAGATCATATGTCTTTTAAAACTAGTACTTGAGTTAGGATGAAGAGGCTTCATAATTTGGTTTTAAGATTTTTAACAGATTCCAACATAGGGATGGGTAGGATCACTTTAAGAGTTATTTGATTCATACAATCAAGATTAATTGGTCAAACTCGAATTTTCTAGCAAGTAGTAAAGGCACTAGAAATCATATTTTCTTATTTTGTCATTCGGTTTATTTGGTCATTATTAATTTTAGGTTTTTGAATTGTTATTTTTATTATTATCTACTTATGTCATTAGATTCCCGTTTCGAGCCTTTTGGACTAATAGAGCTTTGAGTTATATAAATACTCTTGTCATTGAACATTAGTGAGTTTTACTATTGTTGATGTCAATTGAGAATTTTCTCTACTACATTCTTATCAATTCATTTGAATTATTGCAAACAATTGTTCATGAGTCATTTGAGCATTATGATAAATAAACCATAAACACAGTTCAATCTTTTATTAGTGCGTAATATCTAAGAGAGGATTATTCATATTCTTTATTTTAATTGAAATATCTCTACGTTATTAATAATGTGGATAACTCATCCTTGTCATTAAGTTAGAAGAAGAAGAGAAAGATGAAGAACATGTTTTTTTTTTTATTTTGTTTTTTCCAGGTCCTGTGTGGCTCTTTCTTGTTTTAATAATGCAACAAGCCACATGTTAGTCAAATATTGAATAGAAATGCTTAATAAGCTAACGAGGGATAATGGAAATGATTGAAGTATTAATTGAAATATCTCTTAAGTTGAGTTGCTTGTTTGATGCACGTGATCTGCCAATCGTCAACTAGTCACCACCATGCGAACCATGCCTTGATTAAAAGTACGAGTTTTTTTTTTTTAAATAAATATTCCTAGCAAACAGTGCTATAAATAATAAAATTATATTAGTAGAGAATCTGATGAAAGATAATAATAAAGAGATAATCAGTGAGGGAGTTACGTACCTTTGAGCTGATTCCTCTATAGGCAGATGAATGACTTCATATTAGGTCAAAATCATTCTATTACCAATTCCTTTAAGACATGGAAGGTCATAAGAATGATAACCATGGGAGGACATATTTCCTCAGTAAAAACTCCTTCCATCATGCAGCTTTGCTTAAGGGATAAACATTTTAAATTCTTCGATCTTCTGGCCATAGATGAAAAGAAAACATTGCTACCTGATAACATTTCCTTTCATTTATTTATTTATTTTTTCTGACTTTTCTCTTTTTTTTTTATTATTAATTTTTCTGATATAACATTATCGTGTTACGCCCATTTGCCAAGTATATATCTATATAAACGAAAAATTGTGGATTCCGTTTGAATTTATATATTTTTAAAAGATAAAATGTCAATATAATTTTAAAAGTCATAAAAAAATAATCAATATAATTTACCGAACAAGTTAGGAGAGCATATCCTGTATACAATTTCATAGAGTAAATTTTAAAGTTTATAACTTTAGATTCAAAAGCTACAATGTAGTTTTATGGGGATTTGAGCCTTATAAAAACCTCTAAACTAGGTAAACTTCAGATTTTCTGTTCCCTTAGAATAATAAAATAAATCACATCTTAATATTTAAGTATCACATCATTTGTATTCGGACTTACAATTTAAATAATCAAACAATAAAATACTATGCACACTTAAAACTAAATGGAGGAATTAAAATGATTTCAACATTTGTTAGCATATGAAAAACATATGATTAGGTTCTTCCTTTTTTTCATTTTATTTTGTAGCTTAGAAAAGTAACATGATTAGTCTATTATCAAGACTCTTATAATTTAATAGTATAAATATTGATTTTCAAATTGAATGGATTAAATTTAAATTTTCTTTCTTCTGTTGTAATCATAAAAAAAGAGGGCAGTGTATGCTATTTAAATTCTTGTTTAATCCTACTCACTGATCATATAATTTAACTTTTATGTATTTTTAGAAGTATTATATAAGTATAAACAAGATGTTAACTTATATATATTACTAATATTACATGGTATTATAGAATAAAGTATTTAGAAGTTTAGGTTCTAAGATGGTGCCAAAAAGGATATATGATTATACTTTCTATATCAAAATCTATCTCGTAATTAGGTACTTATAATATGAGACTACAAAGTCATCCAATTGTGCAAAGGTCCTTAATCCTCCTAGCTTTCTACTTTCATTTAAGGCCATTGGTACAAGTTTTATCACATGTAAAATATGGATGCTATGTACTACGTCTACAACATGGTAATAAAGTGGTGTACTGCATATACATGGTTTATTAATAAATAAATAAATAAATACTGTATTTTTCAAGTCTCACATGTCTAATTTTACTTGTTTATTTCATTGAAAATATAGTCTTTATAGTTCATAGAACATTCATCTCATAGAACATAAAACCAGAAACTCCTTTCAAAGACCTCACATTCTAGAATAAAGTTTTGAGGCATCTCATCTCTTTACGATGTGTTCCCTACCCGCTAACATCTATCGCATGTAATGCAGCGACGATGAGCATCCTTAATTATTGTAGGCCAATAGAAGCCAGCCTCCAAAACTTTATGGGCAATCCTGTTGGCTAAGTAATGATCACTGGTAGAGCCAGAAGGACACTCTTCGAGGATTTGCCATCCCTCTTCATGTCGGACACATCTCCTTATTACTTGATCTCCACAGACTTGAAAAAGAAAGAGATCCTCCTAGTAGTAGTATTTAAGTTTGAAAAAGAACTTTCTTGCATGATAACTTAGGTCAGTGAGGAAGACTCTTGCTGCTAGATAGTTTGCAAAGTCGGCAAACTAAGGAGTCTTCATGCTCATAAGCTTGTAAACTACATATAATTTTCCTTTAGGAAATGAGTCATTAATATCTTTTTCCTTAAGCTCCTTTAAACATGGGTTCTTAAGCCTTGAGAGATGATCAGCTACTAAATTCTCTACCTCCTTTTTGTCATGAATCTCTAAGTCAAATTCTTGTAAGAGCAGAATCCACCAAATAAGTCTAGGCTTCACACATGTTTTCGTCAGCAAAAATCTCAAGGCAGAGTGGTCGGTGTAGATAATAACTTTGGACAGAATTAAAGATGGCTTGAATTTGTCAAATGCAAATACCACAGCTAGCAATTCCTTCTCTATGGTAGTGTAATTCACTTGAGCATGATTAAGAGTTCTATTGGCATAGTAGATAGGTTAAAAGTGTTTATCTTGCCTTTATCCCAGAACTGCCCCAACTGCGTAATAACTTGCATCACACATGAGTTTAAAGGGCGAGTTCTAATTAGGAGCTATCATGATGGGTACATTAGTCAGTCTTGCTTTGAGCACATCGAAAGCATGCTTACATTTGGGAGTGAAGTTGAAAGGCACATCCTTTTCCAATAGTCAAGTTAGTGGGCAAGCTATTTTAGAAAAGTCATTTATGAAGCGTCTATAAAAACCAACATGGCCCAAAAAACTTCTTATAGCCTTGACTGAATTTGGTGATGGAAGTTTTGCGATCACATCGACCTTTACTTGATCAACTTCAATACCCATATGTGAAACTTTATGGCCAAGCACAATGCCCTCCTTACACATGAAGTGACATTTCTCCTAGTTTAATGCAAGATTGGTCTCTTCATAGTGAATAATAAGCACCTTTTTCTAAATTTTGTAAATAGTTTGAGAAAGAGTCACCAAAGATGGAAAAGTCATCCATGAAGACTTCCATAATTTTCTCTACTAGATTACCATAGCTAACATACACCACTGAAATGTAGCTGGTGTGTTGCATAACTCAAATAGCATTCTCCTATAAGCATATGTGCCATAAGGCCAAGTGAAGGTGGTCTTCTCTTGGTCCTCTAGAGCTATCAATATTTGGAAGTGTCCGAGCATCCCATCCAAGTAGCAATAGTACATATGTCCGGCCAGTCTCTCTAGCATCTGATCTACAAAGGGAAGTAGGAATTGGTCCTTTCTAGTGGCATCATTCAATTTTTGGTAATCTATACAAATACGCCATTCGATTATGGTACACATTAGTATAAGTTCACTCTTCTCATTGGGGACCACAGCCATCTCTCCTTTCTTTGGCACTACTTGCGTTCGACTAACCCAAGGACTGTCTAATATCGGATATATTAGTCTCGCATCGAGGAGCTTGATAAATTTCTTCTTAACCACTTATTTCATATTGGGATTTAGCTTTCGTTGTGGTTGCACTATAGGTTTAAATCTTTCTTCTAGTAATATTTTATGCATGCAAAAAAAGAGGTTGATACCTTTAATATCTACAATCTTCCAAGCAATGGCTTGTTTGTGTGCTCTTAGGACCGTGAGCAATTGATCTTTTTGCTCTTTAGATAAATCAAAGGCTATGATAATTGGCAGCTTAGAGTCTTCTGTTAGGAAGGTGTATTTTAGATAATCTGGAAGTTGTTTCAATTCCAACACTGGTGGTTTTTCGATTGAAGTTCTCAGTCTCGCCTCTCTACTAACATTCAAATTTTCAAATCCTCCTTGAGGTGTAACTCCTTCTGCAGCATTAAGCTGCCCATTAAATGTTGTGACCTTAGGGTTGTCCATGCCTTCCTCCTCTCCTCTAATCAAGCTTAACTCTAACTTATTCTTGCATAACATCTTGTCAATATGCTCATCTACTGAGGAATCAACCATATTAACGGAATAGCAAGAATCATATATGCACATGGAGTGTTTCATGGCGATAGCCATTTTGATTACCAATTCTTCATCCCTTATTCTTAATGTAAGCTTGTGGTCCTTTACATCGATCACTGCCCTAGTAGTAGCAAGGAATGGTCTTCCTAAGATTAAAGGCATATCCCCGTCCTCATCTATGTCTAAAATTACAAATTTAACAGGGTATATGAAATTTCCTACTTTTATCAAGACATCCTCAATGATCCCCTTGGGGATTTTTTGGGATCGGTCAGCAAGCTGCAATTTCATTCTAGTGGGCTTTGGGTCAACTAACCCCAATTTCTTAAAGCAAGAGTATGGCATGAGGTTAATACTTGCCCCAAGACTAGCTAGGGCCTTATCAATTGAGATGTCACTAACTAAACATGGAATAGTAAAGCTGCTTGGATCCTTTAGCTTTTGAGGGAGTTTGTTCTAAATGATAGATGATCAATTTGCTCCTACTTCTACCATAGAAACATTCTCCAACTTTCGCTTATTGGATAGGAAATCCTTTAGGAACTTGGCATATTTTGGTATTTGTGAAAGCAGCTCAACAAATGGAATATTAATGTACAACTGTTTAAAAAGTTCAAGAAATTTAAAAAACCGCTTCTTGTCTTTGCTTTGATTGAGGTAAGCTGGATATGGAATTTTTGGGACATACTCTTTGATAGTCGATGGTGATTACTTCTTAGGTTCTTGCTTCTCAAGTTCTTGCTTCTTAGGTTCTACCTTTTCCTTCTCAAAAGCTTGACCACCTTCTCGTTTTTTCTCAAATTCTTTTTCAATTTGTAGTTCCTTCCCACTTCTCAAAGATATGGCTTTCACCTGTTTCCTTAGATTGTTCTCAGTGTTACTAGGAAGGGAACTCAGTTGCCTTTCAGACATTATCTTAGCCAATTAGCCAATTTGCTTCTCACGGTTGCGAATAGAAGCCTCTTAATTTCGATGTCTTACCTCAGAGCTTTAAATGAATTGGCTCATCATATCCTCTAAATTGGTTTTCTTTTCTTGCTGAGGCGACTGGATCGATGGGTAAGGCATAAGCTAGTAGGGTGGCAATTGTTGCTTTTAGAATCTTGGTGGCGGAAAGTTATATCTCGAAGCATTCTGATTACCATAAGAGAGGTTGGGATGATTTTTCATGCCAAGACTGTAAGTATTACTGTATGGGTTATACTATTGCTTATTTTGATTCGCAAGATAGTTTACTAGCTCATATTGCTCATGGGGGTCCATATTTTCACTAGCATCTCTCACTCAGTGTTGAGATCCTTGGGAATTCTTAAAGGTAGAAACTTGGTGATTGAGAGCTTCTATCTTCGCCACCAAAGTAGTCATGAGATCTACTTCATATTTGCTCGCCACTTTTTGCTTACCCTTATTGTTGCCCCACTAATAATTATTTTTAACCATATCAGCGAAACGTTTTAAAGATTCTTCTAGGGTCTTGGAATTTAATGTATCGTTAGTTGCGATGTCTACCAATTGATGGGTGGTTGGGTTAAGCCCATTTAAAAAGGTTTGAACTTGCATTCATGTGGGTAGTTGATGGTGTGGCCACTTTTTTAACAACTCTGTCCATCTTTGCTAAGCATCATATATGGTCTCACCATCTTGTTGTATGAATGATGCAATGTTAAAGCTTGGCTATCTTACAAGGTGGGAAGTAATTATCTAGAAATTTCCTCACCATATCATCCCATGTAGTTAAAGCTCCAGGACCCAATGATTGAAGCCAGTATTTAGCCGTCTCCCTTAGTGAGAAAAGGAATAATCTAGTACGTACTGCTTCATTTGTTAACCCATTGTTCTTAAAGGTTTCACAGATTTCTAAGAATATTTGAATGTGAGCATGGGGGTCCTCATTTGGTAATCCATTGAATTAACAGTATTGTTGCAAGAGTTAAATCACCACACCCTTGATTTCAAAATTGTTAGCTCCAATGGGAGGCTTCACAATGGTTGGCCCTATTCCATCTAAGGTTAGCCTTAAATAATGTAGATTGCTCTTTGGTGGATCCTTAGCTACGTTCTCCTATGTTTCCTCTTTAATATTCTCCAGTAATCCTATCTCACTATCGTAAGATTTTGTATTTGATTCCTCTTCCTTTACTGTTGTCACGACTTTTATAATAGACATCTCTCTCAATTTCCAATTATCTAGAAGATTTAGTAGCGTATTCTTGAGAATCTTATGGAGTATTCTCTCAATCTCAAGGTCTAGATCAAGAATGTTAGAAGGGAGAGTCCTTGTCATGCACTAAAAAAGCAACAGTTACGAGTTAGAGTATTCCAAAGATAAAGAGAGTAGAAAGAAATAAAACAAATAAAATAAATGATTAAAGTAGTAGATAATAAGGTTTTTCCTAATATTGTTTCGCTAGATCCTCAGCAATGATGCCAAAAACTTAATGGGTCATTTATTCAATCGTATCAAATTATAAATTTATGAACCTAAAGAAATCTAATAACCTAATTAGGCAAATATACCTATCTAATGTAGTATAGATTGTGATCGTTGTCATCTTCAAGGATCTTAAAAACAAATACTAGTATTACTATTTTTTTACTATCTAGTCTAAATCTTAATGTGAAATTAATAAATTAAATCACTAATTAACTAATCTAATAGCCTTAAGATTAATTGCTGTAATAAATGAATTCAATCATAAAGACATACCCTTTCATCATAATCCACTATAAACCCTAGCTTTCTTATAATAAGATATTAATTAACAAATTTGTATTATGCTTTGCACTGTAGGAATTCTCAATTAAACTTATTACTCTCTTGAGTTAATTAATTAATAACCTTATATGGAATAATGGAGACCTTTCCGACATTTCCCTCACTATCACCCTATAAGATATCATTAAGCTTACAATTCTCAAATAAAGATTAAATCTTTATGCAAAAAATTTGAAGTTTTCCAAGTAAAATATGCAATCTTGTTATTTATGAAGATCTATCCTATTAGATGAGACCTCTCTCTATCTAACAAGAATTGGATATGCAATCAATTTGCGCGTATAAATTAATCACAAAGCAATTAAAATACACGAATAGATACAAAGGCATAAACTTTTCATTAATCAATAAGTAATTCAATCACATGGTTTAGAGTTTCATAAGATGCAAGGCAGATAAATTTACTCTTTCATGGAATTTACAATAATCATGAGAAATCTAAAGAAGTAATAAGAATTCATGATAAAAAGAATAAACCTTCATAGGTGTTTTGTGATTTCCAATGATACTTTAGCGATTTCTCCTTCCAAATTTGTAATTTTGCTCTCCTAGGGTTTTTAGAGTGACTGTAAAAAAAAAAATCTGAATCCCCAATTTTCGTAATAAAGCCAGTATTTATAGTCTAAGAAATAAGGTAGCATACATAGTCTAATGTACGCCCGTGCTCAGGGCCCTGTACTTTGGAAAAAAAAATGAAATTCTAACGTTTCGGGTTCTGTACAATCTCCTATACGGCTGTGCTCGGGGTTATGCACTTTGGAATTCCTGTAGTTTCTTCTCTAGGTAGATTTCTTCTTTCAACACTACCTTCTACACAGCTTGTGCAGTGGCCAAGGCACAATTTCACGATGCATTGTGGATCACTTTTTACTCTCCAAGATTAGCATCAGTAAGGTCATGTTGAAGATTGTGTATACGTGAAAAATCACATTTTCTTATATTTTTCCAAATTTTTCCTCATTTTTGTTCTAACATTTTTTAAATATTTAAATTGCACTATTTAAACCATGAAATCAAATATTAAGCACTTAAGTATCTTTTTCTTGATAAATTCACACAAAATTCATAAAAAATCATATTTAATAAATATTATAAATAAGATTCTTTCAATACTTATCAATAACTTTAGATTCAAAAGCTACAATGTAGTTTTATAGGGATTTGAGCCTTATAAAAACCTATAAACTAGGTAAACTTCAGATTTTCTATTCCCTTAGAATAATAAAATAAATCACATCTTAATATTTAAGTATCACACAATATGTATTTAGACTTACAATATAAACAATCAAACAGTAGAATACTATGCACACTTAAACCTAAATGGAGGAATTAAAATGATTTCAACAAGTGTTAGCAGATGAAAGACATATGACTAGGGTTCTTCCTTTTTTCTATTAAATTTTCATTTTATTTGTAGCCTAGAAAAGTAACATGAGTAGTCTATTACCATGACCCTTGTAGTTTAATAGTATAAATATTGATCTTTAAATTGAAAGGATTAAATTCAAAGTACCCTTCTTCCATTGTTACACAAAAAAAAAGGGTAGTTTATGCTCTTCAAATTCTTGCTTAATTCTACTTATTAATCGTATATTTTAATATATGTATTTTTAGAAGTATCATATAAACAAGATGTTAACTTATATATATTACTAATATTACATGGTATTATAGAATAAAGTATTTAGAGGCTTAGGTTCTAAGATGGTGCCAAAAAGGATATATGACTATATTTTCTATATCAAAATCTATCTCGTAATTAGGTACTTATAATATGAGACTAGAAAGTCATCCAATTGTGCAAAGGTCCTTAATCCTCCTAGCTTTCCACTTTCATTTTAGGCTATTGATACAAGTTTTATTGCATGTAAAATATGGATGCCATGTACTACGTCTACAACATGGTAATAAAGTGGTATAGTGCATATACATGGTCTATTAAAAAAAAATCAATAGTATATTTTCAAGTCTCACATGTCTAATTTTAGTTAATTATTTCATTCGAAAATATAGTCTTTATAGTTCATAGAACATTTATCTTGCGGAACATAAAATCGGAAACTCTTTTCAATCATGTTAATCCGATGATAAGAAGTTAAGTGTAATCGATTGAATTTATTTCTAAACGCATTTCTTATTGATTTATTAATACATAAGATTTTAGAGTCTTCATATGAAAGAATGAAACTGTATATAAATTCTATTTTTTTATTTATTAAAAAATTGATAGAAGATTTAAATATATGTAAAATCAGTTTTAACCAAAAAAATTTTCTTTTTTTCTCCATCCCAAGAGATAGGGAGAGAACGGGTTCGATATTGAAGGCCCAATAATTTACGACAAGCCTAACCATAAACCCCAAACCCAAAAGAAGAAGCCCTCAAACCCGGAAAATCAAAAGTGAGCCCCCACCAAATTCAATGCTCTGTTTTGGCCATAAACAATTGTAGTTGGAATCTAATTTCCTCACTTCCGTTTGTTTGGGAAATAAACGTTTTGAATGGATTCGGCTCCAGATGCCACCAAGTGAATTGATCCCCAAACAACACAAGTCACTTATAGGGAATGCAATCTTTAGATATTGATATCGGAAATTGAATATTTACAATTTTAATGGATCATGGTCCGTTTTATTATCATCCTATTTTGTGGATTCACATATTCATTTGTTAAAGTAAAGTAATTATAGAATTTATACATATTTTGGGTCCGTGATAAAAAAAAATTAAGGATTTATTGATCCACTATAAAAAATTAAATGAATTAATTCAACTCTCCTCCCAACATGAAGAAGTTTTAAATTATTTATTCTATACATATAATGGATCGCACTTAATAAATATAAAAAAAAAGAAAAACTTTGAAACACGCTTTAGACATATATTGACTAAGTCAAAACGACTATTATACACTAGCAACAATAAAGTTCAAGAATAGAATAAGAGTTGGCCTACATAAAATAAAGCAAAGATATTTAACTATAGTTGTGTTTTGGATTTGACGTACCATGCTCTTATTTCCAAGGTCTCATCTCATCAATGGCGGAGAAGACAAGATTTTATTCATATGGAAACCAAAGTTTTATAAGCATATACGATTCATGAGGATGATGGAACATGAGTTGAAAAATGCAATGCATGATTTCAATTTAAAACATTCTATTCCTTGTAACAAAATAGGTTCGGTTGTGTCGCATTATAATATTGACGGTAGCCACTTGTCATTTTCAAAATCTTAATGGCTCGTCTTGTTCATGTGACGTTAGGGCTACTCAATCTCGAGAAAATACACATAACACCGTTAAGCAGAACTTTCCATCATTTTCTAGGATTGAAACTTTGGGGGGAATTTTCTAAACCTAAGATATTTGCTTTTCATCAAATAAATGACTAAGACCATCCACAAGGAGCATTGCTTGGCTCGGCTTTTTAGATCAAGACCCCTATTACATTTCTTATCCATTGGAGAAGGGTTCTTCAAATTGAAAGGGTCCTTTGTGAAAGATCTGTTTTTTTTTTTTTTTTAATTATTTAATATAACATTGTTAGAAAAAAGCTCATGCAATCTTTGAAAAAGTTGAACCAATTAGCAAGGAACCTTAAATGGGCAACGACAACTGAAAAATAAACATTGGCAATCGATAAATTCAACACAATATTGGTAATTGAAATTTTACAACGGTGAATTTAATTTAATTTAATTTTTAATAATTAGTTGTTTTTTCTTTCTATAAACAAGTGAAAACAGGCATGCATTTTCATTTCAAATTATTACTACAAATCACATTTAAAAAAAAAAATCTCTCATAATTCCAAACTGAGATAAAACATGAATTTGAATAACTCCAAAAATTTCCACCTTTTGAACAATTACAAAAAATACAAAATTTTCCATTGGGTGTATTTTTTTCAATGTCTTTGAAATTTCCAATATCCTAAAAAATTTTCAATTATGAACCAAAACCTATAAAATATCAATCAAGACTTGAAAAATATGTTGCCGACATATTTTCAATATGCTCTTCACTTTGCATCCAAAAAGATGTAATAATATACTCTCGTTGGAACAAATCCTTTTGAACTTATATTGGATTGATCATCGTAAACACCGATTATCACAACTTTGTAATACTCACAATTTTCCATGCAAATAAATTTAGAAAAAAATGATGATAACAAAAATGAAGAAGATCAAGGTCATAGGAAAAAGTGGGAACAGACTTATGATAAAACTTCTTATTTACGTATGGTTGAGGGTTAGTAAAGACTCAATTATTGGAAATAATCAATCGTTGTTGACTTTTTAGCAATGAGTCCATGCAAGTTTTGAGGAAGGACAAGGTTTGAGTTGGAGAAAAATCCATAGAAGAGAACATGGCAACAATGCAAATCATGGTGGAGTAAAATCTTGAAGGATGTTATGGAATTTGACACTTACTATGACCAAATAAAATAAGCAGCATAAAGCAGAAGAATGAGCTTGATCTTCTTATGAGCTATTTAAGAAAAACGAGAAAAATAATGCATAGTTGAGTATTATTGGATGATATTGCACAATGAACTAGAATGGTGGTTTCAAATTGGAAATATTGAAAAAAAGTTAAAACAAGCAAACCAAGGTGAGTATATTAGGAGCATATAACAACTCATCCTCAAATAATGATATATTGATAAATGATGAGGTTGATGAATAAATCTTTCGTTCCCTTGGTAGAGTAGCGATCGGTAGTAATGGAAAAGGAAAAGTACAAAATAATGACGGAGTGGAAGGATTGATTGAGAAGTTGCAAGATTTAAACAATATAGAACATGATCGAGTTGAGGTGTTGTAAAAATTTAATGAACTTACAGATTGAAAGGAACATTGCAAGTAGCTAGAATGGGAAAAATCAATAAATTTTGTTGATACATCATTGATGGATGAAATATGAAGGCAATGGATTAATGATATGCATACAAAGACCATGCAAAAAAGAAGCAACCATTAATTCTACTTTTAACTAGCCTTTATATAACTTTCCATTAACAAAATTATTCGTTATAAGGTTCCATTGATAAAATTAGCTGTTGTAAGATGAATATCTATCAATCAAATTAATTTTTAAAAATTGGCTTTTGTTGAAGTATTTGTCAATAGAATTAATTTAACAACTAACTATTATAAAAAGTATCAATTAGTGAAATCATTTTAAAAAAACTAGCTATCATGAAGTATTTATCAATCACATCAACTTTTCAAAGCATTTACATAGACCTAATATCATACTAATATTCAATGCTTACTTACTATTGCTAAGCAATATGGATTTCTTGGTATGTTGGGGAGCATTGGTTGTATGCATCGGGAATGGAAGAATTGTCTAGTCTAATGACATGGCATATATACTTGAGGTGATCATAGTTGTCCAACAATTATGTTTGAAGTTATTGCTTCATATGGCACTTGAATATCACAAGCCTTTTTTGGTATCCCAGGCTTAAGCCATGATATTAATGTGTTAGAGCGCTTGCCCCTATTTGATGACGTTGTTGAAGGATAAGTACCTTTGATCAATTACATCATCAATTTTATAAATTATAATATAGGATATTAGCTTCTGGATGGTATATATCAAGGGTGGTCAATATTTGTTAAGTTTATTTCATACTTTTAGGGTTCAAATGAGCAATTATTTACTAAGCACCAAAAAAGATGTTGAGCAGGCTTTTGAAGCACCACAATCTTATTTTCATATAGTTCATGTGCCTTAGCACTTTTGGGATCAAGAGACTCTAGGACTATTCATGAGAGCACGCATAATTCTACATAATATGTTTGATGAGGATGAGCAGGATGGCTATAACTTCGTTTATGAAGTTTAGATTATGAATCGGGGGGCATTAGTGATTTGGCACCTCACGTCTCTCACAATTATATTGCGAATTATGCGATGTGCATTCAAAACAATGTTCTACTTCATCATAGGACAAAGTACCATAAGCTACAAATTAACTTGATTGAACACATGTAGCAGCAATTTGGAATCACTAGGTAATGTTAAGTAATTGGTGATTTTAAATTATATGTTTGTTGTTCATGTTTTCTATTTTTTTATTTCATTTTCTAATTATGTACTTCAACTTGTATTAGTTTTAAAATGAATAATTTTCTTCCTAATTTTGCATATTTATTACATGGTTAGATCATTAAATAAATTTAAATTTTATTAATTATATTTTTAATTAATAAATTAAATATTAATAATAAATATTTTTGTATTTTTATTTAATTTCTTAATGATAAATCTTATCGATTATTATTTATACTAAATGTAAGATATATGACTTCTTTAATCCAATAGAAATGGTGTTTTGATGGTTTCTTGGAAATAATTTTCAAACTATAGGGTTCTTGGGGAAAAAAAAGACCCTATAGGCTCCAAACAAGTTTTGATAAAATTTTAATAGTTAATTAGGAACTCAGCCCACTAAAAGCCCTATGCACAATTTATTTTATATTACTCCTCACTTCCACTCAATACATGTCTTCTTTTGCCCCTCCAGCCACCAAGAGCAAGATTGAGTTAAAATAAAATAAGATCAATTAATGATATAATCTTGTCAGATTAGTTAATCTAGTTTCTCTTGACATGTTTGTCTATGTCTTATACAAGGTGACTTTGGTCAAAGTGATTTTGTGAGTGACCTAATGGGAGTATAGCTTCATAGTTGTAAATTATAGAAAATTTGAGATTGGCTTCATGGTTGGAAATTACAGGTCATGTATATATTGAAAATTACATAATGTAATATCTAAGCTATAGTTTTCTTCTCGAAGCTGGATCTTATTAGTATATGGTTGCTTTTATAAAGTTTAGGGTATCGATTTACTATAAGGTTGTGTTGGTGGAAGATTAGTGTGAAATCATCAGGCGCATGTAGAAGGGTTTCGTGTATCTCACAATCGTATTGGTCCATTGGATATGTTTTAAAAACTCTAGATGTTTTAAAAACATGATATTTAGTTTTATAAAACCCTTGCAATTGTATTCCTAGTTTTGTTTCCATAGAAAGTATTGAAAGATAGAATTCATAGTCGGAATTCACTTAAGAATATACATATTTGTTTGAGGTCATCATAATGGATAATGGGAAAGGAACAAGATAGTACCATGCAGATTGAGAGAAAGGAACTAGTTAACATGGAAATTAGGTTTGTAGGTATTGCACATGTTAACAAGATGAAATACGTTGTTGTAAATATTGCCTTTGAATATGATCGAATAGAGCAAGACTTATAATTAAGAATAAGAATAATGAAAGAGATGGACCCACATAATTTACGTGGAAAATCACTAAATGATTTAAGTTAAAATCCATGGGTAAGGATAGAAGAATTTTATTATGAGAATAATTAAGAATTACAATCTCTCTATGTCATAAGGAAAAGCAACTAAAATACTCTCTTAGACATTAGGAGAGAATACACCAACTCTCTAACTTTTCTCTCTATCTTTTTTTTTTGTAATTTTGGATGTATTTTTTTGGGATTGATGAGGAAAGGCCAATTTATAATTTTTCCATGCATGTTTGTTACATAAATCAAGCTGTCATTTTGTTGCTAACTTTGACATAAAGTGCATAACAATAAATGAGTTTCTCATCTTTTTCCCATTTTATCTCCTATGACATTATAAAAAATGGTGGTTATATGGACAACCTCTCACTTGAAGATATGATTGAAAATCGGTCGGATCTTCACACTATTCCTTTTACCTTACCATTTCATGTGCTTATGTTTTCAGCAAGCCACAAGAGGATCAACACCAAATAAACTTGTTATTTTTAACTGCTTTTGTCATAAGTTTGCTATGTTGTCCTGATATGGATCTTCTACATATCTATGGTTCCTTCTTTAACTTTCTCATGAACAAAGTGATATTAAACTCAAATGTGTTTTGTCTTTGAATGACATGCTAGATTCCTTGCAAGATGCAATGTACTTTGATTGTCACAAAATAAAGCAATTTTCCTTTGTTAGTGTATGAGCTCCTTCATTACCATTATCAACCATATTGCTTATTTATTGCCTTATGTAGTTGCTACATATTCTGCTTTGTTGTTGGTATAGCCACAATTGATTTCAGTTTAAAAACCTAGCTTATAGTTTCGTTAGTAAGTGTGAACACATAACTTGTGGTGATCTTACTTTTATCAAGATCTCCTATGTAATTAGAATCAACATAACTTTTGATAATAAAGTCCGATCTTCCATAACGTAATGCAACATTTGAGGTTCCTTTCATGTATCTTAGGTTCTTCTTTACAACATTCCGATGCTCTCTACTAGGATTTGCCATGTACTGATTAATCACTTCCATTGTATGTATAATGTCTAGTCTTATACATATAATAACAAACATTAAGTTTCCTATTGCTAATGCATACAATACTCTAGACACTTCATTCCTCTCTCCTTCATTACTAGAACTAATATTGGAGGATAATTTGAAATTAACAAGAATTGAGGTAGAGATTGGCTTATAGTTTTGCATTGAAATGTCACAAGATCTTTTTTTAAATAATTCTTTTGGGAAAGCCAAATCTTCCTATTATTTTTATCTTGATGAATTTGCATCCTTAGATCTTGTTTGTTGGTCTCAAGTCCTTCATTTCGAATTCTCTAGCCAATTATGCCTTCAATTCCTTAATAAAATCTTTGTTAAGACTTGATACTAACATGTCATCTATATACAATAGCAAGATGACAAAATCATTTTTCTAAAGCTCTTGTAATAAGCAAAGGGGTTTGCATTAAGTTTGTTATATCCAAGGCACACCACGAAGGAATCAAATCTCTTGTACCAACAATTTGGCACCTATTTTAGACCATGTAGAGATTTGTTCAACTTGTAAACCAAGTTAATTTTTCCTTCTTCTTTAAATCCTTCTGGTTGCAGCATATAAATTTCTTCTTCTAAGTTACAATGAAAAAAAAAAAAAGTTGCTTTTACATCTAGCTGCTTCATATGTAAATTAAACATAGCTCATAATACCAAGACAACTCGAATCGTTGTGATTTAAACTATTGAGAGAAATATTTCATTGAGGTCTATCTCTTCCTTTTGAGCATATCCTTTTACCACCAATCTTGTATGATACCATTATTTGATCATCACAATTTCTCTTAATCTTATAAGCTCATTTATTTCCAATGGGATTCTTCCTTGTGGTAGTGGCACAAGCTCCCAAGTTTTATTCTAGTGAAGAGTTTCGATTTTTTCTTACATTGTTGTCATTCACTAAGATGCATATGAACTACTCATTTCTTTTTGAAAAGTTGACGGCTCTCTATCCTCAATTTCAAGATAGTATGCAACATTACTCCCAATAACATGATTAGAATGCTAACTTAGTGCTTTCCTTGTGTGATTTGACTTTCACATTCTTCAAGCTTCATGATTGCTTGCTTCCTGTTGTACGTGCTTTGGTGTTGCTTTAAAGGAACCATTTTGTTTAAACTCCTTCTCTACCTATAGGGTTGTAGTTTTTTAGTTTTCCTTTGTAATGCAATCCTCTTCTTTTTTACTTTGTAGCTTATCTTTTGTAAAGATAATGTCCTACCAACTATAAATTTACGACCAGTGGGATCTCATAAGCAATACCCCTTTACTCCATTATCATATCTCAAAAATAAACATTTCTTATATTTTAGATCTAAAATTATAATTTCTTGAGTATTGTACATCATGTACACTAGACTTTCAAATATATAGAGTTTTATATAATCAACTAATTTATCAGTTCGTAGCTCATTGGTATCTTTCAGATATATTGACATACATTGCATCTTATCGATTTATGATATCTCAAAGTATTAATTATTATGATTAGTTTGGTCGGGACTAATATATAGGTTGAAACTTGAACATTTCGCCCTCCTAAGCTCACTATCAAGACGAATTTGGTGATTTGTACATAAAAAAAATGTTTTTATTTATTTATTTATCTTCGTTTAATGAGTGGGACAAACCCTTTTTTTCAACCTTAAAGGATAAAATTGATTTTTTAACATGGGGGGAAATGTAAAAACAGTAGAATCAGGAGTGTACTAAATAGTAACAACAAAGGTCAGCATCAATATTTGCAATTCAACATCTTTTAATAGGTTTTAGTCCAACTAGATGGAAAAATTAGTTAGTCCCTTAAATATAGTAGAGATGAAGACAAAGTATAAATAAATTAAAAAAAAAAAGTTCAAATAAAGGAAATCGAAATTTATCCATAAAAGTATTGTATCTTCTTCTTCCTCATATCCTTTTCTTATTAGGAACTTGCCATCTCGAATGAGGTGTTTTATCATTTGTGCTCAGCTTAACTTATCTTTATTTTTTTCCACAATTAAGAACCTTATAAATGATAGTCCGTCTCTAAAAAATAAATGGAAGATTTATGACTATTGTTGGGCTAGGCATGTGTTACATTTCCATATATTCTATCCCTTTTACCAGGATATTATTACTTTCGGACAAGAAAATTGTTATAGCAAATTAAAAAAAAAAAAAAAAAAGCTTGTCCTTATCGAGGTTAACCAATCCGACAAATTTCTTCACTGGAAAAAGAAACCATAACTATCATCGCATGATCCATGAAACAGCTCACCTTTTGAGCTGTGAGTTTTTGAGTTGATTCTTTTGATCTGTTCTATTATTCTTTTTAGATCTAATCTTTTCCATTAAATCAATAGTCATATTCTTGAGAAAGTGAACAATTGAAATTCCCGATAAAATAAATAATTGGGATTTTTGATTGAATGAATAGATAAGAATTCTTAAATTTTGTAAAATAGAAAAAAATTTATTTTTTAGTGAGAAACCAGAATCATCATTGTATAATAAAAATCTAACTATGATGAAGTATTAGAACTAAATTCTTTTGGATCTTGATTATATACAAAAAAACAAGATTATAGATTATATGTTTTGTATTCTTAAATTCATGAAATTATTGTTTTTTATATCGATTTATAAATTTTTAAATAGTCGATATGTACAAGATGTATATAAAAAAATTTCAAAACTACATACCGTGTAACGTGAGCAATATGGCAGCTTGTTTGAAAGTTACCCCAAACCACAAGTTGGAATTCGAGGCCAAGTTTATTTTGACCATCTTGTCTCTCACCAAATAATTGCAAGACCAAGACAATAAACCAACTCGTACGTTCGATGCGATTTCGACTTATTCCATGGTGTTTATGATTTGGTCCAAATAAATTCAATTGACGTGTGGCAGTTAGTCTTTTCATGAATTCAATGGATAATATTATCTATTCATTAAAATTAAGAAAACAGTCTGTCAAATTCAACAGCCTGCCCTTACACAATGTGGGATGCTTCGGTATTAAATACAAATGTTAGAATATTCGTAATCAATGATGTTAATATCGACTTGGTGTAATTAAGCACCCTACACTACAACTATGTAAATGTTAAAACACAACTGCATTTGTGTGTTTTAAGTCTTGATGAATTTATTGCGATATTTCTCACCAGTGGTTTTACTCATTTATTTGTTTTACATGATGAGTCTGACCACACTTTCAGCCTATATACATGAGAAGGAATATTAAAATTTAACAACCCATTCCTATATAGAAGTAGAATGAGTGTGTATAGAATGGTTATTATTTGAAGTGAGTATTTTATAGATTATTTTCATTCTTTTAATTAATTAAATAAAATTTTAATTATATGAATAGTCTAGGAATTTAAATAATAAAAAAAAAAACACTAAACGAGTTGTGTGAATGAATTGAATAAATTAAATTATTCAAATACGAGAGAGGCTAAAATTGAAAAAATTAACCCATTTCAACTCTATGATCTGTGATAAGTTATGTCTCCATAACATCCTAGATAGATAATAGTGATTTGTGGCTTTGATGGTTTTTGGTCGCACTAGTAGTAAAGGTGGATAATTCACGATTGAAACATGCATGAAATGATCGATGAATTTGATATTCCATCATATATACATAAGGGGCTTTCACATCATAGCATACTCATTTCGTAAAATGCTTAAGTCTTTGTTTCTTATTATTTGGTAGAAGACTGTGGACTCCATTAGGTTAACCTAACCACTAATTAATTTGCTTAAAAATGTACTATACACCAGCAATTCAGGGGTGCATGATTGAGTTCCTCTTTCCTTTAACAATTAAAAAGTGTTTCAAGTCCGGTCTGTAATTGTGATACTAAATTTCAATATCATACCTTTTTGGTACTTTTGTCCTTTTTTCTCCAACTTAATATATTGGAAAAATGAGGATAAACCTATTTCATCATATGAGTTATAAATCTTTATCCTTTCTATGGTAATCCATGACTACTTCTATAATTAAACTTTAAGTTCGAAATGGAAGCCTCAAATCATAAATTTATGGTTTTCTTTTGAAGATATAAGAAATTAGAAATTGTGCCGATCAATGTGGAACTTAATTCATTCATGAATTATGGAGACACTTTATTTACATGTCAAATCAAATTTGAGATAATACCATACCAAAATCTTCTGCTAACCATTTGACCTTAATAGTTGGATAAATTGCAATTTAATATCCAAACTATTGATCATTTGTATAGATAGCTAAACCTGAAAAATATGATGTTGCCTCTCAAAACTCTAGAAAATTGGTAGGTCATTAGCTTTTAATCCAAATTCCGCTATATTTATTTTCAGAGTAAAGTTATTATAATTGTCCATTGTTGAAAATTTCAAAAAAAAAATAAAATAAAATTATATTTCAAGAGTTTAGATACAGTATGATCACTAGCTTTCCTTTTTGTTTTTGTTTTTTTTCGGATTATGATGCGATTTAACTATTGTACCTAATCGTATTAGATCGGAATCAATACATATATGGGAACTTTAAATTACAAGAACACAATGAGGAAACAAATTCCATAAATAATGATCTCTTATTTATTTACAAGAATCAATAGAGATTCTCACATGCCGATCAACTGAACACCAAAAACTAAAATTAAAACATAAGAACCAAAGTCCTAAATTCATGTGTACACCTCTCAATAAACACAACAATAACAACAACATGAATAAGTGAGCATGAACCTCCTAGGTTCTCAATTCACATCCTGAGAGCTGGACCCAGTACAAGAGTGGCGACAAAGACGGCAAAAAGTGAAGGAGAAATGGCGGTGGCCAGCGAAGAAGGGGGTGCAGCCGGTGGGTCCGCTTGAGCAGACACCGTGAGAACCACGGTAGCCAAGAGGAGGAGCGCTAGAGCAATATGTATAGTCCTAGAGATTGCCATTGTTGAGAGTATTTTTCTCCTATCAGACTTCTCAAGGGTCAGATAGAAGAGAAAGAGAGGAGCGAAGCAGGAATCTCAATGCGCCATGCCCACTATTTATAGAGAATACAGGAAGGGCTCATGTTTTAATAATCGGTATGTGCGAATAAAAAATTGATACGAACCAGCATTATTTTCTTTACTTTTCTAATATACATTATTATTATTATTATTATTATCTACAATTGAATATTTCGCGTGACATATCGCACAATATGAATTTCTTGACGTCGAGCGGAAGTTTCCGCTACAGTGCAGCTAGCTGGCGATTAGGTATGTACGACCTAGAATGTTATTTTATTTAGACAGCGTTCGAGGAACGGTTGGTGTTGAAATATTGGAACTTACGGTAATATGGCCGACCAACACAGTAGTACAAACACTCGTAGACGATAAATACTTGTTTCAGCTTGTATCAGCGGATGTGACCTTAGCCGTTTGCCTGTCTTTTTCCCAAAGTCTTATAATAATTCTTACGTACACGAAACTTTGAGTTAGGTAACAGAAGAAAAATTTACTTAAAAAAAAGAAAGAAGAACAACCCAGTTTCATTGACCGGGTCAATCAAAACGAGCCATGATGGTGAGACTCTCATCATTACATAAAAGATATTGCGAGCTTAATTGACTAGGATATTATGATGTTCAATTTACGAATGATTCGAATAATATGGTTGGTTTCATTTAAAGGGGATTGTAAGAAAAGACAGCTTATGATTTTCAATTTATTTTCCAAATTCTAATAATTAACTAGTAAACCGAAAGAATTAAATCCTAGATAATTACGAAGTTAAAAGGGTAGTAAGCACGAGGAGTATTTGGGGTTTGAGATTGAATATTTTGAAGGTTTAAAGTTAGAAAATTGGATGGATGATTGCGGAAGTCCTACTCCTACTTTTGTAGGATATAGTATTCTTTGTAATTACATTATTATCTTGATATTAACAATCGAACAAATTAAAAAATATATATAAAGTCATGATGGCATAATATATCATTTCATAATATTTGTACACAAGATGAAGTTAGAATGTATAAATGTGGGGTTTTGTGCGATGTTGTCATGTTGATTGCCTCATAAGTCCTATGTTGCATGTAACCACACAGAATGACAAGTAAATGATACTTAAAAAGAGGACTTAAGAAGAAATAACATATAGGAGGAACAAGTAGTCTATGTATTTCAAACGCACTTGTTGTAATAGGTGAGGGAACTATTGAGTATCAACTTCAATATTTTTGATTGAATATTGACTTGTTTTTTGTTTAAGTTATGCTTTGATCTTTGAGAGTAGGGGTTCATGGGATTGCACTATTTGTTAGATTTCTAAGGCTTTTGAAGTCCCTAAATGAGGAGACATGATTGAGTATTCATAAATTCTTAAAGCAAATGACATTTGTTAAGATTGAGTTTACTCATTTATGGTTATCCTGATGAGTTTGTCCTATGTGTTTAGAGTGAGCCTAAGGTCAATAGCCAACTAGAAGAGGTTAAGAGCGGATGGACTGGTTTAATGACCCCTATTATGAACTTATCAAACCAAATCTTCTTATGTCATCTCAATTATGAATTGAACTCTCAAGGCCCAAGCACTTAGTTTAAAGAGTCAAGCTCAAATAAATAATAAATTAGTAACAAATGAATAGTAAGCTTAACCTAATACAAATTTAGCCCTCTACAAAATGTTTACTTTACCGTTTCTCTCTTTCTCTGCCTCCTTCTCTCTTATCTCATTCTCTAATCTCCTTAACAAACCCCATTGTCGAGTAGACCTTCTCCCTTCATTTATGACTTGAAATCCACATGTCCACCGTTGTTGATCTTAATATTTACAATTTTACCATTATTGATCTTAGATCTATATCTCTTCCTATCATTCTCACCATCATCGATCCATCAGTCATCTACCACAAACCATTTCTACAATATTGGATAGTTTGAAGATAGTCAAGTTGATATTGATTTGTGAGTAGTTTTTACAATATGTGATTGCTTTATGTATTTGTTATTTTTTCTTTTTTTTCTTTTTGTTCCTTATGTGGGATTATGCTATCCATATCATGGAATTTGCTACACTTGCTAGTTGGGTAGTTTTTGTTCTCCAAAAAGAAAAATTGTTATTCCTTACATAAGATAGTTTGACACTTGAAAAGATTTGCCTATTTAATTGGATGCATCCTTGTACCTCTAACTTTTCATTTGTCATTTTTTTTATTAATCAATTTGAGTTGATGTAATTTCTTTCGATTGAATAAAATTAATCTTCCAAAAAAAAATCGCACCATAGATTTTAATAAATTGGTCAACAAAATAAATTTGGTTGTATAATTATATATATGTCTTGAATAATTAACAAATGATACAAAACCCCACAAATTTATTAACAACAAATGATTTTTCTTGAATCCATTTATATTTGAAAATACTAGTCACATATTTTTAAAGATAAGAGTTTCAAACTTTTTAATGGGTATTAGCAGTAATTGAATCTTTACCTTTGTCAACTAATATTGTAGTGTCCATAAGATAGATGCAAATATCAGTGAGCGGTAAATTATGGAAGGAGTGGAATATAGCAGAGGGATTTTGGCGGCGGTGGAGGTTGATAATTATAGTAAATATGAATAGATTATTAAAAAAATAATAATAATTTGCCCTTTTCAAAGATAGAAATTATTTTTTTTAAGATTTTCTAAAATGGTTAAACTACCATTCTATCCATAGACTTAATAACTTCATACTTTATCATTACTTGCTGATATATATTACATAAAATATTGTCAACACGTTCGAAATATATATTATTATCTAACACCTATAACGTATAATATTTTAATTGTAATGGAAGTGGTGTTTAGTTGGTAATGATTAAATAATGATTGGAGCTAGTGGTGTGAGTTGAAAGTAGTCGGCATGGATGGTAGGTAGTTCATTAAAGATAGAAATGGTGTATAAAATATATTTAAAAAAAATTGATTTTCTTTTTTTTTTTTAAATAATCAAAAACTTTTTTTCTAAAAATCTTTATTATAAAAATAACTGTTTTATAAAAAAGTCTACATGATAAGTTGTCTTGATTGTAATAGCTGTTTTGTAAAAGAAGGGAATAAAAATACAAAAAAATTCACTATTCCACTTTGATGTGCATATGAGGAATCAAAATATTGAGTATCATGGATGCTGAAGGGATTTGGATTAAAAAGGAGGCAGTTGTGGGTGCTTTGCTTTCCGTGGTTTCCATGCCAATTTGTTTAAATTCAGTGGGGACTTTCCATGGTTTCCAGCTTGGGCCCCAAAGTCTCTAGGTCTAGATGTATCACAACTGTTGACATATTGCAGGTCAAAGCACTGTAGATACCTGTCCAATCCTTCTTGTCCAGGTTAAATATTGCTCTTAATCCTATTCAAATTGTTCTCGTTCCTGAAGTTGCGTTTCCCAAGAAATTGGGCATTTTGATCTGATCAACCTATGCGATATCTTCAAAATCAGCTATGGGATCCTAGTCTATAGGTTGACGCCAATCCTGCGGTGCCTAGTGTTAGATTCCCTATCTCCTAAGTGCATTTGTCTCTAATGGAATGATTCATCAAAACACCGTAACTGCCTATATAGCATTACACTTTTTTAAAACCATAGGAACAAGTAGCAAAATTCATTTTGTAAAACTCAAAGCTTACGACCGGATCAAATGGATTTCCTTAAAGTTGTATCTCTAAGATTTGATTTTTATGAGATGTGAATAAGATGAGTAAATGAAGTACCATATCAGTTTTATATAGGTATTGTTTGGTTACTGATACTGGACAGAACAAGAGTACTGGACAGTACTAAAAAAAAGGACTGGACAAAATTTTTTTTTGTACCACATTTGGTTTGTTTAGTACTGGACAAGGATTTTTGTGCTGTCTAGTGTTTGGTTTGCAAAGTACTGAACTGAACATAATAAATTTGACAGTTTTGCCCTTTTTAATTATTGGAGAAAGCTTTTGTGTTGTGCAGTGTTTGTAATTACAAAGTACTGGACTTGACAGAGTAAAATTGACAATTTTTCCATTTTATTTATATCATAGTTATTTATATATATTTGATATTATTATAAAAAAAATGATTTGAAGGTTTAATATATTATATTAAATATTATAGGAAAAAGAATTATGTTATATTTAATGAAATAATACGTTATTTATGATTTTGAATATGTCACTGAAGACATGAAACACTTTTACACTAAAAACATCCACATATCCATCAACCACTTTGAACAAGTCATTTAGATCGACAAAATTACTAAATCCATCCACAAATTAGATCGATTAGATTATAACATCAATCATTTTTATATTTTATAAGGACAAGGCATAAATGACATAGATAAGATAATAATCATACGTTTCCATAGTCAAAGTAGTTTCTATGATTATGACCTACCAACTATATCTGATAGAAAACCTGCCAACTATATTGCAGGAGATTCATGAGGTTACAATTTCTACAAAATATGAAAACCGGTTTAACCATACAAGATACTTGTCGAGTCTAATTTTTTGTTTTCTCATTCCTAATCCGATCTATACTAGACCCTATGCTCATCTAATGTAGATCATCGACTTGAGTTAGGAATTTCGTTTTTTTTTTGGAGTCGCCACCTAACTGTTGTTGGAAAAGATTGAATTAAGACTAATGGAGCGAATTAGTCCTAATGGAGCGGATTAGTCCTAATTTGGACTACTAGTCGTCGTGATTTTCTCTTCTCGTTTTTTTTTGTGAAAAGAAGAAAGGGGAAAACAAGAGTTTCTAAGTTTAGAGGCTAACCTATTAAAACCCTAAGGTTACCACCTAATCTCCTAAAATTTACTTTATCTCGAAATGTCTTTTATTTTATTTTTGTCGTCTTTTATTGTGTTTTTAAGTGAATTATGCTAGGAAAATGATTTTTATTCCTTTTTTAGGGTTGCCCCAAATGGATGCCTACGTACCTGCTATTCAGGATCAAACAAGCTGTAGTTCGCGTTTCTTGAAAAACTTTAGTGTGTTTGTGAATTTTAATTATAAAATTTTTTTAATTTATGTTTTTACCATTTTAGGATTTTCCTAAAAAATCTAAACCTAGGTTTGATAATTTGATTTTTTTGAAAAGGGATAATTTTAAGGAAAACACCAATTTTGGATTTATTTAAGAAAATGATTTTTCTAAGTGATAAAAATTCATTTTTTTATTTTTTAACTCATTTTTACTATTATAATTTTTTATTGATTTTTTACTTAATTTATTATGATTTATATTTTTTTAATTTATTAATTTTTATAATTTTTATTAAATTTTTATAATTTTATTAAATTTTTATTAAAAAATTTTCTCCTAGATTTTTATCTATCCTATTTCAAAATCTAAATCTTTATTTTTATTTTTCTAATCTTTTTATTATTTTATTTATGAATTTTCACATTTTTATCATTTATTATTATACTTACTATTTTTATTTTCTTTCAAGGTAAGTATGAAAGGGCAAATTCAGAATTTCAAAAAAATTACATTTAGTCCAGTACGTAATTTTTAGTACCGAATTACATGTGGTACTAAAATTTCTGATTTTGTCCAGTACGCAATTGGTATTTAGTCCAGTACTTCCTTCATGTGTGGCAACCAAACGAAGGACAAAAAATTTTGTTCAGTCTAGTGCCGAATTTCAATGCTAACCAAACGCTACCATAGTATTGTTGTTAATGAAAAATTAGCAAATTGTGTATAACCCTCTAGATGTATTTCACATGATGATCAATTTTCAATCTATTTACTTATTTTAGTAATAGATAAAAAAAAATAGATGGTAGGTGTCTCTTTGGAATCAAATTAAGCACACTTGCCCACATCTTTTATTTACCAATGATTCCCCCCTTCTTTCTTGATGCTTCTTTTGTGAATGATGGGTTTTGAAAAATATTATCTAAGATTATTGAAAGACTTCAAGCTAAAATGCAAATTGTTAAGAGTTGAGCATCAACTTCAAAACCCCTCCCCGGAAAGAATAAGTGATTTGTGATGTGATGGCCATCCCATGTTAGTGAACCTTAGTAAGTACCTTGGAATGTCTACCATAGGAACATAATGGAACAACTTGTCTCTATTAAGGACAAGATCATACCCAAACTTGTTAAAAGAGATGCTTATTATCAAATGCCAGTAAAAGAGGTCCTTATTGGGGCAATGGTAAGTGCATTCTTTACTTACTTCATGAGTTGCTTTAAGTTTTTAGCAAAGTGGTGTAAAATAGTAATTTTTTTACGGTAATACAATGTTAACAAGGGCGAGCAAACAGTGAAAGGAAGATCCGCTGATGGAGTCGAATAAGATCACTCTCTTAAGATCTAAATTGGGATTTGGACTTCTAAGATTTGAATAGTTTCAACTTGGCTCTTCACTCCAAAGTTGCAAGGTGTATGTACTTTAACAAGAATGCCTTTTGGGTATGTATGCTCAATGACTTTTATTTTCTTAAATCCTCTTTCTTACAGGTCTCAAGAGGTTCTTGGAACTCTTAGGGTGTGTAAGTATTTTACGGGGGCTTGATTCTTTGTTGAATGGGGCTATTTGGCAAGTTAGTGACGTTTCCCCAATTCTAGCCTGAGGTGAACAAATTGGTAGAGAGGATTAGTGATTTCAAGTCGATCTTCAAGCTAAACTTATTCTACTCCAACTTTGAAGCTTCTAAGCTGATACTTAGAGATTGGCGAACATGGAATTTAAGGGAGCTCCATAAATGGTTTGACAAGGTACTAAAAACCGGCAAGTGTAATGTAAAGTCTGCTTACAATTTCATCAGCTGCTCTTCTTTTTCAGTCAATTTAAGCTCCTCCTCACCCTATCAAATGGAAAAAGCAATCTAGACCCAGGGATGACATTGCCCTTGTTTATCCGATGTTAGGCATTTTATGTGTAATGCTTTGAATATCATTGTCCCTACTCAATGCAATCTGGTCGAGTTGGTCTAATGTCGCTTTTTTGGGGCTGATGAAACAATTGAACACCTGTTACTACGTTGTCCTTGGACAAAACCGGTGTGGTTTGCAACTAAAGGTGTAAGAGTAGACATAGATTAAGCTACCTACAGCTCTTGACATTTGGTTCAAACATCGAATAGAACGAATTACATGCGATAAGAAGGAGATGGCTGTTATTTCTGCTAAATAATCGACAGCTCCATGGTGCATGCTCATCTTGTTTCGAATTAAAGTTTCCGATGCTGACAATGTTGTTGAACATTCTAAAAGAACAGTTAAGAGAACTGTAAGTGATGACAACACAAACTCGGAATCTCCAATAGCAAGACCGATGCCAGTGACATCTAAAACAGAATCTCCAACTGCACAGCAAGAGCCCCCTTTTTCATTTACATGAAAATACAAAGATGAAGAGTCATTCGATGAAAATTCTTCGAGCATTGTATTTGCTACCAGAGTAAGCCAATAGCTATGCCATCAGAATTAGCCAGCGGTTGAGTATGGTGATAACAACAGATAGATGGGATTCAGCCATTAGCAAACAATAGCGCTAAGAAAAGTTCATCAAAAGCAGGCCATAGCAGCGGCATTGGCAGATTTACTTTTTCATTAAAGTTTTTAATACCTCTGTTTATGATGAACTCTAGGATGTACTAGGTATTCTTGAAATTTCCTTTTTTAAGTACTTGCTTTTTCATAAATTTTTCAATTACTGTTTACAAAATGTCAAGAGTTTCATTTTTAAACTCTAATTTAAAGTGAAAAATATTTTGTTAGAGGTGGGGAAACGATTTTATCTTTCGAAAATGGAAATCGTTACTTCCCAAAGTCTTTATAATCACAGTTAGTTAATAATAAAAATAGTTCATAACTCATAGGTAATGGCAAATAGCGTTGGTGGTTGGTGGAGGTTTATTATAGTATAGATATTTTTTTAAATCCGAAGAAAATCATTTCCTTTATTAACAAATCGAACCATTTTCCCTTGACAATAAGTCTTCCTTTGGAGCACTGGTCACTCATTTTGGCTTTCAAAACAATTTCTTCTCTAAATAACGAAAACCATTCCATGAATTCTTAAGTCTCTTCAATGTAAGCCTTAACAGACATAATATCTAATCTTTATAGATATTAGAAGGTAAAAAAATGCGCTAAGAAAGTCTCAAAAATAATTTCAACCATACAGATATGCTCTTACTTATAAAAAGAAGAAAAATTATTTAAGAATCCAGTATCTCGTGCACCATTTATTTTACATTTATAGTTGAGAATATAAATGAGACAAAACCACTTTCAAAGAATCCTAGTTTGCATCAGATGATTGCTTAAATTTGATTCCACCACAATCGAGTTGATCAGTAGATCAAGCTTAAGCTACTCGAATAAGTAATCCAACCGAGCCAAAGCCTTCAGAGATTGCTCAATGAGTTTAACTCAAGTTTAAGCATTAATCTGAGTTCACAACATGATATTAATTAGAAGAAAAATATTTCATAAATAAAACGAGTTTAATCTAATGGAACTCCCACTTCAAAGCAAAAGTTTAAAACTCTAAAGCTTTTCCTTTCTAGTTATTTCATTTCACATCCAGTGTAACATTGCATTCACCATAACTTATTTTATAAAGTCAAAAAACACCCCCAACCAAAAAGTAAACAGCAACAAGTTCTAAAAATTCCTCCTACCGTTCTGTACATCCGAAAAGTGTTGGAAAGGAACAACTTATACCTGCTTTACAAGGTAATGAAGGTCACAATTTGGTACAATCTGAATGAAGGGAACACCCGAGAGGGGAAAATTATTGAACTCTTCTATGCACTATAATGAAGGATCGAACTGCTATCGTTGTCCGTAACCCAACACCTTTGGTGCTAGCCCTAAAAGAGGATCCAACGTACTTGGAGCAAACTTTCTTGCAAAAAGAACGCAAATCGGCGTAGTTTGATTATTATAGGTGCACAGACGATTTCCATTAATTTTCTTCAAAAAACCTTCAGTGATATCTGCCTTCCCAAATGTAGCTGGGTGAGCACCGCCTCGTGACCAATCCACCCATGTAAGGGTTCTGTTCGCCAAGAGATGTGCCGCTTGAATGGTTAGCATGGTAGGAAAGTAGTGTTCGTCAACATAGCATGCTGGTTTGCAGAAGTTCTTAAATTTCAGATAGAAAGTGGAGTCTTCCACTATGTTTATAGCAAGTTTTCGGTTTACTTCAAACCATTGGGCTCCTTTGCGCCACTGGTCTATGCTCACTTCAGGAGCCATGTTAGGGTCATACCGTCCTCGCCCATATGGCCCCGGATCATCAAAAGCACCAACAAAGCTATATCTCGACTTTATTATGTAGTGATAAATGGTATTGAAATTATGGAGGGGAATGCATGACTCAGAAAGAAGGATGAAATATTCATTAGAAACATCTAGTAATGCATTGGCTAGAAGTCTTTTCTCTGCATCACACATACTCATTCTCCCCCACTCAGCGACCTGTGGGAAGACAAAAAAGAACTCGATAACTATAAGCTGATTTTTCCTGCCTTCTTCAAGTAAAATCACAGTGCTTGAAATAGAAAATCAGAAACGAAATGCAGGATATCTAGCAGAAACTACCAGCTCAAATACAATGGGAGCTTGTCAATCTAAGACCTATTCCAATATAAGAACTCGCAGAAAGTAATCAATCATGTGAAAACATTTAATTGCATGTTAAAGTTCCATATTGTGAAGACAACCAAAAAATGTGGGGTCACTTTCTTTAGTTATCAAGTCTCTGTGTTTAGACTCCACTTTTAATGGAACCTAATGATACAATCATTTAACTGCAGCTAAATCGGCCATTTTGGTATAAACTGCACCTAGGTCAGCAGGAGCAACCTGATTGAAATTTGGATTTACAGACCAGGAAGTAACTTCAGCTAGAAGCCCCTCATATTTAAAACAGATCTTCTATTTATTTCATTTCTGAGAAATCATGGTGACTACCAAAAGCACTGAAAGTTGGCATCATGGAGCGCATGTAGCCACACTCTATGAGAGAAAAAAAAAAACCCAGCCATGGAGAGAATTTTTGAGAGAGATACTATACATTTGCATACTTTGCAAAGAACTCATGCAAAAAGATAATTTAAGATCTAGATAAAAGATACTGAAACATGTGATCTTTGACTATACTAGTTAAACCCAGCCTGTTTCCCTATAAATACCGATAATTAACAGAACCTCCTCTAGGTGGCAAACACCTAACAACCTAGTTTGCACCATGTTAATTAAGTCATATTGTCTAGTGAGTGCATATGCTACAACATTAAAAATCCCATTCTTATGCTTGAGGGAGACAAAGATATTGCCCACCTATTGAAAAGATAATGCAGGGCTAAGCCTGGTCAAGCACATATAATCATTGCAGACATATATGATTTAGAAAAGTTTAACTTAACATAAGAATAGCTTCTCATTTATTCTCTTTTCTTACAGATCTTATTTATCAGCTTGAAGTTACAACTCACAAAATGCACTTGATTTTAACTCGCGCAATATAAGAATATAGATAAAAACAATTAGCTAAACAGAGATACGGCAACTATAAGGTACAGACTGTACCAAAACTGGTACATGAATGAGCTAGCTATTATGTATTTATTGTTCTCCCAATATGCAGCAGTCATTTGCCCATCTTGCTCTAAGCTTTATGTCCTACCTAAAATACACAGCACTATATAGAAATAGAAATAACAAATCCACCCAGTAAGAAAAACATTTTTGCATATAATCTCCACTAATTATCAGAAAGAGCCCAACCATAAAAATTCATAGGCAAACCACAATTAAGAACATTCAAAACCCCCTTCTTTTTGATAATTAATATATCAAAAACTGACATATACACAATTCAATACATCAGAAACTAACAAAATAAATAAATAATTTAAGTAGTTCCTTCTTGTGTTTTCAAATAATAAGGATTGAATAAATTCTTTCTTTGGATAAGAAAATATTCATTAATATTCATTAACAAGAAGAATTTACAACCGTCAATGAATGGCAAGGTTTATCCAGCCACTCTTCTCTAAAATAAAGAGTAAAGAGTATACAAAAATACTGTACGAAATAAAAGTAAACTTGTCTTCAGAAGTAACTAACAGGATTGAATAAATTCCTTCTTTGCTAAAGTGTTAAATGCAACACAGCGCCCTACTATCCAAAAAACATTTGGACAATTAATACAGTTACACTTTTTCTTTCAGTTAATGCAATGGCATGACCTTAATAAGACCAGCTACCTCTTGGCACATGCACTACTGCATAAGATTCATCTGCTAGATAAGTCCAAATCAAATTATGGCATATAAAAATAACTAAAAAAAAATTATGCTGTATAGATAGCTATAACTGCTAGCTTTGGGATTTCCTAAGATTATTAATCATAATATCTTCACTATTTTCCTCAATTTTGAATTTACCCAATAAAATCGAATCTTCATCCTAAATCTATTGAAAGATGAATGTCATGGGACTATACTCACACTCGCGCTTAATGCCTCAGCAGAACCAAACTCATTTACTATAATTTATAAGTTTTCTATTATATTGGATGTGCAGTTTCACATCATGGCTTATTAAGAACTATGATTGAACTGCCACCCTTTACATGACTACATCCAAATATTCAACCACAATAACTTCATACGACTATAGTTTATTAGATATTCAACAGCCATCAAACAATTACACGTTGCCATTCTGATTCTTCTTTTGCCAGGACCACTAAGACAATGGACATAAATCTACCTGGTCATGCAACATAGCTCAAAGGTCATCATCCCACGTAAAATATTTACCAAAAAAAGAAAATCACAATGCATTTTTCAAACAAAAACTACACACATCGAGATGGTTTGGCATTAGATGAAGCAGCAAACAGTATGAATTCTTCACAATAATTGATACTCATGGAAAGGGGTATGGGGATAATAAAAAAAATGGGTCCACAAAAATGTACGAGGCAATTCAAATAAGTAAATCTGAAGCATACCTGACTTGGGACTTGTCTCTTGTAGAATATTGAGTTTTGCGGAAAATGAGCACGGAATGATGGATGAGAATGGATATAAACTGAATAAAGCCCCTCATGTCCCTTGAAAAACTGATCCCAAAGAGGAGCTAGTGGCAATGGCCCCTTGGTCAAGAACATAAATGCGATCTTTGGGATTCTCCTAAATGGATATTTCTTTATACGAGGCACGAGAGTTGCTCTCCAAAACAGTTCTTTATCAGTCATATTGTGAATCAGATTCGATGGAGGCCTAATCCAACGATCTAAGTCATGTACTTCTTCATAACAAGGCTGGAAATTCGACCTTACTGTGGTCACCACAGTTTGAACTCCGAAATGCCGGACCGTGTATATACTAATGACTGAAAATGCAATACATACCGCTAGAAACAGCACAAACAATTGAAGCAATCTTACTGGCAAGGGCCTCGATGGATTTGCCCGGATTACATTAAGAGGGTCTATACCTTCCTCCAATGATAAAACCCTCCCTTGCATATTGATCAATCCACAAACTCAAAATTCACCTCGTGGGGACTATATCGACAACTTAGATCCAAAAACCACTCTCAACGTGCTTCTCGAAAACCGGAATGCTAATTACAATATCCAATGACAAACCCTTGTCGCAGAACAGCATATTATAGCACAAAAAGTATACAAAGAACCAACTTTTACCACATGATTATGCAAATCACTAAGCAAAAAGGCAATAAGCTTGAAGCAGATCTGACCATATAACTAAAATTCCAAAAGGACACTTCGGAAACTGAAACTAATTGTGCCCTAAACCACAAAGATCACATAACTTTAGGAACTAATCCAGAAATTTCTTCACACACATAAGCCAAATAACAGAGGAAATCCAAACGGGTACTTCAAAATCTGATAATATTTGTGCCAAAGTGCATAACGATCAAAACTTTACCAATCAACTCAATAAGGGATTGAAGAGTACAAGAAAAAACATACCATGAACTAATTAGGACAACGATTCTGGTTCTTTTGGTTAAATTCAATACTTGAGTTGGGTTGGATCTTGTGAGAGAAAGAAAGAGAAGAAGTTAGGCAATTAAGAGAGAGAAGGGGGTATGGATACGGTGGGTACAGATTCCAACAGAACTGGAAAACTGAGACTGGGAATCTAAGAATGGCGGTCAAGGAGAGAGAAAAAAAGTACTTCAAAGTAAAAAAGCAACGTGCGTCATAAATGAGTGTTTTGGGTGTTGTGAGAAATAGGCGTGTGTGAGTGAGGGAGGATTACGGCAGGCTTCGTGAGTTCACGGGAGGGGTGAGATGAGATCCCATCACGGGAAGAAGAAAAGGGGTTGTCGGGTATTGGTCTACGTTGTGCGCATAAGCTTAATGCGTGATTGGTTCATGTGCTGTCCGTAGATTACGATGTTCCGTGGGGCTGTGCTCGTGTGCTTGTTTGCTCAGCAAAGTGAGTTGGTCGTGCGCATGGTTTAAACATCTAATACAAGGAATCTGCTTATACTTGGAATAAAGTTTTTTTTTTTCTCCCGATTCGGAATCCCCCATTGGATTTCTATTTAGAAGGTTTATACGAGAATCGTAACCATCAAATTAGAAGATTTCACAATTTACTCCTTTTCTTTTAACTAATAAGATAAACTTTGACCCAAAAAAGGGAAGGGAATAACAAAAAAAAAAAGAACACATTAACAAGATAAATACTTTTTTATTAACATATGTTTGATGCATTATGATATATTCATTCGAAGGATCCTATATCCTAGGCTGATAGGAGCATCTGGCACCACCTCTCTTTAACGGACGAAAGGGATATTATCAATTAAAAATAATGGTGGTAATATTATGTATTTATTCATAAGAAAGCAATTGATTGATGGTGATAAGGACATGGACCCCAAGATTAAATAAGGACGATGATATCCTCCCCTTTTTATTCCTCTAGCCCAAAAGTCACCAAACGAGTTACGTATAGAGATCTGTCTTTCTAAGATGGAAAATTTATAAAACTTTTTATAATATTTAATGTTAATGATTGTTTTTAATTTATATCTTTTATACATATATATATATATATATATATATTCATTCTAAATTTAATATGTATTTATTTAAAATTTAATGTTTAAAACACTATCTAATATGTATCTTATTTGTTTATGTTTTAAACTTGATATTTGATAAATTATTTATTTTGTATTTTATTATAATTATGACAAAGAAGGAAGATAAGCATATAATAAAAAAATATTTTTAATTATTGAAAAATGGCAATTTGATTTTTTAAATAAAACTAAAAAGGGTAAAGATATATAGCTTTATAGAGTTTTATTAGGTATTAAATTTTATAAGAGGATTGTATATATATTAATTTTTTTTAGTTTCTTATTTTGACAAATAATTGGTATGAAAATGGTATTAAAAAAAATCAAAAGATGAAAATAAGATAAGCTAAACAAATAAATCATAAGAGTGTCGATTATACTTTTTTTTTTTTTTAAAAAAAAAAAAAATGCCTATCTTCTACTACCTACTAGAAAATCATCCACTTGATTCACTTCTTAGTAGTGATGTTGCTTTCTGTACTCTTTAAGATCAGAGAAGAGAAACAAGAGTTAATTGGTGTTGCTAGCAATAAATGTAGCATATTTGTGAATCTAATTCCATAAGAGATTGACAAATGCTGGGTTATTAAGGTAATTATTGTCCTAGTAATCATGCCCATAAGTATGTCGTTACCTTATTAGTGACTCCCTAGCATTTAGAGGATCATAACACCCATATTCAGTTTTCAAATGACAAAAAGAAATGCTTATGGTGGTACTTTGCTAGGTCTAATTGCACATGCTTTGTCCCTGGCTCATCCTATCGTTGAAACAATCTTTGACTCTGTAAATTGATGCTTTTTACGCTCCATCTACTTCATGGCCATGCAGAAAAAGCTATAGGAAGTTCATTATTTTGTATTTTTAGGTACTTCCCGTAATGTTTTCCATCTTTGTGATTGTATATTTAGCATAATATATACCTAAATTTTAAATATCCTTTTATTCTCATCTTGACAACATAAAATCAATGGTTATCTTCACTCAATTACGATTGCCTTCATATTTGTTAGTTTTTATAAGTGTTTTGTCAGTAGTCGTATTATTTATTTTCATATGTGCTTGTAACTTACCTAATCATTATATGAAAAAAAGAAAATATTCTCTCATTATAATGAAATATATGTACTTTGTTCCTACATCATTATTTTCTCCATCCTTGTACGCCGTGATAATCTTGTCTTCATTACTGTTAACTTATATATATATATATTTTAATAAAGATGATCTTTGACTTATTCTAGTTGGTTTTTTGTCCGAGGATTCCTAAATGCTGTTTATTGTTGCCAACGTCTGTGCTAGGTTATTTGTTGTCGTTTCCCAAAAGAGATTTTATTTTTTTGGTTCATTTTCCCAAAAGAGATTTTAAGCATGCAAAGAAACGTGCACATATTGTAATTGGCTTCGGTTGCATCGTACCTACTTTTACTAAAGATAGATCTAGTGAACATTTCTAAGTCCAGTAATGAATCTCCTTGTTTTATCCCTCTCTAAGGTTCTCGTGCTTGTTTAAATAGGAGCGAGAGTATAGATAGAGGTACATGAGCCATAATTAAGCGTGTCCACTATGGAGGAAACCAAATGTTTGTTATATTTCTTGAATATGAATATGAGGAATTCACTAAAATAACACTATTTTTCTTTTTTTAAATTCATAAAATAGAATATCCCAAAATATTATTCTAAAAGTAGATTTTGAAGTCAGAGACACAGTTACTTAAAGACGCATACATAATCTATACTTTTAATATAACTTTTATTAAAGGTGTATATTGTATTTGCACTTTTAATATATTACTCGGACAATTTTTTTTACTGGCAACATCCTTCACCATCTAATAATTTTATCAAATTTTCCCCACATTCAATAATTTTATCTAATCTTGCAAACTTATACTACAAATTTATAAAAATTATTATAAATTAACACTGCAAATTTATATAACATTACAACATATGAACTTGAATATATATAAAAAATTATTTTACTGATAGTTTGTATTATAAATACAATTTCTAAGTTCCTTAATTCATACATCTCTATTTCTCCATCAATTCTTCTTCTTTCTTTGCGGTTTATACTTTCTCTTTTCTTAATTTATTTATTATGCATGTTTAGCTTATACATCTATGAGTATAAAAATATCAATAGGAGATATTATCAATTTCTTTAGTAAAAAAGCTTGATTATGCTATATTTTGATATATTTTTCCCATACAAAAATATTTTTTATTATATTACTTTTAGTCAATTCACATAAAATTAAATATAGTTTTTTGTAGTTTATTGTTTTTATTAAAATACTAGTGGTTGTTATTAATTTATAGTGTGTTAGGCATGATTTATGTAAATACTGTTGTACGTAACATGCAAAGAATATCAATATTATACGCAATAAAAATTACATATTATTTTTTAGTGTATAATTTTGGTTTATTATTTAAATCATTTCAAAATTTTGTTATAATTAATCATTAATTTGATATTAATTAATTATTAAAAAATTAATTAGTAAAATTTTTATATTAATTGTAAATGTAATATATTAGTTTATTATTTAAATTGTCATAAAATTAATTTTTTGGTAATTAATCATTAATTTTTGTTAATTAATAATTAATTTGTTATTAATTAATCGTTAAAAAACTAATTAGTAAAAATTTCATATTAATTATAAATATAATACTTTAGTTTATTATTTAAACTATTCATAAAATTATTTTGATATTAATACTAACATGTTTTTTTTCTTTGTACATAATAGATAGAGCCTAGATCCTTTGATCATTCTGTTTTGACGTAGTAAGAAAAATGTTGATCACAAGTCATTTGAGACGAAGAGATAAACGACATTTAACTTATCGATTACTTTACATTTCATTGCCAATAGTACAATACTTTACTTCTTAAATTTTAGGATCAATCATGACTCATTATTCGACAGCATGAGTTATCACTTTACTGCGATAAGAACATTATCCCATTAGATCTTTGAATGGTGCCATAACTGTAGTTGGTGGGATTTTAAGGTGCGAGCCACTTATTAATCATACAACTAAATTGGCATATAGTAATTACCTTGATCAAGCCGTGGAGGCCATAGACACACACATTTCACATGTCGGCTAAAGAGTTCACTATTGCTTTACAGGATATTGATATCCAGTTAAGCCTCTTAGTCGATGATCAAGCAGTGATAGGGAGTAATTTCCTAAATTAGGTTGCAACATGTAAGAGATTGTTGGGTGTGATGCTAGAGTTTACTAGTAGGGGTTTGCATTAACATAATATTACTTCGTGATATGTATAGGGTCCTTCCAGCCCATGTTAATAAAGAACAAGTTAAGTACCATATGATGTGTATATATTGTAGCTACTTAGAGGATTTATTTTTGTTGATAAATTTAGCTCCCTCGTCCAAAGCATGTTTTTGTCTTTGTTGAAGCATTTTGACGTAACAGGGACATATAGTTGGAGGTTGCGTGTTTGGCTTAGTTGTATCACCAGGTTTATGTCGTATCATCCTCGTCAGCTCACGAGATTGGAGGAGCTGCAATACTCCTATAGGTTTAGGCATGGGATAGATTCCCACACATAACACCCCTTAGCCAACACATATTGATTATAGAGGCTGGAGCTCTCTTGGTCACATGTTAGAAGATGCACCTAGACACTCAGCATCACCTGACCCATATAGTTGCCACATATCAAGATGCTCTCAATAGGTAGAATGATAAACATGCATTTCTTTAGCCTTTTTTTTTTTTTTTCCATTTCATCATATGCATTGTTATCAATGAATCTTACTTATTATCTTTTAGGTTGAGTGGGAGCTGTACACTAGCAATCTAATTCACGTCTTACCATGCTTTTATAAAGTAGGCATACACATTTGGACTACTCGGATGCCACTCATATGTTTCCACATAGTTGGTGGCATTACTACGACAATGTTATTAGGTAGTTTAGGAGGTTTCAATACATTCCATAGGATGTGAACACATAGCCAAAGTTTCATCAGATCGACCTTAGTAGGAGGGCTGATGTGAGTTAGCCAATACAGTATACACTGTACATATCCTTATGGAAAAGTGTCTGGCCTAATTAATGTACATGGAGGGCCCTTGTGGTGTGCATTGAGAATACAAGAAGAGGTATAGATCTATTAGTCGTCAATATATAGGATGCACAGGAGCAGTTTTTAGACAGTTGGACATCCGGTAAGCATTACATCAACACTAGCTGGATGATTCATTGTATAGTCGTTGCTTATTTAATTTATGATTTATTGTAACATGCAAGCTAATACATTAAAACAAATCCACTTATTCTCGAATCATGACATGGTTGTTTCTTTAATTGATCATGGTCTAGAATTCATACATAACCATGGAAGGTAACACTATACTCGCAAGCTCACCAGTAACATGGTGTGGAGGTTGAGGTAGAGGCACAATCTGTTGATTCCTATGCACCATAAGACTGTGGGAAGTTGATGACTCCGAAACTAAGTTGAGGTACAAGAATATCTAATATAAGACTAACAGTTTCCACTAGATTTTGATGTGATATACAACAGCTCAACCCTAATACCTAGCACATACATTACACTACACCGTCATTCCATCAATAGTCTTACCCTTGCACTAATTGCTCCACAGAAGAGACGATTCGGTAAACAACCAATATATCAAGGTAAATCTTCGCAGCATGCTATAAATTGGAGTCAAGTGCCTTCTCGAGACTTCCACGATGCCTTCCAGAGTCATTCAACATAGGATTTACAAGTTTTTCCTACTTCACATTCAAGGCCATCAAGAAAGCCCACAAACGCATTTTCCCTTTTGGTAAGATAGTTCACTAAGAGAAGAAATAATATGGGATATGATACTATTTTTCTTATTTATTTGATATGTAAATCTTTCATCAAAATTTGTGATTAATGTAAATTAATATTTGAAATTGATAAATTTATTAACATTGTCTAATTAATTTTTTTTCTTATTTTTATATCCATGCTTTCACATTTTTTTAACAATTGTTTTTAAGATTTTTTTTTATAATTCTTTTCACAATGTTTATTTATGATTTTTCATAAATTTTTTTCTAATGATAAGTTTTCTCAAATTAATTTTTTTTGTAAATAAATTAAAAGTTTGCATACGAATAACAAAAAAAATTCATAATTTTATAAATTATAAATGTTAATTTAAAATTTATATATAAAAAAATTAGTAAATTGTACAAAAGGAGCAGACCCAATCTGTACCTTCAAGTTTGCCAAAATTGGTTCAATTGAAGGCATGTTTCCGATCAATGATATCAAAACTTATTTTTGGAATAATTTCTTTAGGTACCTTATTTCACGAATTCTTAAAAAAAATTATTTTAATAGATTCCCTTTATAAATATAGTGCCATTTTCATTGGTTATAGACCATTTCAAGATCAACTTTTGTCGCCATCTATTTTCTATTCCCTCTTTGTGATGAAAATATTGCACAATCTCATTAGGTACCATCATGTAATTGCTTACTTATTTGCAAGTAATAAACATCGCTTATAACCAATAGATGGCTTTTGTTCAACTATACAGGAAGTTTATTAACCAATATCTTTGTGTGTAAGGAATTAAAATTCCCCATCTAATGTTAAAAGCTTGAAAACCTCTAAAAAATGAAATAAACTACAAGTATTCAAAAGAAACTACTTATTTTGCAAGTTATTAGATTCTATTTTTATGGGCACCTAGCTTTAACGCTTTACACCATTCTAATTAATTACATTTTTTGCATCAAGACTTAACAAAGCTTTCAACTCTCAAATCCTAGTCCATCCAAATTCTCCTCTAGGTCCTTTCATAAAAAGACTATAAAAGGGTAAGTAAAACTCATGGTCCTATGAGTAAATTTTCTCATTACTATGCATCTACACTTATTATAAGTAAGTTATTCAAACAATTATTATGCTATACAGGATATAATCAAATGAATACAAAATAGTTTATTGATTAATCTATAAACCAATACCTCACCATGTAGTTTAACGATCTTTAAGAAATGCAACTAGATGTAATTTAGGTTGAAGTGTGCAAAACAAATGATCAACTAAGAAGACTTACAAACACTTCACAAAATGTGGACCATCAAAGCATCCACCCACCAAGCCAATGTAAAGAATTTGCCATTGCAATTTTGTAGTTCAACAATGAAACAACCCCAACGTCATAATCAATATTCATTCAATTAATTCATATCCTATATGATCAATTTGCAACTATACAACTAGAACTAGCAAGCACAATTAATGTAGCATATCATCAAGACCGTCTCACCTCGACCTAACATCTTGGTTGAAATAATCTTCTAATGCTCCAACGAAGCCAATTTGCTCATTAAAAAGAATAATATACTATATCAAATGTGGAAAGTAAATAACACTAACCATTCCTACTCTTCTTGTTATTTAGTTAGGGCCTAAATTTTTGAAGCACATGTCTGTTTCATTTTAAATTGGCTTTTAATGAACTAGTAGACCCAAGTATTGGGCCTTAGCCCGGTTGGGAATGTCAAGTCATAGGACCCTATAATGTTGAAACATAATTGGTCCGTGGAGAGTTGGTTCCAAGCCGAGTTTATATACCCAATGGGTTCCATGGGCTAATGCATGGTTCTCAAAATCAATTAACTAGCCTTTTCTTTTTTATTGATTTAATTTCTAAATATTAAATACTTTATGCTTTAGAACCGAATAGTTTTAGCCCATTTTTCAAGCTCAACAACTAAGTGCTTCAACTCCAATTTTTGATAATAAAGTTGAGAAAGATTTGCTTATTCATAATACTTCGGAGTAAAAACTTAAACTTCAACCCATCTATAGATATCTTAATAATCTAGTAGAAGTTAAGGTAAATGTATATGCAATTTAATAAGCATAACAAAAATTTCTTTTAAATGATATGTTATGATAGAAGATTTTTTTTTCATCCTAAATAAAATATCGTTTTGCCTTTTAAAGTAGTTCTGTTTAATTTGGTTTGATTTGTCTTTTTCAACCAACCATAAGTTTTTCAATTTGGTTTGGTTTACATTTTTTTCAAACCAAATAGATAAACAAAACAAAATTTTTAGTCTATTTGGGTTATGGATGATTTGATTTCATCCAAATTAAAGTCCATAGTCCCCCTCTATTGTTTTGGTGCATTGAGATAAGAAAAATCTTGCTCGTTTGGTCATTTTCATACATCTCTTTATTCCATAGCTTTGGCTTTATAGTTTAACAATTTAATGTTGTCAAAAACTTTTGTAATTTTGTGATATAAACATTGGTTTCCAAATTGAATAGACTATATTTAAATCTTTTTTTTTCTATTATAATCATAAAAAAAAAGTTTAATGCTACCAAGATAAACAAACCAAAATGATAAAATATATAAATAATCTGAATGTCACACTCGATGGAGCCTCCACAAGAATATGCTAAGCAATTGAAGGTTTTTTTTTTTTGTAAAAGTATAATGCCGAAAGAGGGTTGGTTCTATTGAAAATTCAAATCAAACCCATTGTTTTAGCCAAAATCTCAAAGATTGAAAATGGCTTCAACCATCAAGATTCATCTTATTCTATAACATATTGAATGTCCCTTAAACGAAGACGGTTGGCACACCCCTTGATGGAAAACTACTTCAAAGCAAGCTTTCAATACAAATTTGGATGAGCCGACTGGTGCGTTATCTTCCACAGTAGTTCCTTAAAGGATTATTGATTCTAAGGATATAATAACGTGAATGTAACTCTTGGATAAAAAATAATCAATAGCTAAGACAATAGGTGATTAATGGCCATTTTCAATCACTTAATCTAAGGTTTTTTTAATTATTTAATTCAAAACTTTATAACTAGTATTAACTCAGTATTTATTACTACGGTCTTATAAATTAATATCATTTCTTTTCTTGAATCCATGTGGTTCACCTACATGGGGTTTCACAACCCCTCCTTTCCCATTGTTCTAAATATGTAATGTTCTTGTAATTAGACCTTACAATAAGATCTAACTTTCTCTATGTTAATGTGCAATTTGATTCATTTTTGTCACTCATCATAGAAGCATGTTAGGTTTCACCATCGTCCTAAACCTCTTATCTAAATCAAGTCAAAATAAGCCCATTGGCTTCCACCTTGGCTCATCCATGAATTATTTACCCACCAGTAATAGGTCAGGTTTAATACCATTTATAGTCTTATGCTAAAAGTATAAAATAGTTGAGCTAATAGATTATTAATGGTTCTTTTTTCAACTACTTATTCCAAAAAATCCTAACTAGTATTAACTTAGTATTCATTACTATGATTTTATAAACCAATATAATTCTTTTAAACCTATTATTTTAAGAAAGCACTAGAGATTTGGAATGAGCATGAATTACACCGGTTAAATTTAATTCAATGATGTTGGGTGCTTGGTGGGTCTATTTACTTAGTTTGCACAAGTGAGGTTGGCAGTAAATTGATTGTAGATGTGTGGTTCCAATTGTTATATCACGTGCATGTGGTATAGGTCTTGCAATTCCTTAGCATTCGAGGAGTGATATAACGAACTCTTCTTAAATCCAAATTCATAAAAAGCTTCTTTGAGAGTACGATTTGTTTGAGAAAGATTCAAAATGATGATTTTATCTATCTAACTTTCTAAACTTTATCACTAGTTCAAGAAATTAATAAATTGTTTTTAAACCAATTCGACCCTCTATGATGTTCAAGACTAATCGCTTCTTCCTTTGTAGGAACCAAATGCACCATAACAAGAAGTAAAGTCGAAAAAAAAAAAAGAAGGCCCTAAGATCTTGGAGTGTTAGGTAACATTTGGTTAGCATTGAAATTCGGCACTGGACTGGACAAAATTTTTTGTCCCTCATTTGGTTGCCACACATGAAGGAAGTACTGGACTAAACACCAATTACGTACTGGACAAAATCAGAAATTTTAGTACCGCATGTAATTCGATACTAAAAATGCGGTATTGGACTAAATGTATTTTTTTTGAAATTCCGAATTTGCCCTTCATACTTACCTTGAATCCTTGCTGCACAGACGCCCCTTTCGTTCGCAGCAATCGTTTGGTTTTTCCTCCAACACCGCACGAGCTTCAACCGGTCGTGTTTTCCTCCGCTCCTTCACTGCCGCCCACCGTGGAATCGGCCGCAAGTTCACCCATCGCCATTGTGAAGCCCGAAGTCGCCATCAGGTACGTATGGTTCCATTTCTTCTCATATTGTTGCTTCCTTTTGAATGTTCCTCGCATGCTTGTTCGTTGTGTCCGTCAACAAGTCCCTCAGTGCTTGCATGCTGTTCAAGATTTGTCGCTCGCTATCCATTGGGGGGTGGGGGAAGCTTAAACATTATTTTGGGGTTCGAATGCATGGTGCACTTTAGGGGGTTTTTTGGTTTTAGGGTTCGAATGCATGCTCTATAATGGAGAAGAGTTGGTTAGGGTTCGATTGCATGGTTCGCTTTAGGGGGTTTATTGGTTAGGGTTCGAATGCATGCTCAGTACACGGTTAAAGGCACGACCGTGTGTTAAGCTTAGAAAATCCACAGAAGCACATAAGGTTGAGTACACGGTTGAAGGCACGACCGTGTGTTAAGGTTGGAAAATCCACAGAAGCACACACGGTTGAATGTACAAGCGTGTGTTAATCTTGGAAAATCCATAGAAGCACACACGGTTGAGTACACAATTGAAGACACGACCATGTGTTAAGCTTGAAAAATCCATAGAAGCACACACGGTTGAGTACACGGTTGAAGGCATGGCCGTGTAAAGCACACACGGTTGAAGGCACGAGCGTGTTAAAAAGGGCAAAATTGTCAATTTTACTCTACTTAGTCTAGTACTTTGCAATTTCAAACATTGGACAGCACAAAAGCCTTCTCCAGGGCAAAACTGTCAAATTTATTATGTTCAGTTTAGTACTTTGCAATCCAAATACTGGATAGCACAAAAATCCTTGTCCAGTACTGAACAAACCAAACGTGGTACAAAAATGTTTTTTGTCCAGTCTTTCTTTTTTAGTACTGTCCAATACTCTTGTTCTGTCCAGTATCAGTAACCAAACGGTACCTTAATGAGAAATGTGACTTTTCCCCCATTTCTAATGAATAGCACAAAGCACATATTGAAACTAGGGGTGACTGGGATGGATCGTATGAGCTCCTAGAGATCTGTGACCAAAATTGGTACAGTTGGAGTCTCATGGGTTCTCTTTCATATAGCAGGACACCTAGATTTCAGAAAGTTTTAGTAATGGAATAATTATTATATTTAATTATTCTTAAATAAAATTAAATGATTATTTTTTTGGGTAAGTATTAATTAATTCTTTCATAGGATAAATACATGTTATAATAGATGGTATAAATCTATGGGTAATTGCAATCTGACTTCCTTAAGTTTTGCTGCACAATAATAACTTTTTATATTTACTCCATATAGGTTTAACTTTTTTATCTTTAAAATTAAAAGTTAAGGTTTCATATGAGCATTTTACTCTTCATAAAATTAATAAAAAATTATTAAAGTAAAAAAAATTATATGAAAAGAGAAAAAAAAAAAAACAAAGAACGTCCATTGTCTTTAGTTATTTATTTATTTGTTTAACTTGTATTTTGCTGGATTCAACGTAATTTTTATTTTTATGTTACTTACCAAGGACAAAATTGTGATTTAAGGTCCAAAAGCAAGCTTGTTAAGATTTAAAGAGGATAAATGTTTAATTTTAAAGATAGAGTGCTAAATACACATAAGATAAATATAAAAAAATACATGTATAATTACACTAGAGATATTGGAAGTGCAATTTACTCTATTATTGTGGGCACTGGAGCCTATATACAAATATGGCACGAGTACTAGGTACTAAATAAATCCTTTAGCCGAGCTCTTGGTGCTAAATATTGGTGGGCTACTATAGAGTAAGAAAACCCTCATTTAACTCTATGAGAATACTACAGTATGTGACATGGGTGCTGAAATCTTACTGACTACAGGTGTTTTAGATTGATGTTATTGGTGCTTCACAAGAAAAAACTGATCAATGGAACTTGAATGATTAGAAGTTGAGTCATGCCAATTTGATATTCATGAAATGTTTTTTGTCATTAAATATATGGTGTACTAAAGGCAAAGCCGTAACCATTAAAAATCGCCCCAAATTCTTCTTCACATCCGTACTCCATTCTGGAAATTAATGGAAAGAAACTTTCGGTTTTATGAACAAAAGGGAATGAGAATAGTACTAGTAGCCGTAGGAATTGTATTTCTCGGCTATTATGGGGTTGGTTTGGTGGATTGTGGTGTTTCTAGAGCTAGAGTACCTCAAGTAGATGAGAAAGCTGAACTGCTCAAAAGACAAGCAGTAAGAACATTTGAGGTATCAATATCCAAAAGCCATATTCTCTCTATGACTTTCAAGTTCATGTCAAAATTTATTCATTAATGTTGCATCAAGAAAACCTTTTTTGCTAAAACTTTTATAGCCTATTGTCATGGATACCGGTCTTTCAACTTAAATGAACTAGATTTGAATTCTTTTTCTTTCGTTATAATTATTAATTTTTTTTTTTTAAATTTGAAAGCCAATGTAGAGCTAATAAAATTTCGGAAAAATTACAAATACACATATAATGTTCACACCATGTGTTCTTAGTTTTTCTCTACCCTTAAAATTTAAGCATTTAAAATCTAAGTTCTTAAGAAGTGTTTTCAAATCTTACTTTACTATTTTACTCTTTGAAAAAATAATGAAAGAGCAAGAAACGAAAAAAAAAAAAAACTGAAATAACAAAATAAAAAGAAAAAGAAAAAGAAAGAAAGAATCCCAACTTTTAATTTTTAGTTCTTTTAATAATTGTGTTATACTTAATGTTGTATATATATATATATTTTTATCATTTTCAATATTTTTGTAAAAAGGAGTTATACAAGGATCTGAAAGTACTATTTATTTATTTATTTTTTAAGATTTAGAAGTTTAAATGCTAAAAAATTGAAATGGTATGAGCTAGTTTACATATTTTGCCAACTATAAACTTTGCAGAGTCACTTGATATTGATCAAATCTTTTGATTTCTTAACTCATTTGGTTATGATCGTAGGATGAAAATGGCGACGTTATTGATTGTGTTGATGTGTACAAGCAGCCTGCTTTTGATCACCCCGCTTTGAAGAATCATACCATTCAGGTCCAAGCTTATTCATATTCACTTGAATTGATTTTTTATTTTTTTATTTTATATTGTTCAAACGCCAAATATACATCCTAAACTTTTAATGAAATGCATATAGAGTTTCCAAATTATTATGTCATCTTATATAATTTTTGAAAATATGCAAATAGATTCTAAGCCGTGCCAAAGCACAAACAATGTTGCTCTCCATATTCCTTTAGTAATGGTTTTGGAAATATAATAACAGTTTGGAGTTAGGAGATAAAGTTACACTTAGGGAGGTGTATTCAACCTAATAAATAAATAAATATATATATATTTATCTTAATCTTATAAATAATTTGGATCATGTATTTGCGATTGTTGCTTTTGTTTTAGTATCTCCAATTTTTTGATAATGTCATTCACGGGAAAATTAATATTGTTTCCTTCAAGATAAAACAAACTGCTTATAATGGAGGCGTGTTGATTATATCTGTTATGTGGTGATTCCTGTGCAGATGACACCAAGCTATCATCCATCAATATCTACGAAGAAAAGAAGCCAAGCATCTAATAATGGCGATACAAAATTTGCACGAATATGGAAGAGAAGTGAGAGTTGTCCTAAGGGCACAATACCAATTCGAAGAACACAAAAGAAAAATACGCGAAAACCGGGTCCGGTTCAGGACCATGCAAGGAAGGAACTCAGCTATGATTCCACTTCTCAAGACGTCATGCAAATAAATGACAGCAAGATCCCAAATCTTCTAGAGCCTAATCGCTCTGTATGCACACTCTGGCTGACCAAATTTAAACACATTGAAATGCAGTTCTAGTCATTTGCCTACAGTAGTGTTGGTTTCCTGGAAGGAATCTCATTGTGTTTTATGTAATCAATCAGATGGCTGTAATGTTCACAGCTGGATACAGCTACTCGGGAGCGAAAGCAGATATCAGAGTATGGAACCCTTATGTTGAATCCAATGATGAGTGGAGTACTTCTGGAATTGCTTTGATCAATGGCCCTTCCGATGATTATGAGAGCGTCGAATCTGGATGGGCGGTTCGTATACTCACTTATTGATATATTTTGAAGTAAGAGTTTTAGTTGCAGAATGCTGAAACCTGATGAGATCCTTCCAGGTTAATCCTGGTGTGTATGGAGACAAGAAGACTCGGTTTTACGTCTATTGGACTGTAAGTTCAATTACTTGATATTGCTAAGGTTAATCTGATATTTTCATCTTTTAATGTCAGTTATGTTTAGGATATTGCTGTTGGTTTTTGATTCTTCTAGGTTGATGCTTCAAAAACAACTGGTTGCTTCGATCTTACTTGCCCTGGCTTTGTTCAAACCAACCATGAAATTGCTCTTGGATCTGTCATTCATCCGGTTTCTACCAGCACTGGACTCCCGTATCAAATTATAATTTACATTTTCAAAGTAAGGCGAGAGCATTTACTTATCTCACGCACGTTACTGTTATAGTACATGTTTCAAGGATCCCTTATATTAATCTTGTGAAGTTGTGAGGCTTTTGGACAATCTCAAAAGTTTTGAGGTAATTAAAAAAGAAGAAAAGATTATGTTTTTTTTTTTTTTTTTGTCTTTAAACGGTATGTTTACTTGTGCTTTTTAATTAAATACAAGTATTCTATATAGACATACTACATTGTATTTATATAAGCTTATAGAGAGCCTTTGGAGTAATAATATTACATGTGAATATTCATTAGAACATGAACAATTTGCAAATACAATAAGGAAAAGACAACAATTATTCGATTGCAAATAGATATATTCTATCTCTCAAAATGTATTTTTACCTTTTTAGAACATTTGAAAATATATATACATACCAAAACTAATGTTAAAGTTGTAACCCAATTGTGTATGGACTTCAACCAGAGTCTTTAGGTTTTTAGCAATATTTAAGATACACACATGCTTTCGAAAGTTATATGGGGAAGTAAATGCACACCTTAGAATTTAGAAGATGTACTAACACCTAAGTAGTAATTTTGGCATGTATTCGTAACTATCCTTGAAACATTCTTAGGATAAAATTTCAAGGTAGAATTCTCGAAACTCCTACCTCTATAAGCTACATTCATAGTTGAAACAAAACATGATCATATTTCGATAACCTGCAACAATTATATCAAAGAAGCCATGTCTAAATCAAAGCAAATCATTCATGCTTTGAAAATGATCACACAGGATTTCGAAACCAACAATTGGTGGGTGCAATATGGAGAGGAAATCAATGTGGGCTACTGGCCAGCTGAACTGTTTAGAGTCTTAACATACACTGCCGAGATTGCAGAATGGGGAGGTGAGGTTTACAGCACAAAGGTAGGTGTTTCTCCTCATACCAGTACACAAATGGGCAGCGGAAAGTTTCCTGACTGGACCATCGATGTTTCTGGTTCTTTCAAAAGAATAAGGATCCGCGACAATTCGCTAATCCTGAAGTTTCCGGAATCGGTTTACACTTATACAGATGAATATAGATGCTACGATGTTTATTATGTTGGTGATTACATCAAAGATCCCGAATTTTTCTATGGTGGTCCTGGTAAAAATGACTTGTGCCCATAGGAACCTCTTGGATGGTAAAATGAACAAGTTACTTTTAAGTAATTTTCATTTTCCTTTTTGTTAGACATCTTATTCACCTAGTTTGTTGCTTCTATTGGGCCAAAAAGAGATTGGTATTTTATTCAAAAGTGTATAGCTTGTTGTGCTTAGTACAAGATTTAATTTATTTTATGTAGATTGTGATATAAATAAGTGTAAATTTGATCGATGGAGATATTTATAACTACTTATGATAGTTATTTTAATGTTATATATAAAGTATTAACTTTTTATTAAATCTTATATATCACTAAATATTACACATGGCATTACACTCCTAATAAATCATTTTTAATTCATAAAGCATTTGGAGGGTCAAAGTTTAAAATATATAACACCTTTTATATATATATATATATATATATTTATTTATTTATTTCTATGTATGAACAAACACATATACCTACATGCACATGCATATGGGCATGAAAAGATGTTAGGAATAGATAAAAAATGGGAAGTTATTCAAGAAAAGAGTAGGAGATTGAATGTGATATTAAATATTAATTTACCGTAATAATTCTATAAAGATATTTATGAAGTACGACCGTATGCACATGCACTTATGCAAATCACACGAAGTTGAACTTGTCAACACACCACAAGTGAATGGAAGCTTCGTAGTCTAGGAGGACAACCATTGCTGCAGTGTCAATGGAAGACAAGGCTACCTGGGGAGTGTAATACAACAGTCGTGCTAGGATCATCAATTTGATCACCGCTGCTATTTCCATTACTATGTTCGATATTGCCGTCTTGCACCCCCATTGAAGTTCATTAATGATCTCGAAAATTTTGCCCTGCATTTCATGTTTGCATATTCGCAGTGCCCATGAAGTTTCAGAATTACACTATCAAATCAACAGAGGAAAAGGCAGCAGATTTGAATTACCTGTTGTAAGGTAACCAATAGCAATCATCTCTTTATTTCTGTCTATATGATGGTTCTTAAAAATGGCAGAACTTCTTCCCACTGCTATATTCCTTCCCGGATATTTTAGTTTCACAATTGTACACGAGTGTAAAAATATGAATGAAAAAGATAAAAGGCCACAAGAAAATGGCCAGGGAGTTTTACCTCGTTTTTTATTTTTCTTTTTTATTTTTTAAGTTTTAATAACTTTTTATTGATATCATTTAATTAAATCTATTTCATAATATTATGAGTAAAAAAGAAATCACCATTTGCCCCATGTATATCATTGACACAAAGTGAAGAAACATATGTCATGTTTTTATCAAAAATCAAAACACAAATGCCTACCAATGATAAATGTGCCATCCGTGAGAGAGTTGGTGAAGGCATAGAATAACACTATTTGGTAAGAGCGGATTTTGGTGGATTTGGTTTGCTTTAGCGTCCAAGTCATTATATTTGTTGATATGCGATTTTTGCTTCCATTGTACTTAGGTATAGCTCACTTGTAGTTGCTGTACCTCTTAAGGGAAATGACCTTATGAAGCGAGCATACATAGGTTATTAATTGATATTGAAAATAACTCTAGTATTATTACTCCAATACTTAAGTCAATATTAATAGAGAAGCGTAGAGAGATTATGATGACAACATTTCAAGAGAGAGAGAGAGCTATGAATTGTGTGTTTGACTTACTATCTTCCTCATCATGGATGAGGTCATTAGAATATATGGGTCTCAATGGGATGGGTAAGCAATGGACCTTGCCTATACTCCTAAGCCCTAGGCATCACAAGCTATGAGAACATTTAATGCTTGGCGTGTTCCTTGAGCATTGGATCCAATTATCAGCTAATAGGGCCTTGCTAGGATGTGATAATTCAGGTAGACCAATTTACTTTCAAGCAAAGAGAAAAGTGTGGGTTGGACTTTGGTTTGGATGCTAGGGCAAGGTAGACCTTTTAGTGGGCTTTAGGCCCATCAAGAAATGTTTACCAATAATACTAAATCTGAAAACCTCCAAAATTTTGAATAAAGTCAATAGAATTAAAAAGAAAGATTTGAAGTTAATTAAGAAAGAATTTATAAAATTTAAAGTCAAATTTTTTCCAAAATGGCCATTATACTCATTAATTCGATTTATCAAACTAACTCTGAAATAACCCAATGACTCTAAATAAAATTTTAAGACCTTAATTAAGTAAATAAAATTATTAAGAAATTATTTGGAGTTAATTAAAAAGAAAAAAAAATAGAGGTTGGAGAATAATTTTGTAAAATGATCATTTTGCCCCTAGACCCGATTTATAGTATTTGAAGTTACCCAAAATTACCAAGCAACTTAAATTAAGGTCATTTGGAGTCATTTTAAATTATTGAGAGTGATCCTTTGAAATTTGGAGATAAATTACAAAAAATGACTATTTTTGTCCTTAAAGATGGTTTTAATGAAATTGGATCTAAAATTTGCTTAGAGACCCTAAATATAGTTTTAAGACCTTAATTAAGTTAATATAATTAATTAAAAAATATTTTGACACAATTGGAAAAGAAAAATTTAAATTTAGAGGTTAGTTGGATAAAATGACCAAAATGTCCATAAACTTATTTTATTAAAGGGCGATTATTTAAATTGAGTTTTAAGGGCATTTTTAGGAAAACAAAAGCAATATATGTTAATTGGAGTAAGTGGGGAAAAATTAAGAGAAAAATAATACAAAAGAGTCTAAATTAAGATGATACATGTCACCATAAACTCCAACTCAGTAACCTTTGTGAACCCATTTATTCTTACTTTTAAACCCTTACTAAACTCTATTGTAAAAAACCTATTTTAGGACAAAAAAAGCTACAGCCATCATTTCATTTTTTTAGAAAACTCTTTAAGATAAATGCTCTAAAAAATCCATTAAGCCTATTCTACTTCTTAAACTTTTTAATACCTATTAAACCCTATACTAATTTAGTTGTTTTCTTGTAACTTTTAGGTTAAGAATCAAGTGGGATTTCAAGCAAAGAGTAGGCATCTTACATGTAATTTGGACATGAAGGTAAGTAAAAAATGACTTAATTTGAGTGGATTTTAGTTTGTAGATTGTGAGTTTAAGTAGTGTATGATGTTTATTATGAAGGAAATTAATTGAGAGTTTGGGAAAAATATCATTTTGAAACTGAATAAGCATGATTTAGAAAGAATTTGGGTATTTCTTAAGTTTCCAATAAGGCAAGTTCAAAATCTTGTGTTAAGTTGATGATTTAGAATAATTATAAGTAATGGAATGTGAGAATTTGATATTTTTTTTTAATATCGAAGGTATATTGTAAAACCCATTAATGACTACCACATATATTGAGTGTTATTTGATGATTTAAGAGTTGATCTATGATATAATATACTATATGTATCATTGGGTATTTAATTAAATGATAAAAATAAAGGATGGTGTATGATAATTGAAGATATATAACGAGTTGTTAAATGTAGTTGCAATTGCCACTATAAAGATCAAATTGAGGCTTAAATTTTCTTGCTAAATCTAATTTGAATATTAGATGATGATAAATTGAATATTGGAGTATGAGTATGTGATGTATGGAGTGATTTTAATGATTAATTGGTAGATATAGCATGTGGAATGTTAGAATTTGGTAGTATGATTGAATTAGTGGATGAATGAGTTAAATTTAATTATTAATTTATGAATTTTCAGCAGGTTACTATATTCTTATAGTGTTATATTTGATGAAAATTGAAGTTACTTGATAAATATTAATTTAGGGATGAATTAGGTTCATTTGAAAGATTGTAAGAGCTAGAAATGTGGAATTTCTTGCATAATTTTGGTAAATATTTAATTCCTAAAAAATATTAAATTATGTTTATTTTGAGTAAATTTAGTAGAATTATGGTTTAATTATGAATAGGAGTTGGATTTGGTATGAAATGAGGCTTAGAAGTGATAATGTATTGAAATTGAACTAATGGAATGGATTCAATTTTAATTGGAGTGTGTTATGTTTCATTTGCTCTATTTTAATGGTATTTTGAGCTTAAAAATGAAAAATAAATGATGTATTAAACATTAGGAAGGAATAGAAACAAATAAGCTTTTGTTTGAAGTGACTTGGACCTAAATTGAATAAGTTATGGGTCATAAAGTTGGAAATTCGTAACTAAAATTGGTGTGATAGTTCAATGGCCTTAAATTAAATAAAATTAGGTTCTTTTTGATAAAATGGATAGTCGAAGTGATAAGAAGATAAATGGCTTTGGTTTCACTTAATTTAGGCTTAAAGTAAATAAGTTATGGTCCTTTAAAGTTAAGATCTTAATTTATGATGAGTTAAGATTAAGTTAAATAATGATTTAACTAAATCAATCAAGGCGAATCCAACCACAAGTTGGCCCACCAAAAATAGGATCAATGACCACCCTCTTACCTTTGTTAGGTAGCTAAAGAAATTAAGCATAATTGGTTTAAATGGGCTTAATTAATTAAACCATTCTAGTTGGGCCAAAATAAAATTTGACACGATAATGTAGACCTAATAACTTAAATGGGCCCGAGACCTAAATTCAAAATGTAATTGGGCTTATTTTCTTCTTAAGGCTTATACCTTAAATGGGCCTTAACATAATACATAACTCAATTAGATTTCAAACCAAATTAAGACCTAAATCGAATTAAATAATTAAAATAAATTAGATTTAGGTTTAAGAAATAAAACGAGCTTACCTAATTGCAATGAAACCTAAATGGGCTCAAGATCTAAATATGCTTGGCCTTATTAAACTCTAGAACACATACCCTAAATGGACCGTAATAAACACATTAAATTTAATTAGGCTTTAAACTCATTAAGGCCATAAGTTAGATAAAAACCTAAAATGGAATTACAATGGAACTTAATAAATTAATTGGACTTAGGACATAACTAATGAGACCATGTAAACACAACAAGCTTAACTCAGTTTGAAATGGATAGAATTAATCTAATTTGACTTGAAGTGTAATTAGTACTAGACTCAACTAAATCAATTAGGGTAAGTGGGCTTAATTTCAAATCTAATTGGATTTACTAAAAGGGCCCAAATACCCTAATTGCACCTTATACCCAATTGACTTAAAATTTAAATAACTTATTAGGTTTAATTAAATAAGTTTAAATGATTCAAACCATAATTGGCTAAAAGCTAATTGGACCAAAATAACCTTAATTGGCTCGTAATTAGTATGAATCTTAAATAGCTTAAACTAAGTACAGAATAGGATTCAATCATTAGAACAATTAACCGGCTTATAAATTTCTTTTGATGTATAAAATCAACTTAATTGACTTAATTGGAACTAGAGTATGTTCAAGGATTGTCAACCTTTCAAGTATGCAGTAACTTATGTGTTGCATGTTAGGATAAAAAATTAAACTACTTAGGCACATGTTTTTTGATGATGTGGATTCTGGCTGTTCCTGTCAACCCTTGATACCCGTTGTGGTAGAATCAAACCCTTTGTCTCCCATTGTGATGTTCGAAGTCATCAATACACTGGAGCTGAATGTTCAAACAAAATATTTAATTAAATTAAATGATTGTTTGTTGAATTGATTATAGACCTACTTAACATATGTGAAGTAATTTCTAAGAATATCTTGCCAGTTAATTTTATTCACAATATAAACTAAATCTTCAGCCAATCAATAGATATCTTAATAATTTATAGATAAAAGTCAAGTTAAATATACACACATTTTAATTAGTATAAATTAATTTTTTTATTAAATTATATGTTATAATAATTTTTATTTCTCTATAAGTAATATTTATTTTGTTTTTAAAATAATTTATCCTTCTTAATCAATCATAAATTTTCATTTTGATTTTATTTACAAACTTTTTCAAACTGAATGAAAGAAATATACAAAATTTTCGACATGTTTCGTTCGAGTTACAGATTGAATAGGTTTGATCTGGATTAATACGAATACCATTTGGACAGTTTGCTGGCTTGAGATAAGATTCCCATTTGGTCATTTTAATGCATGTCTTTGTTTAATACATAATTCGATGTGGATAGCTCTGACTTTGTATTCTGGCGAACTAATGTTTACCAAGATAAACAAACCCAAGTGACATGAATTACAGATAAATATATATTGAATGTCACACTCAGCAGAGCCTCCACAAGAATATGCTAAGCAATTCAAGCATTGTTTTCCAGGACCACGGAGTCAGAATCTAATCGATAATTAAAATATAATGCTGAAGAAGGTTGGTTCTATGGAAAATTCAAATAAGCCCATTGTTTCAACCCAGAACCCCCCAAGAGGGGAAATGGCTTTCATAAGAAAGATTCCTTATTCCTACCACACACACACAATATGTCCCATAAATAGAAAGGGTTGATTTGATAGGCCCCATATCAAAATAATAATAATAATAAAACTTCAAAGCAAACCTTCAGTATAAATCCCAATGGAGGATTAGGATATTAAGTGTTTTTTCCTTAACCAGAAGTAAAATCGGAAACTTAGACAAAGATTTTCTTGCCCCATTCAATATTATCTCGCATTTACCATGAATGTAACCTACTAGTTAAAATTCAAACCTCATAGAGTGGGATAAGGAAAAATTACTTTCCCTATAAATACAGAAAGTTTTAATATGGTATAATATTATATTTAATTAATTTTTAAATACAATTCATCGATCATTTCATAAAATTGTTATATGGTATCAAATATGGCATAAATCTATGGGTAATTGCAATCAGCTCGTTTCCTTAATTTTTATTTTTTCTGCACACTAATTACCTTCCTAACTCAAGCATCGTTTTAACTTCCTTAGTAAATTTATTTTTATTTTTATTTAAATTGGTATATATATTACCTCCCAATAAAAGCTCTAGCTAACAGCCATTTAGTGAGCAGCAACTTGGGGATGAACTTCATTTTTGGGCCTCAATTTTCCTATTAAATTGTAGATGCACAATAACATAAATATTTATAATAAGGATAAATTGCAAACATATATTCTTATATTTACTTTATGTATGCACATAACTCTTTTATCTTTGCCGCTCTATATTCAAATCCTCAAATCTTAAATATATAAATTATATATGACAACTTTACTCCTGAAAAAAATAAAAATAAAAAATCACTGAGATTAAAAAAAGGAGAAATGATAAATAAGTTGAATCTTTGTTACAAATTTTACTTCAAAAATTAAATCGCAGCCGATTGCCTTCATGAGATATTAACAATCGGTAATACTATTGACACTTGGTGAAATATGAGTAAACCCATCATTCCGTATACATTTCGAGGCACCTTTTTCGTTTTTGAAAAACATTTCTCGAGAAAAATTGCATGACATCAGAAAATAGCAAGAACTCCCGTTTCGTATATTTTGTTATATTTAATATTATTTTTATTTTTTATTATTTACCAAGGACAACATTGTGATGTGAGGGTTTGAAATAAGGTCAGCAATTTACATTAAAAAGACGCAGTTGGTTTAAACGGGTTTATCTTCAAATCATTGTGCACATTAAAATGACGTAAGTTTGTATACATTCTATATGACTGAACAATTCGTGACTAAAGTTTCATGGATGTGTTAGGAAATAGTATCCTTCAATATAAATTTATTATAAGAAATATGTACAATATTACAGAAAGATCAATCCACCTTTTAATATGAATATAATTGATATAAGTATCTCAAATTGGAACTCATATATTATATGAAAAATAAGGTTATAAATGAAACTCATAGTACAAGAAAATTAGTCATATACAAAAAAAAAAAAAAAACTATGACTTTTTTAAAGTAAAGTTAACACTCTTAAATTTTTATTTTGATCGATTAAACTATGAATTGGATCAGATTAAACTAAACTAAATTACAAATTAGGTTTGAACCATTTTTTTTTTAATTTTGAAAAAACTATGAACTAATATTAAAATAAAACATTTAATTATCAATGATACAAAATCTATACTAGAGTTACATTAAAACATAGGCTCAAAACTTCAAAAGAAAAAAGAAAAATAAAAAGAAAAAGAAAGTTTTACGGCCATGATAGTAAATGGGTTAACAAGTTTATAAATGGGTTCAAAGAATTTGGACACATTTATAGATGGGCTTGAATGAGTTTGACCCTTATATTTAAGATTAAATAATTAAGCTTTTTTTTTCTAATTTTTTTTGAACTTATCTCCTTTAAAATACTGCTATATATAATTAATAGTTGAAATTATATGAAAGAAGATAACATAATAATTATATCACAAAATATTTAAAAATTCTAGATAATATCATCAATTAATAAATTTTGAAAATTTTAGAGAAAGTAGCTTTAGAGAATCTATTTCCACCAATATAAGCTTGTTTATAAATGTGCCATATCTTGTTTAAATAAGTGAGTTGGATGTTAAATTGCCAGCCCGAATCTAAAAGCATGTTGTTTTTATGTTTTGAGGTCTCCAATCACTTAATTTTAAGGATAGAGAACTAACAGAAAGAGATAAAACAGTATGCTAAATATGCCCTTCTGTTACAAGATACATGTTTTCCATTATATAGAATTTAGAATTTACTAATCATAAATAGTTTATCTTTATAATTGAGGAATATTATCATAAAAGAAGTAAAAATACAAAATACGAAAAAATAGGTATAGCATGTGCTAGTACATGTTTAAAAGGTTCTAGATTTTATCAAGAAGTTAAGAATGAAAATATTATTTCCCAGTTGTGATTGCTATGTATATTCGGTAGGAGTGCTCCGTATTCAGAGCAAATGGAGTTCTTTTCCTGTTCATTGCTTCATCATTGAATCTGTTTCATATTTTCCAGCTTCACTCACATCTACCATCTTTACAACATTTGAGGCCATTTTCATCAATTACATACAATTACAAGTCACATTACTTACAAGTCCAGAAAATTACCAAAACTTGATTTTTTTTTTTTAGCAATAAAAACCTCACTTCACATCACTCTATGAAAATACCTTAGTACTTGACCTTAGGGCTGATGTTATAGGTGCTTCACAAGAAAAAACTGATAAATGGAACCGAGTGATTAGAAGTTAAGTCATGCCCCCTTGATGTCCTAGAAACGTATTTTATCATTAAATATTTGATGTAATAAAAGCAAAGCAACAGCCATAAAAAATTGCCCCAGTTCTCCTTCATATCCATACTCCAAAGGTTGAGGAGATTTATGAAATAAAAAAAAAAATTATGGAAGGAAACTTTTGCTTTTGTGGGCAAAAAGCAATGAAAATAATACTAGTAGTAGGAGTTGTATTTTTTGTTTATTATGGGGTTGATTTGGTGGATTGTGGTGTTTCTAGAGCCAAAGTGTTTCAAGTGGATGCGAAAGCTAAACTGCCCAAACGGCATGCAGTAAAAACATTTCAGGTATCGATTCTCTCTAAGTTTATACCAAAATTTATATCATCAATGTTGCATAAAATAAACATTTCTAAAAATTTGAAAGCTATTGGAAATTTATGATAAATTGTAACATTTCAATATCTTTAAAATCAAGTATCGAAACCTTCTTTTACTATTTTATATTAACAAAAATAGAATAAGAAAATTCGATAAAATAGAGATGAGAGAATCTTATCCTTCACTTTTTGGCTTTTTTTTTTTTTTCATTAATCTTATTAAAGGTAATAATGGTTATGTAGGTGTTCACAAGAATTTTTTCTTTTTGAATATATAATTTTTTAAACGCTCATCTTTAAAAATAAAAGACTTTACCGCATAGAGTAAATACGAGGGGGCACATTTTTACAATTGACTCTTGATTAATTCCACATATTATTTTACCAAGTCTGAGGTATGCATAGAATCACTTGATTAAGTCTCACCCATGTCCGATTATGATCGTAGAATGAAGATGGCGATGTTATGGATTGCGTCAATGTCTACAAGCAGCCAGCTTTTGATCACCCCGCTTTGAGAAATCATATCATTCAGGTCCATGCTTATCCATTTCACTTGAATTGATTTTGCTTATTTTATTTTGTGTAAATCATATATATATATATATATATCCGATAAACTATATATAAACTTCTATAAACTCTCAAATTATTTTAAATTATTATTGAAAAAATAAAAAAAATATACTCTTTTAATGACTGTTTTAAAATTTTAACAATAATTTAAAATTATTTATACATTTTTAAAATTTAGGTAAAAAAAAACCACATTTCTAGCATTTAAAAAGCTATATCTACACCTGAAAATAGTTTAGATCAAGGATTTGTGACTGTTCCCTTCATTTTTATTCCTCCAAATTTTTGACAATGCCATATTGTTTCCTTCAACATAAAACAAATTGCTTATAATCGAAGCGTGTTGATTATATCTCTCCAGTGGTGATTCCTATGTAGATGACACCAAACCATCATCCATCAACCTCCACAAAAAGAAGCCAAGCATCCAATACTGGTGATAAAAAATCTGCACAAATGTGGAAGAGAAAGAAGAGTTGTCCAAAGGGCACGATACCAGTTCGAAGATCAAAAAAGAAAGATGTGCGAAAACCGGGTCCAGTCCAGGACTATATAAGGAAGAGACTTAGCTATGATTCCATTTCTCAAGACACAATGCAAATGAATGACAGCAGGATCCCAAATCTTCTACAGCCTAATCGCTCTGTATGCATGCTATGCCAGATTGATTTAGACATATATTGAAATGTGGTTTCAGTCATTTACGTAAAGTAATATTAGTTTTATGGAAGAAATCTCATTTAAGCTTTATGTGATCAATCAGAAGGCTCTATTGTTCACAGCTGGATACAGCTACTCGGGGGCAAAAGCAGATATCAGAGTATGGAACCCTTTTGTTGAATCTGATAATGAGTGGAGTAGTTCTCGAATTGCTTTGACAAATGGCCCTTACTATAATTATGAGAGTGTTGTATCCAGATGGGTGGTTCGTATAGTCATTTTTTTTTTTTTGTTTTTTGGTAGTATGCTAGAGCTTTTGGAAGATTTTTGATTGCCCAATCCTGAAATTTGATGAAATCTTTTCAGGTTAATCCTGGTGTTTATGGTGACAAGAAGACTCGTTTCTTTGTTTATTGGACGGTAAGTTTAATTACTTGAGATCGCTGATATATTGTTTTGATGTCTTCACCTTTTGATGTCACTTATGTTTAGGAAGTTGATCTTGGTTTTTAATTTTCTATAGGTTGACGCTTCAAACAAAACCGGTTGCTTTGATCTTACTTGCCCCGGTTTTGTTCAAACCAACCATGAGATTGCTCTTGGATCTGTCATTCATCCAGTTTCCACCAAACCTGGACTCCCATATCAGATTACAGTTTACATATTCAAAGTAAGGCCGAATCACTCATATGTTAAAACCATGGTACATGTCATTAGGATAACTCATATTAATCTTGTGAAGATGTACGATTTTTAGATAATTTCAAAAGTTTCTAGGAACCAAGAAGGAGTTAATTTTTCCGATATCTAAATGGTATGCTTTTCAGTATACCTCCAATGTCTGCAGGGATGCCATTAGGATCGGTCTGGACGGATTATATGAAACACGAGCCCGAACCCAATCCGATAGGAAATATGTAATCTCAAAAGCCATTCAATAACTTTATAGGATTTTTTTCATGCTATCAAAACTTGTTCTTAAAGGTTTTTAAAAATCTGATTACAAGCATAACATTAAAATTTACATCAAGTTTCAAGCTATTCTATAGAATAATGTAGCGTGTGTGATGGAAAGTTGTCCTGTAGAATAGCGTGGAAAGAAAATAAGCAAGAGATGAGAGATGAAAAGGAAAGCTGTTTTGTGTTTCTGTGGAATAATGTGGAAATAAATATAAATGAGGGAGGACGGTGCACGGCTCGGTGCAGGTTGATTCGGACTCTAAACGGAAATAAAAAAAAAAAAAAAGATGAGAGGGAGATAGTAGCTGAACAAAGAAAAGACAAGAGGGAGACAGTAGCCAGTAGGATAAGACGTGAGAGATAGAGCTAGGGACATGGAGTAACAACTAAGTACTAAGTACTAGAGTGGAGTGGCGTGAAACTTGAATGAAAGGATAGACCTGTAATACAGGCCAAATGGGCTGGTCCGCCCCGACTCATATTGACCCACGGATTATTGCAGGCCAGCCCACAGTGGCCTGCAAGTCTGAAGGTTCAAAAAATCGGTCCGCTTCGCCCAGCGGGCCTAATGCGGGCTGGCCCGCGACGATCCGCCCTAGTCCAGGTAGTAGTAACACAACATAGGGGAATATGTAATAGTATCTGGGTCTCAGCCTAAAGCCTTAGCACATCCGTTTTCTTGCTTGATACAAGATCGAAAAGAATGCATTGGATGGATGCTTGGGCATTGAGAAGGAAGGACGCTTTAGGGGCGAAAGGCCATGGGGAGATACCGTCTGTGATCCATGGATCTCTGATTGGGAAACCGTATCCAAGCTCCGTGGCTGGAGGGATATGGCTCTATTGCACTTCCGTAGTACAAAATCCTTTTTCGAAGTAATCCGAAACCCCCATTTAAGCTCATCAGGGTCAGAAATCCCAACACTATTATCTCTCCGCCTCTCAATCCTCTTCCTTTTTCCTACGGTAGTAGCATGGGAAAAATTTTGTTCCCAAGTATCTAGATCCACGAGTCCACTTACACTAGGTTCCCCCTTTGCCATTACACCAGTCGCTTCATCGAGCGACGTGCAGCTAGCCATCGTTCTTCTGTGGCTACTTCTCCGGCTCCGGGCATCTCATCCCTCCATGATTAGGGTTCACTCGATGGCAAGTTGGGGTGGGGCATTCAAAAGGAGGAATTGAATAACCATGTCCACCAAGACTGATCAATATCCGAATGGAACGGATTCAAACTTCTTTGACCCCCTTCCTATGCTGCTTGCCAATGACAATAGGTACTTTCGGGTCATCGGCCACGCCCAGGTCTCATTTTTGTCGAGTCCTTCCTTGAAGGCGTGAAGAGCGGGTATTCGGGTCTCTTCGACACTTTGTCTAACTCGTCGACGTCAAAAGGAGGAGAGAGATTACTGGTGGTTGAACAGGGCAGCAGTCGTCGGCGAAAGCTCAGGGCTTTGCAGGGATGCGACTTGTGAGGAAAGAGAAGGGAAGTAAAGGGAAACTCAAACGCTATAGTGGGTTGTGTTTTATAATCCCAATTTTAATTTTTTTTTTGGGTCGTAGGTCCGCGAGCTAACCCACGCCCGCGGGAACTTGCCTGTCCCGCCTCGCGGGTCACGCGGGCGCGAGTCAAAATGGCCCGCAACTATTGCAAATATGTTCTTCATTTTCTTTAAAAATGACAGGTGTAAAGCCGCCTTTTTATTTCCTCACATTTCCTTATTTGTTTATGCAAATGTAAAACTAAAATCACATATAAAAAGTACCCCACACCCTCTTTCTCCCCACAACCACCAAACACCATCAAGCACACATTTGCTGGAAAATGCTCTCAAAGTATACTCCTTCAATTGTTTTCAGTACTTGAAAAATATTTTATGTACTAGAAACAACTTAATGATGCCACTTTGAGTCACCGCCATTTAATTCTCCAACCATTTTAGCTTCAAACGCACCATGACTTCATTATAGGCATAAGACTATCAAATGGTGGTGGTAGTCGAATTCAAAGTGATGGAGAATCAAATGACGATTGCTCAAAGTGGCATCATTAGACTGTTTCTAATACTTATAATATTTTTTAAGTATAAGCAATAGCCCAGGGGGTTTACTTTGAGCGCTGCCATTTGATTCTCTAGCCATTTTAACTTCAACCACCACCATGACTTCAATGTAGGTATGAGACTCTATCTAATGGTGTTGGTGGTCGAATTTGAAGTGGGTGAACAATCAAATGGTGGTAGCTTAAAGTAGTGTCATTGGGATAATATTTTTATAGTATTGGAAATTGCCTAGGGGGTTTGGTTTGAGTTACAGCCATTTGATTCTCCCACCACTTCGATGTTGACCACTATTACCATTTAATAGAGTCTTGTGCCTATAATAAAGTCATGGTGATGGTTAAAACTAAAATGATAGGAGAATCAAATGAAGGTGGCTCAAAGTAGATCCCTTGAGCCATTTCTAATGTTTTAAAAAATATCCCAAGTACTAGAAATAACTTAATGATGCCACTTTGAGTTGTTGCCATTTGATTCTCTAGCCACTTCGGCTTCAACCACCATCACTATTTGATAGAGTACCATGCCTATAATGAATTTGTGTTGGTGATTGAAGTCAAAATGATTGGAGAATCAAATAGCACGACTTAAAATGGCATCATTAGGCTCTTTTTAGTACTTAAAATATTTTTCAAGTACTAGAAATAGCCTAGGGGGTTTACTTTGAGGCATTTTTCCACAATATGGTGGTACTTGGTGGTGTTTGATGGTTGTGAGGAGAAAGAGAGTGTGGAGTATTTTCTATATGTGATTTTAGCTTTGCATTTGTATAAACAAATGAGGAAATATGAGGAGATGAAAAGGCAACTTTACACTTGTCATTTTTGAAAAAACTGAAAAATAATTTGCAATAGTTGTCTTACATTACTTATTTTATGAATTTCACTCTATTATATATTACAAGATAGTTAATTATTGATTGAAAAAGCCATTAGAAAATAAGGAGTGTTGGGTGGGTGGACTTTATGTGTGCGTTATGGGCTTTATATAGAATAATAATATATAATATTATTATTATTATTACGGCAATAATGATAATTATAGTAATAAAAAAATGCCACTTGGACACTAAAAATACCATGTGGATGTCTACATGAACGATAATAGTAATTATACATTTGAGTAAAGTTTGGATATCATTTGTGATATTATCCTTGTTTGATATGATCTTATACCAAGTCAGCTCTAAAAGATTCCAAAGTAGTCTATAGTTGTATATAGAATATCTTAATTTGTAATTAGTTAGTTAAATGTTAGCTAGTTAGTTTTTGTTTCTTGTAATTTCATTTATTTGGAACTAGTTACTAATTGTAGATATTTTCCTTAATAACACCTCTAGTTATTTACAAATTGTGTCTATAAATAGTCCTTAAGCTAGATTAGTCAAAATAGTCAGAAAAAAAAATTGCTTTGTAAAGCTCTAGGTAAATAATAACAAAAGTCATTTAATTGTGTATCAAAACAAGAGACGTGTCGATTGACACTGTCTACGAGAAAATCTATAGAAGAAGATCACCACATCATGACGAGAATGGAGAATATGATGGATATTGTCAAGGGAGCAGTTTTTGAGCTTACTAACGAAGTTGAGCGTACGAACGACTGAGTGGAGAATCGAATGGGAGGATTGAAGAGAAGTGTAGCGAGCATTAAAAGAAGAATGTTGTCGATGCTAGAGATGATTCAAGAACTGTGGCATGATCGTAAAGTAACCGGAAATTTGAAGGAGAACGTTAGTTATTGTCGTCATTTTGTTCACTCGTTTTCTTTTTGTAATTGAATGTTGTGGAATGCGTGGGAAATTATGGAAGGATGATATTGAAATTCAATTATTTCTTCTTATCTATTCCGTGGCAGATTTGTGGTTGTCTTTTGCACCTGCATTAATATGAATATTGATATAACTTCAGTGTATTTGGATTTTCTAACTTCAATGTTCAATATTTCATTTTTGTAGCCTGTCCACTCGTGATGATAATTTTGGAAAAATCTCTTTAAATTTGCTTAGCTTTACACCGAAAACTTTTTATTGCATCTCCTTCTTACCCTCACGGATAATCTGAAATGTCTTAATGGCCAGCTTGCAGGGCCAATCAAGTCGTGATGAAATACTGCAGTAAAAGCAAATATGGGATATGCCAAGTTGAAATATTGCAATCATAAGAGCAAACATGAAAAAGATATGCTAGAATGGCTAACTAGCATGGCTTACTTTTTTTTTTTAACAGTTTCTAGTCTCTATTGTATCTTTGAGGAATCTAGTATATTATGTAAATTATCATATAAACGGATTCTCTTTCCACATTATTAGGGCAACATCTTGGTTTGGGGTAACAAATGCTCCATGAACTAGCTGTCTAAATTTGTAATGACAGTAGCTTAAATGTTGCCGTGATTGTTCTTTCACAATGCTCAATGTGAAAGAAAATAACATTACTTTTCCCTCAATTTGCATTTTATGCCATTCAGCTTTACACAGGCTCTCTTCCCACTAAATAAGAGCTAGAAGGGTTTTGATTTTGCTATCCCTAGTGATACCGTGGGAAATATTTTTTATTTTTACTTATTTATTTATTCTTTTGCCGTGCCTATTATTATTCTCTTCGATTTGCAGATGAGAGTGATTTTATATAGCCCTTTGTTCATGTGCCATATTTCTCGACTAAAGTACGTAAAGATGTGAATTGAATTTGAGACTATAAATTTCTAATGGTAGCAAATAAAAGCAAAAAAAGAGAGTAGAATTTCGCGTTTGGAAATTTTTTTTTTCAAATTATTAAATTTGAGTTAATAAATAACCATACTTCTCGTAATACTATTGCAAAATCGTATTCTTTTATTTATACCCACAAATGCTATTGAAATAAAATCTTATAAAATAGTTTTCTTTTTTTTTTTCCCAATTATATCTTTCAATTAATTATATGCTCTATTTCATTTCTCTTATGTGTGTCATTGATCCCACTCCCAAAACCTGACATACTTGAAAAAAAATTCTCCAAACGGGGTGAGCTAATGTTCAGTACATGAATACCACTCATATAGCCTTTAAAATCATGAAACCACATACAATTTATTAAATAATTACCTAATAAACACAACTAGCAAAACAAAGTAAACATGTATTTGAAGAAGTGTTCTGGTAAAGTAAAATATTGAATTCAAAAGGATACAATGTATAGAAACAAAATAAAAATATTTACTATTTCATGACAACATCAAGCCCAAGAATTTACCCACTCTCTTCATATCTCACCATTCTATGAATTTGTTGCCCAACGTATAACTACTTAAAATTATTAAGGAAAAAAAAGGATAGGAGTTTTATTAAAATAAAAGAAAAAAAACTTTTGGCTAAAATTTTAATTTTCAAAAAATATATTAATCATACTATAAACCAATGAATAGCTAAACACCATAATTCCATAAATACAAAGCTAACATATACAAGTATATACTTTTTATAATCCTAAGCCTAATATACTGATGCTGCATATGGTGAAATATGAATGTAATAGAATAATTTTTTTTAAAAGGTTAATGTCCATTTAATTATGTACAGTAATAACATGATAATATTAAATAAATTTCAAAAATTGAAATCTAGAAAAAAAATTCACGAAAGAATTGCAAAGAAGAAAAATGAAAATTTTTAATCTTAAATTTTACAAAGTGACTAATTGAATATACTTAAGAGAGGAATCAAGCTCATTCAAAATTAAAGAATTAAATTATTACCCTTAGGGTTCTAGTGTAAACTACGAATGAAAAATTTTATGCAATCTTACAAAATTTCATGAGTTTAATAAGTTCTATAGTTCGGAGTATATATTTATATATGTATATATATTTTGGAAAGTAATGCCTACAAGTTTTAGGAGCAAGCTAAAATTGCTAATAGAATATATTTGGGTGGCGACGTGTGAAACTCAATAAAACCCTTAACACTCATTTCAAAGGCTAATTGCATAGGCCCTAACTATTAATCCTAAAATCCGAAATCAATATGTAGAACCCTACATGTAAATTTAAAACAATAGAACTTATTTAACTTACACTAGCAAACACGCAACCACAATGTACTTACAAAAATTAAATGCAGCAATTTAATACAATTTAGAATATAAGACATGTAACTAATTAGATTGCTGTAGAAAAAGTTAAGCCAATGTAGAGAAACAATAATCTCAACTTGACTACACGCTAGATTGGAAGGACAAAAAACAGAAGAAAATAAAAATTTAAGGGCATGAATTTTTTGAATGATGGCAATAAAAACAAATGTGAAAAAGGAAAGAAATAAATGATAACTATCACATTTAAAAAGGAATAAAATAAAATAAAAATACTATTCTTTTTCAAACAATCCAATATGTAATTTCTTTTTTTGATTCATAAATGCTTATAAAATAGGAAATCACACAACAAAAATTTAACCATTATAGTATACTTAAGGAAAACACTAAATACTACAAAAAATGTAGCAGATGCCTACCCATGTTGTGTGTGCAATTAAAATAAGATCTCATCAGTAATATTCATAAAAGAAATACACACAACAAAAGTAAGACAATTTGATAATGGTTTTATCGCATTAGCCTATTATAACTTACAACACAAGTTATCTGTAATTTTCTCTTTTACTTTCACCACTATTAAACACTCATAATATCAAAATTCTTTATAAACATGGATGATGTAAAATAAATTGAATTCCAAGTTGCTAACTCAACGAGGGACAAATTTGTAAGCCTTTGATTGACATTCCTTATGTGATTGTCAATAACTCTTTTTTTATGACTATGAAACAAATTAGTTTATTTAATTTAATTATGACATGATGAAATCCAAAATTGCTCTAAACCGACTTTGCAATGAAAATGAATTCAATACAATTATTGAATTAAAGTATAAAATAATTACGTGTTTCTAAAAAAAATATATATAATATAGTCATTTAAGTCAAGGCATAAAATAATCATATATCATATTACATATCAAGTAATTAAAGTTAAATTCAAAACGAACTTCACAAAGAAATATAGAAGAAAGAAGGGTTAAGTTGTACTAGATCTATGTAATGACTTTAAACTATAGGAATTGTGCCTAAACTATTATATACAACCCACAAAGAATGAATGCAGAAGAGTTGAATAACTTTGTAAACACTACAAGTTTCATAGGTAGGGAAAATTAAAATATATAATAAGCTTGAAAAAACAAAAAAAAAAAAACACAGTAACCATAGGACAATAAAAGAATGCACAACAACATGACAATATTATTCCGAAGAAAGGAGACAATAATGAAGAATTCATAGATCTTGTGTATTGTTACAAATTCATAGCATTGTTAAGGGTTAAGGAGGCTCGAAATCTTGAGATTGTTTTTTTTTTTTTTTTTTTAAATGAAGTATCCATGTTTAATTTCAATTGGTCGTGGAAAGCACATCATCCTACGCCTTACATCCACTGCAATTATCTTTATGCGCTAGACAAATTCTGATTAGTTGTTGTAGTCATTTGGTTGATACGTTTTCTTTTCCTAATTGAGTGTTATGGAATGAGCTGGGAAACTATGGATGGATGATATTGAAATTCAATGATTTCTTCTAGTCTATTCCATTGCGAATTTGTGGTTGGCTCTTGGACCTGCATTAGTTTCAACATTGATGTAACTTTAGTGCATTTGGATTTTCTAACTTCAATGTTCAACATTTCATTATTGTAGCTTATCCGCTCGTGATGATAATTTTCGTACAAATCTCTTTAAATTTGATTAGCTTTACACCGTAAAGCATTTTCTTGCACCTCCTTTTTACCCTCACAGATAATTTGAAATGTCTTAACGGCTGGCTTGCAGTGCCCATCAATCAAGCAGTGTTACTAGTAGAATGGCCAACCAGCATGACTTACTCTTTTTTAATTGTTTCTAGTCTCTTTGTATTTTTGAGGAACCTAGTATCTTATGTGATTTATCATATACAAGGATTCTCTTCCCACATTATTAAGGCAACATCTTGGTCTAGGGTAACAAATGCTCCATGAGATAGTTGTCTAAATTGTAATGACGGTAGCTTAAATATTGCCGTAATTGTTCTTTCACAGAGCTCGACATGAAAGAAAATAATATTACTTTTCCCTCAACTTGCATTTTAAGCCATTTAGCTTTACATGGGCTCTCTTCCCATTAAGGAAGAGCTGGAAGGGTTTTGATTTTGCTATCCCTAGTGATGTCGTGAGAAATATTTTTTATTTTTATTTATTTATTTATTCTTTTGTTGTGCCTATTATTATTCTTTGCGATTTGCAGATGAGAGTGAGTTTATATTGTGCTTTGTTCATGTGCCATATTTCTCGATTAAAGTACGTAAAGATGTGAGTTGAATTTGAGATTGTAAATTTCTAATGACCGCTAAAAAAAAAATACAAACAGTAGAATTTCGTGTTTGGATTATTTTTTCAAATTATTAAATTTGAGTTGCTTAATAAACAACCATACTTCTCGTTAAACTTTATTGCAAAATCGTATTCTTGCCGCAACGTGTAACTACTTAAAATTATTAACGAAAAAATGCATAGGAGTTTTATTAAAACAAAAGAAAAAAAAACTTTTGGCAAAAATTTTAATTTTCAAAAGATATACTAATCATACTATAAACCAATGAATAACTAAATACCATAGTTCCATAAATACAAAGCTAACATACGCAGATATATAATTTTTATAATCCTAAACCCAATATAGTGATGCTGCGTATGGTGAAATATGAATGTAATAGAATAAAATTGTTTTTAATAGGTTAACGTATACTTAATTATGTACAGCAATAAGTTGATGATATTAAATAAACTTCTAAGACTGAAATCTAGACAAAAAATTCACGTAAGAATTGCAACGAATAATGAAAAATTTTAATCTCAAATTTTACAAAGTAATTAATTGAATATACTTAAGAGATGAATCAAGCTTGTTCAAAATCGAGGAATTAAATTATTACCCTTAGAGTTCTAGTATAAACTATAAGTGAAAAATTTTATACAATCTTACAAAATTTCATGAGTCTAATATTGATGTGCCTCACTAATTAGATGGCAAAACACATCAATGAAGTGTGTGAACAACCAAATCACTCAATCAAAAATGGTGTGACAATCACTTCAAATTGGAATCCAATTCAAGAATTTGAACACTAAATGGATGTAAGAACAAACAAGTGTGTGATCTTCAATGGAACAACATGTAAATGAACTAGGATTCAATTTCAAATTGAAACAATAAAATATGAAAATATTCAATCCTAATTCACATGAAAGAATAAGTAACCAACAAATTGTACCTAGATATTATTTACTAATCACAATTTGTGAAGCAACAAAAGTAAGATTGATATAACTCACAATTTACTATTTTTGGTTCTCGCCACAATTTCTCAAAGAAATTTATAAGAGATCTTTATTTGCAAAGGATGAACCCTCACGGCACAAAGTGTTTGTTTTTCTCAAAACTGTCAAAAGCACCGCAAAAACCCTAGTTAGCAAGTATTTATATTTGCTCTAATTAGGGTAAAATAACATGAAAATTACAAGGATGCCACTTAAGTGGCCAGTTCCATAAGCAACAATTACAAATACAAATGGTGCTCAAGTAATCGATTTTTCACTTAAATTGAACAACTTGTTGGACCAGTTTTTTTTTTTTGTTTGTATAGGTCTATGAATAACCTACAAACTGAGCTTTGGCGAGTTTATCTACTATCCTATAAAAACCGAAAAGTATCCCTACTAAAATGCACAACAAATATGTAATAGAAAAGAAGTTGCTAAACAAATATTTTTTTGATTGAATTGTTCAAAGAGGACCCTCATCGCCAAATTTTTTAATCCTTTGGCTCTTGCCCTGGTGATAGGTCCTGTAGGATTTTGATTCTTATCATCTCCTTAGGCCTCAGGAAGATTTGCCCTTAAATCTGATAGGTCTTTATAAGCATAATCCAGTAAATAGAGCAACAAGTCTATAACATTAAATGTAACAGAGACTCTGTATCCTCCTGGCAATTTATCTATAAAAATATCAATATAATCAACCAGTACTTGAGATACCATAGGGAGTAGATGCTCTCGCCCCTCCATCTCTAGGATATACCTCATCTATAATAAATATAATGGCCTATCATCTACTATGGTCTTTCCTAACTCAAACTGTCCCACCAATAATGTCTTCTTCTTCCCTGTTTCACTTATATGTCTCTAAATCTCTTAGTCCTCTAATGATTTACTCATCTGCCTTTGAACCTTTTAGTCTTCTGATGTTGATACATATGTTTCTAAACCGATTGCTCCTCTAAAAGTTGACCTATCTGTCTTTGAATCTCTTGGACCTTTAATGGTGACATAAGGTTTAATACTATACGTTTACCCTCCTATTGGAACTTATAAGTATTTCTATAACTATCATGTAAAACCTTCTTGTTATACAACCATAGCCTGCCAAGCAATATATGGGATACACACATGGGAAGAATGTCACATTCTATTTCATCATGATATTATACCCTATACTAAAGATACCCTAGCTCTCAGGGTCACATGGAGACTCCCCTGCTCACTCAGCTAATGTAATTTGTAGGGTTTTGGATATGAGGTAGTTACAAGTTTCAATTTCGATATTAATAAGGTGGCTACAACATTAGTACAACTACCTCTATTAATAATAATAACACACAAATTGCCTTGTAACTTACATGAAATGTGAAACAAGTTTTCTCTCTACTTATTATCAATGGTTGCAAAAGAAGTCTAGGCCCGGCGCAGTACTCTAATAGACAAATACAAATCACCTGACATGGCTGCTTACTAACTTTAACAAGCCAACAACACTCTTCACTACACACACCACGGTAACACATACTTACACACCCACAATGCAACAAACAACTAATGCAACACACACCCTCAATGGCTTCACACACACACACCCACAATCATGCAATACACACTCTCCCACGGTTCACTTTACTTTACACCACGACACACACTTCAATTATGGTAATGACAAGTAGAAGTAATAATAAACACTTCTCTAAATGGCAAGTTAATGATTCCAACTTAAACAAAGTGTGTTTAAATTATCAATGCACAATAACTTCTACACTTAATGTTTGCTTTTGAAATTCAAAAATTAACCATAACACACACTCGTCTATGCTACACACACTTCACCACGGCATATACACACAACCACGGTGCAACACTTCTCCAACTACAATACATGCAATAAACCACGTTGCAACCCTTACTACATACACACAAATCACTTCACCCACGTTGTAACATACACTCTTAACCACGGCAGCAAACAACAATAGAAACAATTAATGATGTTTCTCCAAATGGTAAGTAAACAATTCAAAATAGTCAACGTGTATTATGATTAACAATACACAATAACTCCTTCAACTTAATGATTGCTTTTGAATTTCAAATTGTTTACAAATCCTCCATGCAATTGAAAGAAAAATCTAGAAATGAAGGTAAGTTTACTTCCAAAATTCCTCAAGAAATGTAATTCCCTTCCTTCTCAAACAAAGCAACTCACAACACATACGCAAACTTCCAATTCACGTGCAGCACCCTTCACCACAACACAAAACATGTTGTAACACTTCTACAACACAACTCACTTCACCACACAAAACTCAACCCATGGTGCAACAAATCTAAATGCTACTCTTAATGAAATTCTCCAAAAATGGTAAGAAGCAAATTCAAAATTTAAATATCATTCAATCAATATTACTCAATAACTTCTTCAAACCTAATGAATGTGTTTGAATTCAAATAATTTCTTTATTCTCCATGCATGGAAAATCTGGAAATTATAAATTGCACTCCCCAATTCCGAAACAATCATGTAAGAATTACACTTCTCTTCTTCCACAAATGAGGTACCCAATTCTAAAAAAAAAAAAAAAAGACACAAGAAATGCACTTCCTACTTCCCTTCTCTTCACAGGAAGTTTAAGAACAAAGGGACTACTTCAAGATCTCCACTTCTATTTCAACAATCAACAATTATAACATAACAAAATCAAAATTAAGTACTTCAATTCCAACTCAACAATTTGGATCAAGAAGTAAAATTCAAGAACCCTAATTTCAATTGAAGTTCACGTAAACCTTACTCCACAACTTATGCTCTGATACCAAAAATGGTGGTGTGCCTCACTAATTGGATGGTAAAACACATCAATCAAGCGCATGAACAACCAAATCACTCAATAGAAAATGGAGTGACAATCACTTCAAATTGGAATCCAATTCATGAATTTGAACACTAAATTGATGTAAAAATAAACAAGTGTGTGATCTTCAATGGAACAACATGCAAATGAACTAGGATTCAGTCTCAAATTGAAACAATCAAATATGAAAATATTTAACCCCAATTCATGTAAAAGAACAAGTAACTAACAAATTATACCTAGATATTACTCACTAAACACAATTTGTAAAGCAACAAAAGTAAGATTGATATAACTCACAATCTACTATTGTTGATTCTCGCCACAATTTCTTAAAGAAATTGATAAGAGATCTTTGTTTGCAAAGGATGAACCTTCACAACACAAAGTGTTTGTTTTTCTCAAAAATGTCAAAAGCTCCACAAAAACCCTAGTTAGCAAGTATTTATACTTGCTCCAATTAGGGTAAAATAACATGAAAATTACAAGGATGCCACTTAAGTGGTCGGTTCCATAAGCAACAATTACAAGTACAAATGTCTTCAAGTGATCGGTTCTTCACTTAAATTGAACAATTTGTTGGACCAGTTCTTCTTTAGTTTATATAGGTCCATGAATAACCCTCAAACTAAGCTTTAGCGAGTTTATCCACCGTCCTATAAAAATCGACAAGTATCCCTACTGGAATGCACAACAAATATGTAATAAAAAAGAGGTTACTAAACAAATATTTTTTGGGTTAGATTGTTCAAAGAGGACCCTCATTGTCAAATTTTGTAAACCTTTGGCTCTTGCGTTAATGATAGGTCCTGTAGGATTTTGATTCCTATCAAATATAAGTTTTACAGTCTGGAGTATATATATATATATATATATTGAAAAGTTATGCCTATAAGTTTTAGGAGCAAGCTAAAATCGCTAATAGAATATATTTGGGTGGCGATGTGCAGGACTCAATAAAACCCTTAACACTAAATTCAAAGGCTAATTGCATAAGCCCTAACTATTAATCCTAAAATGAAAAATCAATATGTAGAATCCTAAATTTAAATTTAAAACAATAGAACTTATTTAACTTGCACTAGCAAACATGCAACCACAATGTATTTACAAAAATCAAATGCAGCAATTTAATACAATTTAGAATATGAGACATGTAATTAATTAAATTGTTGTAGAAAAAAACTAAGCCAATGTAGAGAAACAATAATCTCATTTCATCACACACTATCGACTATACATTAGTATCAACTTGACTACTTATGTTATATCATAGTTTGGAAGGACAAAAAACACAAGATAATCAAAATTTAAGGGCATGAATTTTTTGAATGATGGCAATAAAATTAAATGTGAAAAAGGAAAGAAGTAAATGGTAACTATCACATTAAAAAATAATAAAATAAATTAAAAATACTACTTTTCTTTTTCAAACAATCCCATATGTAATTTCTTTTTTTATTCATTCATGCTTATAAAATAGGAAATCATACAACGGAAATTTAACCATTATAGTATACTAAAGGAAAACACTAAATGCTAAATAAAATGTAGCAGATGCCAAGCCATGTTGTGTGTGCAATTAAAATAAGATCTCATAAGTAATATTGATAAAAGAAATACATACGACAAAAATAAGATAGTTTGATAATGATTTTATTACATTAGCCTATTATAACTTAAAACACAAGCTATATGTAATTTTCTCTTTTACTTTCAATGCTATTAAACACTCATAATATCAAAATTCTTTATATGGTAAAATAAATTGAATTCTAGGTTACTAATTCAACAAGGGACAGATTTGTAAGCCTTTGATTGACATTCCTTATGTGATTATCAATGACTTTTTTTTTTTTTTTATGACTATGAAACAAATTGGTTTATTTAATGTAATTATGACATGATGAAATCAAATGCTTTAAAATGAGTTTGCAATGAAAATGAATTCAATAAAATCTTTGAATTAAAGTATAAAATAACTATGCACTCATAATACGTGTTTCTAAAAAATAAATGTAATATAATCATTTAAGTCAAGGCATAAAATAACGATATATCATATTACATATCAAGTAATTAAAAACATATATTCAAAAAAAACTTCATAAAGAAATATGGAAGAAAGAAGGGTTAAGTTGTACTAGATCTAAGTAATGACATTAAACTATAGGAAGTGTGCTTAAAATATTGTATACAACCCATAAAAAATGAATGTAGAAGAGTTGAATAATTTTGTAAACACTAGAAGTGTTAGGGAAAAATAAAATATATAATAAGCTTAAGAAGAAAAGAAAAAAAAAAAGAAAGAAGAAAACACAGTTACTATAAGACAATAAAAGAATGCACAACAACATGACAATATTATTGATGTGAACTCAGTTAACCTATGCCCGAAACTCAAAATCTGAATTGTATTGAACAAGCTATGATCGATCATGAATGAAGGGAAACTGTAACCCATTGCTTATAATGAAGCGAGAACCTTGGTATAATGGATACACCACAATTGGGATGGAAATATGAATGATAACTAGTGGATGAACACCACAGGACAATTCTGATTATTTTAAGTTATTCAAGAACTAAAGAAGTGTGTTTGTTTTTCAATTTGTCAAAAAGTGTCTACAATGGAATCATGGGTGACTATTTATAGTCTCCTCAAACAATATTAAAACGACATAGTAAGCCTTAATGCGATTAAAGGAAAAAACAACAAAAGCTAGCAGCCTAAAATTGTTTAAATTTGGCCAACATTTCTTCCCCTAAGCTGGCACCAAAGTCGACAGCTTTGATTTTGATTCCAGCTAGCCTTTCTTCCCCTCAACTCCTACACTGGCAGCTTTCAATTGTCCTCAAGTGTCTTCAAGCCGTCTTCGTTCTGTAGCATCTTAGACTTCAATGACATGGATTATTCTTGTTTGATTCTTAGTTTGATGCAAGTATTGCTCGTCATCTTGAACTTCTTTGATTAACCCATTAAGTGCATCTTTAAGTTGTTTAGCTCAAAGTCATGTCATAGGTCTAACTAGAATCTCAAGAGGATTCACTATCCATTTCCTAGCTTGGTTGTCATCATTCCCCTCCTCTTGAAAAGGATTTATCCTTAAATCATCGTCTGCATCAAAAGGACTCAAATTAGTAACATTAAAAGTAGCATTGACGGGATACTTACCCAGTAAATCTAGTTTGTAGGCATTGTTATTGATTCGCTCAAGAACTTGAAAAGGACCATCACCCCTAGAAAGTAGCTTAGATCACCGTTGTGTTAGGAATCACTCTTTATGCATGTGTAACCAAACCTAATCTCTAGGTTTAAATATTATTTGCCGGTGCCCTTTATTGGCTTGTTTTGCATATTGTTCCATCCGTTGCTCAATATTGAACTTATCCTTCTCGTGAATCTGCTTAACAAATTTAACTTTCTTTTTGCCATCCAAATTAACATGTTCAGACATAGGTAAAGGAGTTAAATCTAATGGAGTCAAAGGAGTAAACCCATATAAAATCTCAAAAGGTAAAAATTTAGTGGCAAAATGTATAGAACGGTTATAAGCAAATTCAACTTGTGGCAAACAATCTTTCCATGTTTTAATGTTCTTTTGAATGATAGCTCTTAGTAAAGTAGATAAAGTTCTATTAACTACATCTGTTCACCTGTCAGTCTATGGATGACAAGTAGTAGAAAACATTAATTTAGTTCCTAACTTACACCACAAGGTCTTCTAAAAGTAACTTAAGAACTTAGCATCCCTATTAAATATAATTGTTCTAGGCATACCATGCAATCAAACAATTTCTTTAAAGAATAAATTTGCAACACGTTTAGCATTATCAATTTTGTGGCATGGAATAAAATGTGCCATCTTTGAAAATTTATCTACAACAACAAAAATAGAATCTCTAACATGTTTAGTCTTAGGTAAGCCTAACATAAAATTCATGGAAATATCAACCCAAGGTTCACTAGGAATAGTAAGTGGTTAGTACAAGCCATAGGGTTGCACTCGGGATTTAGCTTGTCTACAAGTGATACATCTCTCACAAATTCGCTCAACATCTCACTTCATGTGTAGCTAATAAAAATGTTCTTACAAAACCCCCAAAGTGTTAGCCACTCCAAAGTGTCCCATCAACCCTCCACCATGAGACTCCTTTACTAACTCCCAAGTGGAATAATTTAGAATACAAAGTTTGTTTTCTCTAAACAAGGACCTTTCATGCCTAAAGAATTTTCTACTAGCTCCCTTTTCACAACATGCAAATTCCTCACTAAAATCTTGGTCCAAAGGGTACAACTCTTTAATATGTTCAAAACCAAGAAATTTAGCTTCAAGAGTTGAGATTAGTAAGTACCTTCTTGACAGAGCATCCACAACAATGTTTTCCTTACCTTATTTGTATCGGATGATGTATGGAAAGGTCTCAATAATATCTAGTCACCTAGCATGTTTTCTATTCAACTTGTGTTGACTCTTTAGGTGTCTCAAGGACTCATGGTCAGTGTGAATCACAAACTCCTTAGGCTAGAGGTAGTGTTGCTAAGTTTCCAATGCCCTAACTAATGCATATAACTCCTTATGTTATGTAGGGTACTTCAATGCTGCTCCATTTAGCTTTTTGCTAAAAATATGTGATTGGTGGATCATCTAGCACCTAAGAAGATAGAACCGAAAACTTAAGTTCCATTATAAGAGCTCGTCATAGTTATTGGAAATTACTTCTATTCTCAATTTTCACTGTGACTTGAAACCAAGGGGATCATTAGGTGTTAACTTAGTGAATTGTGTTGAGGAATTTCCAATTCGAGTTCCTAGCAAAGGATTGTAAAAGTGGGTTGTGATGACATATTTGTGAGAGATATACACGAGTGGATTGTGAGAATATTACTATTGGAGTGCAATACACGAGAGCATTAAGGGGAACATATTTTACTTATGTTATTAATTTATTGTTAACTGTAGAAAAATGTCGGGGCAAAACACAAATGGAGGTGAGAATAGGGTGGTTTTTTAGGAGTTGATGGGGGAGATGAAAAGGATTTTAATGGGTGAGCTTGAATAGATCCATAAAAGAATGGATAAGATGGAGATGAGTAGATAACCATCTAGTAGTACTACTGTCAGGCGAGGCGCTGGTAGATCAATTAGAAGAGGAGTTAGGATAGAAGAAGGTAAGGATTCTGACTTTAGTAAATATCATAACGTGAGGGTGAGAGAGAACACCCAGAGGCGTAATAGTAACCTAGATAGCATTAAGATGAAAATCCTACCATTTTAAGGGAAGAATGATCCGAAGTTGTACCTAGAGTGGGAGAGGAAAATGGATCATGTGTTTGAATGCCACAACTATACTGAGGAATAGAAGATAAAATTGGTTGTAGTAGAGTTCATAGATTATGCTAGTGTATGGTGGGATCGGCTAATGCGTAATAGGTGCAGGTATGGAGAGTGACCTGTTAGTACTTGGGAGGAGATGAAAACCATAATGCAAAAACAGTTTATTCCTAGTCACTACCATAAGGATTTACTTAGGAAATTCCAGGGATTGACATAAGGGACCAAGAGTGTAGGGGATTATAATAAGGAGATAGTGATAGAGCCATTTTATACTCAATTTTTATAGTATGAATTGTGTTAATTTATTATTGATTTTATAGAAATCATAAGGAAATGGTACTTAAATTTTATTATGGTGATAAATCAGGTTTAATGGAGTCAAGAGTGCTAATTCAAGTGATTTAGAGAAGTCATCTACAATTTGGATCAAAGACAAGGATTTACACCGCCGGAGGGAAGTACACGAGCATGTATTTGAAGTACACAGCCGTGTATTTAGTTTAGAACCAACAGAAACATACACGGTTAAAGTACACGGCCGTGTATCTGGCTTGAAGAACCAACAGAAGCATACACGGTTAAAGTACACGGCCGTGTATAACAGTGAGTTGAGACCGTGTATATGGATAAGTTTGGCCGTTTCAGGAGATCTTTCGGTTTTCTTATATATACCTCTTCGTTTTCCAAAAGAAGGAGAGTTGAGAAGTGTAGAAACCGAATAGGCAGAGCAGGAGACACCTGAAACAAAGACTTTTCATATTTTCACTTTTTGATTTTCGTTTTGGGGATGAACATGCGTGGCTAAACAGATTTTCTAGCCAAAGGATCATCAAAAGTTTAATTCTTCAAGAATTGTGAGATCTAATTGATTTATCTTTACTCTATTCTTTGTTTACGGATATTTATATATCTTCTGAATTGTTTTGTTATTATTATCTTGGTTGATTGGTATGAATTAGAGCTCTTCTACTCAATTAACAAGTTAATAGATTGTCAACTAATACGTCAGATCCGTAATTGTTTGATAGTTCTAGTTTCTGTGACACAATAACATGTTTGATTATAGAATAGATAGTCAAATTCATGTTATGGAGATATATAATCTTGTTTAAATAGGTTATCTTATAATCTACTGGCATGAATTAGTAGTCTCTCTTATTTTTAATGCTATTGATAGATTAAATCCTAAGAGCTTGTTTAGGGTTGTTTAATCAATAAGAGAAGTAATCAAAGAGCTTGTTTTGATTATCAAGAAAGTAAGGAGAGATAGGTTATTAGAGCTCGTTAATAACCATAACCAGTTTATCTTAGATAAAGGATAGAAAATATTTGCATCAATGATCAGTTCTATGAATTAAACTATAGTGATTCCTTTGGCTAGGCTTTTATCATTATTCAATTTTATTATCTGATTTCAATATTATTTTAATTCACAAACAAACCCCCCCAATCTTCTTTTCCTCTCTATTTTCTTTTAATAGAAATATATTTAACCAATCCATGTGGATACGACCCTACTCATTACTGTATACAAATTATATAATTGTCTAGGAGTAGGTTTTTATTTTGTTGGATTCGACACCCATCAAATTTTGGCGCCGTTGCCAGGGATTGGTGTCAAATTTATTTCTATTCTTGCATGACTCGTTCTTCTCATATAGGTGAACTCACTTATAATCCAAAGATTGAGAAGACTTTTAAGAGACTGCGAGGAGAAGCTAGGCTGCGTAAAAAGGAAACCGAATCATCTTCATCCCCTGGACTGAACTTGGCATTGGATTTGTCTGATTCATCCATTGATTCTGAAAAAGAAGAAGATATGGCAAATCCTGAAAGAACATTAAGAGAATTGGTTGCACCGGATGTGAATTAACAACCACTTTGTATTCAATATCCTGAATTGGCTGTTGAATTTGAATTGAAATCTGGTTTGATACATTTGCTACCCACTTTTCATGGTCTTGAGAATGAAGATCCTCACAAACATTTGAAAGAGTTTCATATAGTGTGTTCTAGTATGAGGCCGTAAGGAATATCCGACGATCAAATCAAGTTGCGTGCCTTTCCATTTTCTTTAAGTACTAGAGCTAAAGATTGGTTGTTTTATTTGCCTCTAGGTTCTATAACTACTTGGACAGATATGGTGAAGCTCTTCCTGGACAAATTTTTCCTTACATCTAGAGCCGCTGGTATAAGAAGAGAGATTTGTGGTATCAAATAGAGGGACACCGAGACTCTTCATGAGTATTGGGAGAGGTTCAAATAACTTTGTGCAAGCTGTCCACAACATGGGATATCTGAACAACTTCTCATTCAATACTTCTATGAAGGTTTGCTTCCAATGGAGAGGAAGATGATGGATGCAGCTAGTGGAGGTGCCATAGTGAATAAAACCCCTGGTCAAGCTAGGGAATTGATCTCCATTATGGCTGCTAATTCGCAACAATTTGGGTATAGACATGATTCATCTTCAAGGAAGGTAAATGAGGTAAGTGTTTCTAACCTTGAACATCAAATTTCTAACCTAACCTCCCTTGTACAGCAGATAGCTCTTGGAAATACACAGCAGGTGAAGGCTTGTGGAATTTTTGCTGCTCCTAATCATCCTATTGACATGTGTCCTACATTGCAAGATGACAATCATGAGCATGCCAATGCTGTAGGAGGATTCCCAGGACAACCACAAAGGAAATATGATCCCTACTCGAATACTTATAATCCTGGATGGAGGGATCATCCTAACTTCAGATATGGTAATAAACCACAAAATTTCCAACAATTCCAGCCTAAGCCATCAAACCAAGTACCACAAGCTCCTTCCACTTCAGGTATGTCTCTTGAGGAAATTGTTAAATCGCTTGCTGTTAATACAAAACAATTTCAGGATGAGACAAAGCAGAGCATTCAAAACTTGGAGAATTAGGTAAGCCAACTTGCTTCTTCTATAAATAGGTTAGAAACTCAAGGTAAGTTACCTTCTCAAACTATCACAAATCCAAAGCAAAGCGCTAATGCAATTACCTTGAGAAGTGGAACGGAATTGCAGGGATTAAATGAGAAAGGACACCGAACTAATCTTGAGGAAGAGACTAAGAAAGAGATTTCAACTCTGAGCCAACAGGACAACCAGACCAGAGGATCCCTCGTTGAACCACCAAAGGTCATGGTGACAGCACCCCATTTCCCTTCTAGATTAGCAAAATCCAAGAATGAAGTTGAAGAAAAAGAGATTCTTGAAACTTTTCGCAAAGTTGAGGTAAATATTCCTTTGCTTGATGCAATAAAGTAAGTACCTCGCTATGTTAAATTTCTCAAAGAATTGTGCACTAACAAAAGAAAGCTGAAAGGTAATGAAAAGATTAGTGTGGGTGAGAATGTTTAAGCTATTCTTCAGAAGAAGCTTCCTCCTAAATGTAAGGACCCAGGTATGTTTACTATTCCTTACAAAATAGGTAATCTTGGAATCGCTAAAGCTATGTGTGATCTAGGAGCTTCAATCAATGTCATGCCTTTGTCTGTTTATCAATGTTTGAATGTTGGTCCCTTGAAGGAAACAGGTGTTATTGTTCAACTTGCTGACAAGTCCAATGTTTAGCCTGAGGGAGTTCTGGAAGATGTTTTAGTACAAGTTAATGGGTTAGTTTTCCCTGCAGATTTTTATGTGCTTGACATGGAGAATGGTGATTCTCATAATTCATCACTGATATTATTAGGGAGACCATTTCTTAAGACATCCAGAATGAAAATTGATGTACATGACGGTACCCTCACTATGGAATTTGATGGTGAAGTGATTAAATTTAACATTTATGATGCCATGAAATATCCTAGTGATATCTCTCCTGTTTTTGTTGTGGATGTTATTGACCCATTAACACAGGCTACATTTGACTTGATAGACGATGATGAGTTGAAAATTGTACTTAATAGGAGTCTTACTATTAATGCATTAAAAACTCTTAAAGAGAAGCTTGTAATATCCTCTGATTTGCAGGACATGATTTGTGAGCTGGAATCTTTAAAACCTATCAGGTATGGTGTGTCCTACATTAATTTACCTCCTTCTAACACAAGACTTCTTCTCTCTATTGTGCAGGCACCAAAGCTAGAATTAAAACCATTACCCGAACATCTAAAGTACATCTTCTTAGGAGAAAATGAGACTCTTGCTATGATAGTCTCTAACAAACTAAGTACTTTAGAAGAAGAAAAGTTGATTTGGGTGTTGAGGGAGTATAAAGAAGCCATTGGATGGTCTATAGCTGATATCAAAGGACTAAGCCCCTCCACATGCATGCACAAGATATTAATGGAAGATAATTGCAAACCTTCAAGTGAAGTTCAACGTCGTTTGAACCCGCCTATGATGGAAGTAGTTAAGAAAGAGATCTTGAAACTTCTTGATGCAGGTATGATCTATCCAATTTCCGATAGCAAATGGGTAAGTCCAATTCAAGTTGTTCCAAAGAAAACAGGCTTAACTGTGATTGAAAACTCTGATGGTGAGTTAGTTCCTACTCGTGTTCAGAATGGATGGAGAGTTTGTGTTGATTATAGGAAGTTGAATGCGTCAACTAGAAAAGATCACATCCCTCTTCCTTTTCTTGATCAGATGCTTGAACGTTTGGCTGGCCATTCTCACTATTGTTGTCTTGATGGTTATTCAGGTTTTCATCAAATTCCAGTGGCGCCGGAAGATTAAGAGAAGACTACTTTCACATGTCCATTCGGTACTTTTGCATATCGAAGGATGCCTTCTGGGCTTTGCAATGCCCCAGCTACATTGCAAAGGTGTATGGTTAATATATTTTTAGATTATGTGGAGAATATCATAGAAGTTTTCATGGATGACTTCACTGTCTATGGTAACTCTTTTGATTCATGTTTGACTAACCTTACAAAAGTGCTTCAAAGATGTATAGATAAGAATCTTGTATTGAACTATGAAAAATGTCACTTTATGGTTGAATAGAGTCTAATTCTAGGTCATATTATATCTTCTAGGGGACTTGAAGTCGATAAAGCTAAAATAGAATTGATTAAATCTCTACCTTACCCTGTGAGTGTACGGGAAATTCGCTCTTTTCTTGGGAGTGCAGGATTCTATCGACGCTTCATCAAGGATTTTTCCAAGATTACTCAGCCCCTATGTAGATTGTCGCAAAAAGAAGTGGCATTTGAGTTCGATGAGGCCTACAAGCATGCTTTTGACACATTGAGGGATAAGTTAACTTCTGCTCCAATCATTCAACCACCTGACTGGAACCTTCCCTTTGAAATTATGTGTGATGTGAGCAATTATGCAGTTAGAGTTGTTCTTGGCCAAAGAGTTGGAAGAGCTTCTCATGTCATTTATTACGCTTCTAGAACATTGGATAGTGCTCAATGCAACTATTTCACAACGGAAAAAGAACTCTTGGCTGTTGTTTTTGCTTTAGAAAAATTCAGATCATAATTACTTGGTACTAAGGTAATTGTTTACTCTGATCATGCAGCTCTCAAGTACCTGCTCGCGAAGAAGGAGGCGAAACCAAGACTTATTCGATGGATACTCTTATTACAAGAGTTTGATTTGGAAATACGCGATAGGAAAGGCTCCGAAAACTTAGTTGCCGACCACCTCAGTAGAATACTTATCAGTGAAGGGTCAATACCACTACAAGATGATTTTCCAGATGAGCATCTCTTTTCTATTCAAAAGACAATTCCTTGGTATGCTGATATTGTCAACTATTTGGTTACTAAGACACTACCAAGTAATTTGTCTAGGGCTCAAAAAGATAAAATTAAAAGTGATGCTAAGTACTATGTATGGGATGATCTGTACTTGTGGAAACATTGTGCTGATCAAATCATTAGAAGGTGTATTTCTCAAGACGATATTCCTTTTGTCTTGCAATTTTGTCACTCATATGCATGTGGTGGACATTTTAGCCCTAAGAGGACAGCTCAAAAAGTGTTAGGGTGTGGGTTGTTTTGGCCTACCTTGTTTTGTGATTCTTATATGTTTTGTAAGTCTTGTGAAAGATGTCAAAAAGTTGGCAACTTAGGACATAGAGACCAAATGCCACTTACCCCTATTCTTGCTTGTGAAATATTTGATATATGGGGTATTGACTTTATGGGTCCTTCTCCTCTTTCTTTCGATAATGTTTACATCCTTCTTGCTGTGGATTATGTCTCAAAGTGGGTGGAAGCTAAAGCGACCCGAACTAATGATGCCAAAGTTGTTGTGGATTTTGTCAAATCTCATATCTTTGCTAGGTTCGAGACACCAAAGGCTCTTATCAGTGATCGTGGCACACACTTTTGTAATAGAGTAGTGGAAACTCTGCTTAAAAAGTACAAGGTCACTCATCGCACTTCCACCACATACCACTTGTAAACACCCCATTTTTGCCCTAGGAGTCAATAATAATCAATTTTCAATTTTTCCTAATTTTTCCCAATTTTTCCCTAATTTAGCATAAAATAATAAAAATGTTCAAAAAATAAAAATAAATAGGAAAACACTTCAATTTTGAAAAATGATTTCAAAAATAGCAATAATGAATAATAAACAATTTTTACAAATTTTTGAAATTTCAAAAAATACAAAAAAAATAGAAAAATCACATTGCATATATGCAATTTGCGAAATAAATAAATCGCGAAAGTGGGCTAGCCCAGCTGGTCCGGACCATGGCTAGGCGCACGTGCGGGGGGGGGGGGGGGGGGGGGGGGGGCTCGGTCAGACGTTCGAATCGCGGAGGAAGCAGTTTCCGCGTTTTGCAATTTTTCGACTTATCTAGGACACGTGGTAGCATCTGATTGGCTGGAAGAAACGCACGCGCCGGGCGCGTGATCATCTCCTACCTCGAGCCCGAGATCGCCGGTGAAGAAAAAATTCGTATTTTGGCCGTTTTGATTTGATTTTTTTGCACAAATCCAACAGATCTTCAACAAAAATAAGATAAACATTATCTAATTAAAATCAAATCGCAACAAATCGTTGGATGGGCACGAATCGGAGTTGGTTTTTCAACCGAAAATCCGATCAGCTTCAATCGGAGGAAATATGAGCTTATCCAGCTTGATTTCAAGCGCCTATAAATAGAGGAGGAGATGAGGAAGCAAGGGCACAGATCAGAATCGTGAGAGAGAGAGAAAAGAGTGTAGATCGGAGGAAACCCAAAGTTGCGACCGCCGATCGGAGTTGAGCCACCGCAAGGAGACGTTCTGGGAGTAAACCGCCACCACCATCGGATTCAGCACCCTCAAGAAGCTAGGATTCGACACTTCACCCGCCGCAAAAGACCGCCGGAACGCCGTGAACGAGCCAACCCCGCCGCCGTGTCCGACCGATCCGACCCGACCCGATTCGACCCGACTGACCCGACCCGCGCACCGACCCGGATCCAGGTAAGTCGGATTTTTTGGATTTTTTTTATTTTTATTTAATTAATTTTGTTTATTCATTTATTCTGAATTAATTAATTAATTTATTATTTTTTATTTATTTATTTATTTATTTATGTGTTATTTTTAATAAATAGGAAAATATAGAAATTAGATTTTTCTAGAATTTAATAATGTAGAAAAATAATAAAAAAATAATAAATAGATAAATAAAATAATAATAATAATAAAAAAAAATATATAGAAAAATAATAAAAACTTAGGAAAAATAAATCATAAAATTTTAGATGTCAAATAGGATAGATAATAAACAAAAATTCCCAAAAAATCACAAAAATTCCCAAAAATCACGAAAATCAACAAAAATTCCCAAAAACCACAAAAATCCCCAAAAATTCTCAGAAATCACAAAAATAACAAAAAAAAATCATAAAAAGTCATACAAAATCATAAAAAGATAAATAAATAAGTTTTAGCACTTAGAGAAATCATTTTCATCAAATAAATCAAAATTGATGTTTTCCCTACAAAATCATTTTTCAAAAATGAAATCAAGCTTAGGCTTAGAGTTTTAGGAAAAATCCAAAAAAATGGTAAGAACATAAATCGAAAGAAATTTCAAAATTAAAATTCACCAATGCACTAAAGATTTTCAGAAAAGCGAACTACGGCTTGTTTGATCCTGAGTAGCAGGTACGTAGGCAGCCATTCGGGTCAACCCATAAAATAAATGAAAAAATCCTTTTTCTGAAATAAATTCAAAGACATAACAAAAATTAACAGAAACACAATGAAACACATTTCTAAAGATGAACAATTTTAGGAGATTAGGTGGTAACCGTATAGGTTTTAATAGGTTAGCATCCGGACTTAGAAACTCTGGTTTTCCCTTTTTTTCTCTTCTCATAAAAACGAGAAGAAGAAATAACGACGACTAGTAGTCCAAATTAAGACTTATCCGCTCCTTTAGTCTTAATTCACTTTTTTCCCAACAATAGTTGGGTGGCGACTCCAAAAATCAAACGAAATTCCTAACTCAAGTCGAGGATCTACATTAGATGAGCATAGGGTCTAGTCTAGATCGGATTAGTAATGGGACTTCAAAAATTAGACTCGACACCACCCTCAAACCAATGGATTGGCAGAAGTCTCAAATCAAGAAATCAAGTCTATTCTGGAAAAAATTGTCAATCCAAGCAGGAAGGATTGGAGCACAAGACTTGAAGATGCATTATGGGCCTACCGAACAGCTTACAAGACCCCTATAGGTATGTCTCCTTACCGTTTGATATTTGGCAAACCGTGTCACCTCCCTGTGGAGTTGGAACATAGGGCGTACTGGGCTGTAAAACAATGTAACATGCAAATGGATGAGGTTGGTGAGCACAGAATACTTCAATTACAAGAACTTGAGGAAATTCGAAGAGAAGCTTATGAGAGTACTAAAATCTACAAGGAAAAAACAAAGGATTTTCATGATCAAATGATTTCTCAAAAGAATTTTTCTGTAGGTCAAAAAGTATTACTTTATCATTCTCGATTGAAGTTATTTTTTGGAAAACTACGATCACGGTGGGTTAGTCCTTTTGTTATCACTAACATATTTTCACATGGTGCAGTTGAGATGGTCAACACTTGAAACCTTTTTATGAAGGATTTCAAGTATGTAATATTGAAGAAACCATTTTAACTTACCCTGAGTATTGTGATTAATTACCA